>OY856410.1:789789443-790389443 GCA_963693085.1 Alisma plantago-aquatica | reverse complement strand
CTTCCAACATCCATTGTCTCAGGCAGGGACCCAAACTTCACCTCAAAGTTGTGTAAATAGGTTCAAGAAGAATTGGGCACTAAATTAAACTTTAGTACACCCTAATATCTGTAGAAAGATAGGCAGTTAGAGCACACATTGCAAATTTTGGAGAATCTTCTGTGAGCTTTTGTTCTTGATTATGAAGGCTCTTGGGACCACTATTTGCCTTTAGATAAGTTTGCATATAATAATAGCTATCAGGTGAGTATTGGGATGCCTCCCTATAAATCTCTCTATGGTTGACTATGCAGATCTCCATTACACTGGGATGACGTTGGGGAACACACCTTGATGAAATCTAAGGAGATGCAGTTGTATACAAAGTTACAAACAATGTTGCACTGATCAGGAAAAGGATGAAGTAGGCACATGCTAGGTAGAAATCTTATGCAAATGCTCACCGGCAGGACCATCAATTCAAGGAAGGTGATCACGTCTTTTTGAAGATATGACCTATTCGAGCTTTGGCAAGGAATAAGGGGAAGATCCGTCATCTCTATATGGGACCTTTTGAGATCCTAGAAAGGGTTGGTGAATGTGTCTATCGTCTTGATTTGCCACCTCAGTATAGTTCCATGTATAATGTCTTGCATGTATCAAATCTAAAGCCTTACGTCAAAGACCTTAGTCACATTCTGAATCATGAGCCTCTCGAGCTGAAAGATGATCTATCTTATGTTGAGTCCCTAATCAGGATTCTTGGTTTCAAGGCAATCGATCTTTGCAGTAATTGACGTATAGATATGGTGAAAGTTCTTTGGAGCCACCATGATCAGACCGATGCCACCTGGGAACTCAAGTCTAAGATCGAGGAGAAGTATGCACAACTTTTTCAAGCTGCTTGAATTTTGAGGAAAAAATTCTTAAAAAGGAGGGGAAAATGTGATAGAATGAGTCATTACTTATATTTTCTCTCTCTTATAATTTTTTATTTCCATTAATATGCTCAACCATATCCCTTGCATAGTTGACTAAAACTGATTATCAATTTCATAAAAAAATCCAAACCCTAATTTCATAGTAAGATGGATTACATGTATTAGAGTATATAGTCATTTTATATAAGAAAAAATTGTAGTTTGACCCTCAATTTTATATCATGGTTCTATAATGATATCATGAATATCCACGTAAAATTTCATTGCAATTGGATGAACCAGTTAGGATTTATGAGTTTTTAAAATTATGCACATTATTTCATTTATTACTAACCTAGGACCTAAGTTTTCAAGTTATTTAATCAAATGGGTGACATTTCATGTGTCATGTGTGCCTCATCTAACCTAGCATGTGAGCCACTTGATGCACACATGCATCCTGGTTGCTCGATCTTTTGAATCTTAGACCAGGGGCATCCAACTGAGTGGAGCTTATCCCTAACCTCCTGCTAAACTCAGGATATCTCCAACAGGCCGATGATCAAGCCGACCCCTACCCCTACACCTGTCCAATCAACCCCTCATGAAACTAGAGGGATATTTCCCCTACTCACATCAAACCAAACCCAACGGCCATCACCACACCACCCTTCGTATGGTCATCTTACTCATATGAGCACTTCATATGGTCAGCTGCTTGCGAATCCAATTTCTAGGAATCAAAGCAGAAGTTGACATCGACTCTTGTTCTAGTTCTACCATTTAGCAATGAAAGGTTTGTGATCATCACTGATGCTTTAAGGAATGGGTTAGGAAGTGTCCTAAAATAGCATAGAAAGCTGGTGGTTGTTGCATCCATACAACTAAAGCCCAATGAACTTAACTATCCTACTCATGATTTGGAATTAGCTACAATCATTCATGCTCTTAAAATTTGGAGGCACTACGTGTACATGGTAACATTTGATATCTTCATTAACCACAAAAGCCTAAAGTACATCTTGACTCAGAAAGACCTAAATCTGTGTCAACGCCAATGGATTGAATATCTAAAAGACTAAGATTTCACTATTGGCTATCATCCTAGATAGGCAAATGTAGTCATAAATGCCCTTAGAAGGAAAAAGGTGTGCATCCTTGTTTGTTCATGAGTGGCAGAATATGGAGGATCTAGTGGGCTGGAAGCCACAGTTTCTGTCTGATCGTTTTCATGTCAACAACATCTCAATCATGCTTGACCTACATTCTAAACTTCTTGAGGCACAGAAGGTCGGTCCTGATCTTGACGAGCTCTTCTCTCTCTTGTCAAAACCTAAAACACGTCTTTCTATGGGTCTTGATGGTGGTCTTCGATATAAGAACCATATGTGGGTTCCTGAGCAGTCATCTATGAAGATGAAGATTCTCAATGAAGCACATGGGTCAAAGTACATGGTTCATCTAGGCACAACAAAAATGTACAAAGACCTACAATGCCAGTTCTAGTAGAGGGGAATGAAGCATGATATTGCAGAATTTGTGTCTAGATGCCTGCCATGCTAGAGAATCAAGGTTGAGCACCAGAGACTAGGTGGTCTACTACAACCCTTGGAAATCTCATAATGGAAATGGGAACACATCACCATGGATTTTGTGGTGGGACTACCCAGAACTAGAAAGGGGTATGACATTGCATGGGTTATAGTGGATCGTCTCACAAAGTAAGCTCAATTTCTCTTTGTGATGACTACATCAAAGGTTTTTGAACTGGTCGACCTCTATATATGGGAGATAGCACATCTACATGAAGTTCCAACATCCATTATCTCAGACAGGGACCCAAAGTTCACCTCAAAGCTGTGAAAATAGGTTCAAGAAGAATTGGGCACTAAATTAAACTTTAGTACACCCTAATATCCATAGAAAGATAGACAATCAGAGCACACATTGCAAATTTTGGAGGATCTTCTGCAAGCTTGTGTTCTTGAATATGAAGGCTTGTGGGACCACTATTTTCCTTTAGCTAAGTTTTCATATAATAATAGCTATCAGGCGAGTATTGGGATGCCTCCCTATAAAGCTCTCTATGGTAGACCGTGCAAATCTCCATTACACTGGGATGACGTTGGGGAACACACCTTGATGAAATCTAAGGAGATGCAGTTGTATACAAACAATGTTGCACTGATCAGGCAAAGGATGAAGCAGGCACATGCTAGGCAAAAATCTTATGCAAATGCTCACCGGCAGGACCATCAATTCAAGGATGGTGATCACGTCTTTTGAATATCCGACCTATTTGATCTTTGACAAGGAACAAGGGGAAGCTCAGTCCTCACTATATGGGACCTTTTGAGATCCTAGAAAGGGTTGGTGAATGTGTCTATCATCTTGATTTGCCACCTCAGTATAGTTCCATGCATAATGTCTTTCATGTATCAAATCTAAAGTCTTATGTCAAAGACCTCAGTCACATTCTGAATCATGAGCCTCTCGAGCTGAAAGATTTTCTATCTTATGTTGAGTCCCCAGTCAGGATTCTTGATTTCAAGGCAATCTCTCTTTGTAGTAATTTACATATAGATACGGTGAAAGTTCTTCTGAGCCACCATGATCAGACTGATTCCATCTGGGAGCTCAAGTCTAAGATCGAGCAGAAGTATGCACAACTTTTTCAAGCTGCTTGAATTTTGAGGACAAAATTCTTAAAAAGGAGGGGAGAATGTGATAGAGTGAGTCTTTACTTATATTTTCTCTCTCTTGTAATTTTTTATTTTCATTAATATTCTCAACCATATCCCTGGCATAGTTGACTAAAACTGATTATCAATTTCATAAAAAAATGCAAACCCTAATTTCATAGTAAGATGGATTACATGTATTGGAGTATAAAGTCATTTTATATAACAAAACATTGTAGTTTGACCCTAAATTTTATATCATTGTTCTATAATGACATCATGAATATCCACCTAAAATTTCATTGCAATTGGATGAACCAGTTAGGAGTTATGAGTTTTTGAAATTATGCACATTATTTCATTTATTACTAACCTAGGACCTAAGTTTTCAAGTTATTTGATCAAATGGGTGATATCTCATGTGTCACGTGTGCCTCATCTAACCTAGAACGTGAGCCACTTGATGCAGGCATGCATCCTGGTTGCTTGATCTTTTGAATTTTAGATCAGAGGCATCCAACGGAGTGGAGCTTATCCCTAACCTCCTGCTAAACTCAAGATATCTCCAATAGGCCGATGACCAAGCCGACCCCTATCCCTGCACCTATCCAATCAACCCCTCATGAAACTAGAGGGATATTTCTCCTGCTCACATCAAACCAAACCCAATGGCCCCCGCCACACCACCCTTCGTCCACGGATGAGGAAGAACAAGTCCATATTTCCTCACCCTTCTCACCTAACGGCGGTGTCTAGATTTGGGCTTCCCCTCTACACCTCCTCATGCCTATAAAAGCATCCCACAAGCTCCACCACACCTCCTTTGATCATCCCAAACCATCAATTCTAGTGAGAAGTGCCACTACCTTCCCTAACCTAAGCTCCTACAACCGCCTGACCCCCATCTCCACCTGCTCCGGGAGGAACCATCACCCATAATCCTCTATGCCATCCCCTTCGTGAGATTCCCATGAGGCTCTATGGAACCACAATCTCCTCATAACCCCCTTCTTCCACTCAAACCTCCCTACTTCCGGTGACCTTCTTCAACCTCCTCGATGATGCTCCAAGCTAGAGGGAGACACGATGCCAAGAAGTGTCGGACTAGCTCGGAGCATCACCACGAAGGGTATAGAGATCCATCTTGACCCTGAAGAGGATCACCTACATGCCTAGACATCACCGGAGTTTCTCCAGGTTTCTTCCACCCACAAGCACAGAAGAGGAGGAGGAGCTAACGTGGTTCCAGGTAGGACCTAGGTGGCCCAATCACCGATCATCGTATCAGCAAGAAAAGTCACGGGTTAACATTCAAGCCTCCTTAGCTCTCAAAGATCTGATCAACATTAGTCGTCAATCCAGTTGGATCTGACCGTTGATCACAGTAATACATTTTCTTTTTATTTTTTTACCAAATAAAATGGGTTACATTAGAAAAATCATAGAAAATAGTAGGATGATAGAATGGTGATAAAATTATATACCATTTTCATCATAAAAATGCAAGATTTTCAAATAAAATGCCCTCGGGACCTAAATCTGACTCCTTTACTAAAACTACTAGCTTATAGTCTAAGGATCATATTTATGTAATTTAATTATGTAATATTTCTTATTAATTGACGTAACCTAGTTAATTGTAAAACCTAACCTTAATAGAGTCCCTAATCCTCACATGTCTTGAAAACCCTAATCAAATAGGGATAGTTGACTCAAAATTTATGGAAAACCCTAAATTCTAGTTTCTCCCTCTACATATGTATACTTCATGCAAATATATGCCAAGCCCTAACTATTTAATCATGACCGACCCTGACCCTAGATTTAACTTTGATCTCTTTGGATCATGTGAATCCTATATGGGAGGCCATTAATGATTTCAACCCAGAATAGAAACCCTAATGATAGATGTTGCCTTTTTGGGTTAAAATATGTACCATTAAATAGATGAAACCTTAATATAAAGATCTGATCTTGTGGATCCAAAACAAGGTAAAAGAAATGGGTAAACCCTGATCTAATCATAAAAAGTTGAAAGTAATCATAAGTAAAAGAACAAACCCTAGTCTGGGTTCATATGGACTCATAGTGACCTACACCCTTGATTTCTTTTCAGGGTGATCATTCTACTGCTCCTCTTGACTTTTGGATTTCAGATCTATTCAAATCAGGTTTGTGGTCTTTATTAAGTATAAGACAAATTTCCCATGGTTGCATAAGACATGATGTACCTTGGGTGAACCTATTTACTTATACTTTCTTGGATGATTACTAGTATTTATTCTTTGCCCAAAACTTAATGGAACATAAAAGCACTTTTGATGAGTTGTAGCTTCTAGGTTAACCACAAATGGGAGATGGCCCAGTATGCATGTATGATGTATTGCCTAGTATGGATGTATGATGAATTGCCCATGCTAGATGTACGATAAAGTAATTTTCCCATACTGGGTGTATGACATGTTGAAAGAAATAGTAGTACAACTGCATCTAATGAAATGTCTAAAAGAGGTGTTTACCTTATTTTCCACCTTAAATAATGGTTTCCTTTTCTTTCTTTTATTTCTTCTTCAAGTATTTTGAAATATGCAATCATAGTACTATATTTTTAACCACGTACCAACCTTGTGTTGATGATATTTGTTTCTCATATTTTTCTAGGTACAAGGAACAAATCATGTATCTCAAGGTACCAGAATCAACTAAATAATTGTTCACAGAGGATAGCTAGCTAGATTGCTACTTCTTACCTCTATTTTTATTAGATAGTTATTTATTTTCCCATTAGATGATGTATAGTTAGAATTATCTCCTATGTATTTTTCATTCTTTAGAACTATTCATTTTCCTTCTATTGAATAATATGTATGACTTTTATCCTCAATGCACGTTGTTTTGTTTTGCTATTTAATGATTATTGTGAAAATGATCTGGCTCCTTTTCATAATTTAGTTGACTATCACAATCTCTTATATTTTCCCTTTTGACATCTTTATATATAGTGCACACATATTATGGGAATGTCATTAAGGAAAGTATACAAGAATTGGGGTTGTCACATAAGATTATAATCATAACGTGAACAACAAATAGGTTGTTTCTCCCTATTACTAAGCTTATCTAAAAGAGTAGAAACTTGATTTTGCAAGGCAAAAATTTCTAGAAAAAAGATAATCTATTATTTTCTTAATATTGGTATATTGATCATTTAGCTCATTACGTTCTTCATTTAAAGAATTGAAAATATTTCAAACTTGTTCTTCTTTTTGTTATACTTCTCAACTTTATACGAAGTAAGTTCACAAGTTCATTAAGTTCTTCATTAGAGAAAATTGATAGAGATGCATCGTCATCATTACCTTGTTCACCTTCTTCTTGTTCATCATTGTCTTCATGTTCGTCAATGAGGCATTCAACTACATGATGATATATTTATTCATCACTTGCCTCCTAGTTTGAAGAATCATCCCAAATAATTATATGGCTTCATTTTCTTGTCCTTGGAGTTTTTCTTATTCTTATTGAGTTTCAGGCATTCATCCTTCTGATGTCCTTTCTCTCCACATATGTGACATTTAATAGAAAAAGATCTAATTGTTTTGTTATAGGAATCATGTATATATTTCTTACCTTTTTTATGTACTTATTGATCATCGAAAGATGAGTCACTAGAAAAATATGACTTTAAATTTTTTCTTTGAATGCCACACCCTTTTCTCAGCAAGATTTTCCTCTTCTTCTTCCTCTTCTTCTTCTTCTATTTTGGCCTCTTCTTGAAGCTTCACTTCATGTGTATCCAAGTTTCCAATGAGCTACTCCATCTAAAATTTTGAAAGGTCGCTAAATTCTTATATAGTAGTTACCTTATCTTTGAACTTAGGAGGCAAGTATCTAACTATCTTAAATACTTTCCCTTTATCAGTTGCATGATTTCCTAATGCACTCAAACCATTTGTTAGAATAGAAAATATAGCATATGTTTCGGCAATAGTTTCTATTTTAGTCAAGAAGAATAATAAAATCTATGTTTTAATATATCAATCTTTGTAATATTAATTTTTTGATATCCTTCGTGTATATCCTACAGTTCCATATGTGGTTTTACAAGCATATATTCTATTAGATTCACTAGGAAATAGATAAGAGTATAATGTACTACTTTGGCATCCAGAGTTTCTTTTCTTACTGTATCTGGATCTCATTCCTCCATCTTTTTTGTCTCAGGTTCATATGGTAAGGCAATCATCTTCTAAAAATCGATGATGATGCCATGGAAGTCAATTGCATCATTATCTTACAATATGTGTTATTTTCCCTGTCAAACACTAATGGTTGGCTTACATATAATCCTTTTAGGTTGAGATGGTTGAACACATTTTCCCCATCCTTCATGACTTGTAGAGGCACTTTGAAGACCTGCTCTAATACTAATTGATGTGCTCTAGAGGGGGTGAATAGAGATATAATAAAAATTATGAAGTTTAAAACACAAAGAAAGGTAAATTGCTAATGGCTTAAGAATATATGATAGTGGAAATATAAAGCAAGTAATTGAATAATATTAGCAACCATAATAAACACAAGATTTAGAGTGGTTCCGTAACATGATGTTAGTCTACTACCTGGTTGTTCCTAACCATGATTTGTACATGTATTTTTTTTTTCATTTTCTTTACTGATACAAAATACATAACATAATATGTGTCTTTTGTGGCTCAAGACAACCCTCCTTTTCTAGATCAAGGAGTACTTGCTTAACAAATTAGATCAGAATCAGCCTCCCACCTTAGTCACAACCTTCTCACATGAAGTAGCTCCAAGAAGCTTCCCCACAACCTTCTTGCAAGAAGTAATTGGAACCAACAAGAACAAGTAAAGAGAACAAGAGAGGAAATAGGAATACAAATTTAACAAGACTAGTGAAGAGACACGTGCACATGCACGTATCACACTAAACGAACACATTTAAATTAGATAAATGTAATGTATGTATCTTTTGAATTTAATTTAACTTTGATACTTGTTGAATATTTTTTAAATTTTATATTATTTATTCAGATCAAAATTGTACCAAAAATTAATTTCTAAAAAAAGAAGGTAAAAATGATTGTGACATCATAGTTGTATTTATGAAATCTTTGTGAGTTATTGTGACACTTACTAAATAGAAGAAATATGTAACTATTAAGTGTGTGAATAGATATTCATTGTGTTAATACACATGTATCTTTCCTCTTCATTTCCCTTAACTCTCCTACCTTCCCCACCCTCCACATCACTTAGTCTGACCAAATATCCTTCTCATGTTCCTACCCATCTCCATCATTCCCCTCCTATCACAACATATCTTTAATGATCTTTACATGACAAACTATACATGTTTAAGAGTTAGTGTAAAACTTACTAAAGATAAGTAAATACATCACTATTTAGTACTAAAGATAGTCATTGTATATCTTCAAACTTTATTGTGTACAAAAATATTACAAGTTAATATTCTAACATTAAATGAATATATAAAACATAAAGTAATGAAGAAATATAAATATAAATATAAAGAGAAATTAAGAAAGTGAATTCTCATGTATCTTTACTTTACATATGGTACATGTGGATGGAGGGAAGGGAAGGAAAACATAAGGGGGCACTTGTTTTTGTTATTTTGGCTAGAATGGAAAGGGGTGTTGGATACTATAAGAAACAAAGAAAATATGTGTCACTTTTTTAACATGTTAAACGTTTTAAAAACTTTCACAAACCACACATGTAAATAGAAAGGAAAATATATTAAATCTTACAACTATATTTTGTCTCATATCAATTTTTCATCCTTGTAATTTGATTGTCTCAAACTTTTTAGATTACTACCAAATTTCTTTATAAATTTATGACTGTCTTCAATTATTTTGCTCAAGTATTTTTGATATTTTTATGTTTTACATTTTACCTATAAATCTCTTTACCCATATCCAAGTATACCATGGTTTGTTTATCCAAGTATACCACAATTTCTCTTATCCAAAGTGGAATATGTGTGACATAAAAAGATTGTTTTTATATAGTTATATTGATTGTGGGATATCTCATTAAACATTCAATTATAGTGTTTAAATTCAAATTATGATTGCAACATCATGTTTGTACCTTAAAAAGCTAATTGACATCAACTCATATCACTTTGACATAACACCCATGTTATGTCAAAAAATTAACTGATGTTTCAAAGAAAAGCTACACTTGTGAGAACGAAGTTCACTTCATCCATTTCCTTTTCCATTGCTTAGAGACTTTCATGGTGTCTTATATATTATCACTACAAAACAAAATGTATTAGGCTCTTACACATGTACTAAGAAAACGTTAGCATGGAACAACAACATATAAGATAAGCAAAAATGGAATACTTAAACTTATGCATATGACAATCATTATACTCAAGGTATTCTTTTTAATATCATGTAGAGTCACATGAGGTACTCCTAAATAAGTGATATAACATTAAAAAATTAGATTGAAATGCAATGAGGAATTTAACAATAATAAAGTAGTTTGTTATACTCTCTCTAGAATGCTACGATCAATTACATTACTCACAATAAATTCAAATTCGAAATTACATAATCCCTTAAAGGGAGGTTATATTTATCATTTACAAATTTTCATGTAGTCCATTACGAAAAAAACTTATACTCAGAAATAATATGGGGGCTTTGAATTAAGATCAATCCATATTTGTGGTTACCGAGATGAGACTCCTTAGACTTCAAATTTTGTATACTTGAAGTAGTTCAATGTCAAAGTTGAAAATTACTCTATGCAAGAACCTATAAACATGTAACAAATACGGGGGGTAATTAAATAGAATAATAAATTGGAACACAATTTTGGAAGTGTTAGAGGTCAAGGGTAAAGCATAGCCAACTATGACTACCCACTACATGGGTATAAGAATCAGCAATGGCATACTACTACTTGTTTCTTTTGACAAGGAAAATAAAGAATGCATACCTGGATCAAAAGAAGGCAACCCCCTTTCTATTTTCATTCAGAAAGAGGAGAGGATGAAATACAATTAGTGCAACAAATCCTTCTTGTTGTCCGATTACTTTAGGCTGAAGACCTTCTATGCCACATGCGCATGTGAAAATTGAGACAACAAAAAAGAAAAATATAAGCTTTTAGCTCTCGTCACATGCTTAATGTGTCATTACCAGATAATTGTTGGGATCGAAAGGTTCCATCCCATGTCCAATTGGGATTTGGACTTAATAGGAGTTGGCTTGTGTTTCCAATCCTAATGGAAGTTAAATCCAAGAAGGAAAGAAGATGGCTCCTTACATCCACCTTTAGAATTGGATTAGGATTTAATTGGAGTTGGTATTTTTTGTTGCCAATCCTAATATGAGTTGAGTCCAAGAAGAAAAGAAGGTGGCTATGTGCAACATGGAGTTGGACTAGGATTTGAACTAGGATTAGAATTCTTGGTTGCAATCACATGCATGGAGACCTATAAATAGAGGCCCTCGGGGAGGCCATTGAGATCATCCCATAGATTGGTGTGTGATTCCACCAGTTGTTGGTTGTTGGTGCCTTCTGTGGTAGAAGAGATAGAAAATAATAACAACTGGTGGTGCTATCTTGTGGTAAGAGAGGGTCAGTGACTTTGCCTTGAAACAAAGTAGTGGCTGACAGTTGGTGGCACATTGGGTGCACGGACAGTGTAGAACTCTTGTGGATAAGAGAGGGCCAACAACTTTGTCTTGAGGCAAAGTAGCAGTTGGCAGTTGGCAACCCAAAGACAGTGCATCGACAATAGAGGCGGGTCTGAGTAGTGGACGACGTACATCAGTTGGTGGTACTTTGTTAGTGCTACAACATCGACATAGACTACAACGCATTCGAGCAGTGGAAGATGCTCATCAGTCGGTGGCTACAGAAATGATGGTGGACTGTCCAGTCAGTGGAGGACGCACATCATTCGGTGACACATAGGTGGTGCATCAACTACGATGGCAGATCCGAGCAGCGAAAGACGCACACCAGTTGGTGGCACACTATTGGTGATGCGACAACGACAACAGTCTGTCCGATTAGCGGAGGATGCGTATCTACTCTCTCTGGCAAAGAGAGTTGTGGTGGTACGTGGGTTTTCTAGTTGGAGGCGCCAACTAGAATGAGTACCAAGAAGACAGTAGCGAGGTAGGTGACCTCGTCAGGAGAATAGGCGACCCGATCAATGGTCGCAGCGACAACAAACAATCCCAGCAGCGACAGTAGTGTTTTGAGGAGAAAAAGTGAAAAGGGAGGGTTTGTACACATTGGGTGTAATTTTATTCTTCTTTATCTTTGTTCTCAGGTACGGGGAGCTTCCCAGATTTTGGGGTGATTAAATATGGGCAATGTGAGTTGTAATTCAGATTACTTAGTGCTTGTTGGCTAGTATTGTCCTGGGGTTTTTCTCTCCTAGTCTTGGGGAGAGTTTTACACGTTAAATCTTATGCCTTCAGTCTTGTAGAGCATTGTCACTGACCTACCACAATTTCCTTACAAGTGGTATCAGATCAAGGTTTGAAGGATTTAGTGGGCGTAGTGAGATGGAATCTGAAGATAGGAAGGGCAATGTTGACTAGAAGCGGTCAAAGAATACCTGCATATTTGAGATGTGAGATTCAATCTGGAAGGGCTACAATATGTAGCAGGACAGCTCCCAGTTAGACAAGGTCTCTCCAAAACCTTCTTTAGGGCAACATGTGTGTGAAGAAGAAGGGCAATGGAATGTGTGTTCAACTATTAAATCTGAAGTGGATGATCAAGATTCTACAGAGGAGTTGCTTAGACAGGGGAAGCATTATCAACGGGTTTCTGATCCTTGGTACAGAAGGTCAGAAATGTGTTCTTCATCAAAGATAGCTCGATTGATCGATCAGGGGGAGCTTACAATGTTCTAGGTGCAGACATGGAAAGAGAAGCAACATTGGCATGATAATTCTTCTCAGTTGTCTGGGAACAGACTGAAGTCATGGTGGGACTTCAATAAGATGGATGAAGAAGACATGGTGCTGACTTGTTTGAGGAGTATCTATCACATATGGTGGTAGGATACAGAAGATACCCCAGATGATCGCTGAAGATAAAATCTCCCTCATGGGCCGAAGGGGGAGATTGTTAGGATCGAAAGGTTCCGGCCCATGTCCTATTAGGATTTGGACTTAATAGGAGTTGGCTTGTGTTTCCAATCCTAATGGAAGTTAAATCCAAGAAGGAAAGAAGATGGCTCCTTAAGTGCACCTTTAGAATTGGATTAGGATTTAATTGGAGTTGGTATTTTGTGTTGCCAATCCTAATATGAGTTGAGTCCAAGAAGAAAAGAAGGTGGCTATGTGCAACATGGAGTTGGACTAGGATTTGAACTAGGACTAGAATTCCTGGTTGCAATCACATGCATGGAGGCCTATAAATAGAGGCCCTTGGGGAGGCCATTGAGATCATCCTATCGATTGGTGTGTAATCCCACCAGTTGTTAGTTGTTGGTGTCTTTTGTGGTAGAAGAGCCAGAAAACAATAACAACTGGTGGTGCTCTCTTGTGGTAAGAGAGGTTCAGCGACTTTGCCTTGAAGCAAAGTAGCAGCTGATAGTTGGTGGCACATTGGGTGCGCCAATAGTGTAGCTCTCTTGTGGATGAGAGAGGGCCAATGACTTTGTCTTGAGGCAAAGTAGCAGTTGGCAGTCGGCAACACAACGGCAGGGCATCGACAACGGAGGCGGGTCTGAGTAGCGGAGGATGCACATCAGTTGGTGGCACTTTGTTGGTGTTGTGACATCGACATCGACTACGGCGCATTCGAGTAGTGGAAGATGCTCATCAGTTGGTGGCTATAGAAACAATGGTGGACTGTCCAATCAGTGGAGGATGTACATCAGTCGGTGACACATAGGTGGTGCATCAACTACGACGGCGGATCTAAGCAGCAGAAGATGCACACCAGTTGGTGGCACACTATTGGTGATGTGACAACAACAACGGTCCGTCCGATTAGCAAAGGATGTGTATCTACTCTCTCTGGCAGAGAGAGTTGTGGTGGTACGTGGGCTTTCTAGTTGGAGGCGCAAACTAGAATGAGTACCAAGAAGACGGTAGCGTGGTAGGTGACCTTGTCAGGAGAAGAGGTGACCTGGTCAATGGTCATAGAAACAACAAGCAATCCCAGCAGCGGCAGTGGTGTTGTGAGGAGAAAAAGTGAAAAAGGAGGGTTTGTATATATTGGGTGTAATTCTGTTCTTCTTTATCTTTGTTCTCGGGCAGAGGGAGCTTCCTAGATTTAGGGGCGATTTAATCTGGGCAGTGTGAGTTGTAATTCAAATTACTTAGTGCTTATTGGCCGGTATTGCCCCTTGGTTTTTATCTCCTAGTCTTGGGGAGAGTTTTCCACATTAAATCTTATGCCTCTAGTCTTGCAGAGCAACGTCACTTACCCACCACAATTTCCTTATAATAACAAGAAAATCATTCATCACATAAGAGAGGAGTTTCAGGATATTGGAAATGACCACAAAGAGATCATCTGATCTAGAGGATGCCATCTGAAGTACAGAGGTAGCGGTTAGCCAGGATGGCTCCCTGATCACCTAGTTAGGGCATGTATCTTTTTATCAAAGCTGAAAATAAATGTGTCTTATTTGAATATTACTGACATTAGAAAAAGTATGTAATGATGAACAATATAGGTAGTCTTCAACAAAAATATAAAATATCAAGAACATAAATCGACAAGTGAATCATTAGATTATAAAATATCTTAGGTAGAGTTTTCAACATTGTAACAAAGAGGGAATTTAGGATTACTATAAAATCAATTTGAAAATGGTATTTCATATGCTTAGGTGAATCAATGCCTTAAAATTAGATCAATTTTTCTGTAATCACAAAAAAAAAATTACATATTTAAAATAGTGAAAAACTTCTAAGTTCATGTTTGCAACATCAATGAATACTTTTATCCCAAGTAGAATGGATTTACTAGAATCACAAGCAATAATAGAGAGGTAAATACAACTTAAATAGAAAAACACTTTATAAATTTAATTTCTATTTTAAAATTCCTTTTAGATGATAAAATAATAAAATACTTTAATTTATAATTAAAAAAATAGGTGAGTTTCTATTGTAATATAAGTTATTAATTACAAATATTTATACACCTGTCATAAGAAAGGGAAGAAAATGCTACTTGTTTATAGAAAATTGTACTATTTAAGGAACACATGATATATTAACAAATAAATCAAGAGGAAAGCCAAATTGGCAGTTTCCAAGTGAGAAAATGTTGTAGGATGCAAACTTATTTGAATAATTATATTAATCATGGTCTAAATAAGCCCCCTTTAGGGAATACATATATAAATTTACTATGATAGATTGGGTAATCATGTTTGATTACATGAGAAGGTCAAAGCAATAGGCATTTGTTGAACAAAATACTGATATTAGAGAAAATATACCGACAAGCAGATCATTAGATTATAAAATATTTTAGATAGAGTTTTCAACATTGTAACCAAAAGGGAATTTAGGATTACTATGAAATCAATTTGAAAGGAGCACTTCATATGCTTAGATGAATTGATGTTAAAATTATATCAATTTTCCCGTATTCACAAAAAAAATGTTTACATATTTAAAATAGTGAAAAACTTCTAAGTTCATGTTTGCAACATTAATGAATACATTTATCCAAAGTAGAATGAATTTATTAGAATCACAAGCAAGAATAGAGAGGTAAATACAACTAAAATAGAAAAACTCTTTATAAATTTAAGTTTCTATTTGTAAATTCCTTTTAGATGATAAAATAATAAAATACTTTAATTAATAATAAAAATAGGCAAATTGTTATTGTAATATAAGTTATTAATTACAAATATCTATACATCTGTCATAAGAAAGGGAAGAAAATGCTACTTGTTTACAAAACAATTGTACTATTTAAGGAACACATGATATATTAACAGATAAATCAAGAAGAAAGCCAAATTGGCAGTTTCCAAGTGAGAAAATGTTGCAAGATACAAACTTATTTTAATAATTATATTAATCATGGTCTAAATAATCCTCCTTTAGGGAATATGAATATAAATTTACTGTGATATATTGGGTAATCCTGTTTGATTACATGGGAAGGTCAAAGAAATAGGCAATTGTTGAATAAAATACTAATATTGGAGAAAATATATACAGATGAATAGTTTTGATATTCTTGTCTTGAGCAAAAAGATAAAGATCAAGCACATAAATTAAAAAGTTGATCATATTACAAAAAAGTGTAGATAGAGTTTCAATGTTGTGACGAATGGGAAATTTAGTGTTAGTATGAAATAAATTTGAAATAGTTTCCCATATGCTTACGTGAAATGAAGGCATTAAAAATATCCCCCCAAATAAACATCAAAATAGGAACAGTATCATGTAGTAAAAAAAAAAAGATACGTTAACACATTTAAAGCAGTGAAAACTACTAAATCCATATTTTCAACATAAATATACATTTTTATTCAATGTAGAATAATTATCTATAACTAAAAAAGATATGGAGATAAGTAGAATTAAAATAGTGAATCTCCTTCTCAAAATATGCATATTATCAAGTTAATAAATACTAGACAACTACACATGCCTAGGTTGTCGATAGATTAATGCTTTTAGTCAAAGAATGGGAAAAACAACACTTGTATGAATTCAAAATATGGTGTACAAGGCTCCAAGATTGGTGACAACTCAGATTAGTGCCATACCTACTCAAAGAAACCTCTATTCTGAGCTCTTTTTCCAAGTTTCTACATCATAATGATATTATGATGTTTGTTGCCAAGGTCTAAGTTCTTTCTGCAACCTATGGTCTTGGCTACCGAGAACTGGACTTCTAAGGACCTCCTGGTTTGGAGCTTCACGTCGAAGTGAAGATTTTTGAAAGAACACAAGAATGATGAGTTCAGGTTATTGGGGCTAGATGATTGAAGAGTGAGTAAAGACCAGTGATAGCAATGCAGGTCGAAGGGATTTGCCCGGGAGGTGGGAATCGGAGGGTTTCAAAGATAACAAAGTGAACAATTTCAAAGGATTCTCTTTAATATGGTGATTACGGAATAGTGGGGAGTGGGAATGCAAGAATGGGAAATATGTATACCCCCATTAACTCTCGACGTAAAAGGTTGCAAAATCTGGGCAGTTTTGTTGACCAAGAAACCTTCATGTGTGATAAATGCATGTAAAAGGTCAGAAAATTTTGGTAGTTTTTTTGACCAAGAAACCTTCATGTGTGATAAATGCATTGTGGAACTTTTTTATTGATGATGTGGTTAACATATAAGATAGAGAAGATTCCCTCTTGTTATAGTGCATTCTAGCCTTTACACCTAATTTTAAGGAAGGGGTTGTGAGAGTTAGGAAGGGTTGAGGAACCATTTTCAAGATATAAGGAGAGAGAGGATAGAAGATGATAGAAGTCATCGAGAAAGTGGGATGAAGAGGTGGTGTAGTGGGGGTTGGGAATGTGGTTTTCATGGAAGGAGGAAAGGGTAAAAGAAAAGATGTAAACTCCTTGAAAAAAGGAGAGAAGACAGAGACTCAAGGGGAGCACACCATTTTCAAAATGGTGCAACGTGATTGTCTAGTGGTATTTTTATGATCAGTGAAAGCTATTCACTATTTTTATAATAGTATAGATATTCAATATGTATCTCTCTATGAACAAGTAATTATTAACTCTCTACAAGGATTAGGCAAGGATGTATTTGGTGGAGTAGGACACAACTATTGATCTATGGTTTAGATCTAAACATAGCAATGTAGAATTATAAGCTTGGACTAGGATAAATGTAATAAATTGCTCATGTGTGTGTTCCATGAGTCCATACGGTACTCCTATATATAGAAACACTTGGGAATTGACAACATAACTATTGGGAGTGTTTAAGCTGAGTTAGTTGTTAAAATGTCAATAGTCAAGTTTACAACGATTAAATTTTTTCCATAGAACATTCTTGTTCAAATAGTACATCCCAATCAAGCTATACTTTGACCTAGAATTTTTATTAGTCTAGTTTGCAATGTTTTTTTCTATGATATATTTTTCTCGATTGAGGTGCAGTTCAACTAAAATGGATATCAATCAAAGAAGAGTTTAACTGAATATTCCCTATAAAGACACTACTGTATTTCTGGAAAACATATCAAATTATTTTTCTAATCATATTTAGTTGTCCTAAAAACTTGATATAAGTGTATAATTGGGTTTTGGATAAGATTATTCATCACTTGTTCTTACATCATTCCTATTAATTTGTAAAAAATTCATTTGTAGAAATCATATACATGGTACAACCTGACCTACAAGCATCAAAACAAATATAATATATCATATTCTTTATTGATGGATCATGTATAGGTTCCTTGATCACCAAAACACTAAATGCACATGCTAGTGACACATATGGGAAATATTTCATCATCAAAATAAGAGTGTGGCATATACATAAAGTTGAAAAACTAGAACACTTGCTCACAATCCATAAACTCCTGAGCTATCACTAAACCAAAACATACTTGAAACAAGTGGATCAACATATAAGGTCTTGAGTAAAGGACGGAAAGACACACACACACACAAACACACACTGATATATATATATATATATCTATATATATATTTATTTATTTATTTATATATTTATATATATTTATATATATATTTATATTTATATTTATATTTATATATATATATTTATATATTTATATATATATATATATTTATATATATTTATAAATATATATATATTTTTTATATTTATATATATATTTATATTTATATATATATATTTATGTATATATATATATATATCGGTGTGTGTGTGTGTGTCTTTCCGTCCTTTACTCAAGACCTTGTGTGTTGATCCACTTGTTTCAAGTATGTTTTGGTTTAGTGATAGCTCAGGAGTTTATGGATTGTGAGCAAGTGTTCTGGTTTTTCGACTTTATGTATATGCCACACTCTTATTTTGATGATGAAATATTTCCCACACACACACACACAGATATATATATATATATATATATAAAAGTTTTGCATAGTTTGGAAAATTTGCAAAAGTACACGATCAAGAATAAACAAGTCAACTACTTAGCAAAATGAGAACGTATGTTTTATGTAATTTTATTCTAACTATACCAACAATATCATGTATCAAATCATCTTTGACAAACTTCCCATCGGAAGGGTCTATGAGGGTGCTTAATGCTCTATGCCATTAGCTATCCCCTTTTATCAACATAGTCCTCCCTATATTGACAACTCAAGTAGGGAACCCAATCTTTTTTCCTTATCCTTATGAATACAGGGAGTTGCACAAGGTTTATATAATGGAGTGTTGCATATGTGTTCAATAACAATTGAGCAAGTAAACAAGCATACATACATATCAAGTTGTAAGAAAGAAAGTAATAATCATATAGGTATTGATTAATATACCCAATTCAGATATTTGTAACCTATCGTTGACATAGATTTCAAGAAACACCTATTTTAGAACATATTTACATACATGTACTAGATTCTCATCATTGACCCTAACAAGTTCCATTTTTAGTGTTTTGGTCAATTTAGGTTCAACGTTTCTCATCATGGCATTTCATGACCCTATATTAATCTAAGGTATGTCATGGAGGTTTGGTTCTAGTTTCGTGTCATTTTGATGTTCAGTCTATTTTATGTAACTATTTCCCTATTCATGTCACTTATGTACATTTTAGGGCCAAAAGACTCATAATAGGGAAAACAAGGTCATAATTCATCATGTTATGAGATCCAAGCATTATATTTGTATAGATCAACAATATTTGGACATCATAAGCATAATGAAAATTAAAGGGTGTCCCCTAGGGTCTAGGCGTCATTGTCAATACTTGGTATCAACACATCAACATACTCTAAATGTCTGACACTTAAGAGTTATATTGTTAGGGTGAAAAAGTTAGACCTAAGTGGGGCATCCATATGAAAATGACTACAATTACTAGAGTGAACTCTGATTATAGAGGGGAGAACATAAGATAAAGACATACAATAAGATTAGGGCCCAAGCAAGACTAGTAGGCGATTGTGTCATATTAGGTCCTAACAAATGGGATTTAAGTCACATGTAACATGATAACATATATGAGTAGGATCACAAATGTTAGAATCATCATAAGTCACAAGTCTACTAATTTTAGAATATAAAAGGGGTTTGATGCATAAGAAGACCAATATCCTCATTTAATTTAAGTATCATCATGTATCATCAAAAGGTGTCACCTTTTTATTGAGTGCAAAAAGATCGATTCATTACTTGTTAGCCATATGGCATCTACAATTGGGGAGAATGATACAAATAGAACATAAAAATGTCACGTTCAGTAACCCTAGGGCACTACAACTCATATTGGAACGAGAGAGACATTTCTGCATTGATTCTTCTTCCTTGAGGCTGTCTTAAGAAACTTTTCCTGAAGAATTCCTTCAACCTGAGCGTTAAGTAGTGGTAGAGGGGATGGAACAAGACAATATTCTACTCGTATATCAACTCAAACGAAGCCATACAACTGAGTAATGAGATCAATCCAGAGCAAAGATGAAATAGTCGTACTAAGGTTGAATTACCGAGGGAAACCCCAAAAAAACCACCGCCTTCACAGAGGAAGGAGTAACAATCCTTATTCAAAGGAAGAAACAATGTTGATATACGATGGAACAAGGCAGATGGCCTGCCAGAAACTAGCACCCAAGCGAGAAACCTGCAAGGCAGAAACAGAGGAGGGAAACTCACCTCCTCCGGAACCCCTACGAGGACACCCCCACCAGCCACCCACCTCAGTCTCAAGGCAGATCTGAGCAAGACTCTGCCAGGAGAAGAGCACCACCACCTCCTGCAAGCAACACGCTGAAGAGAAGACCCGATCACAACCAGGTCGCACGACCGCCGCCCAGGGGGGAGAGATGAGGAGCTCGGAGAGGCACCTGCAAAAGGAAACCGAAAGAAGAGGCAAGTCGAGGAGGAGGCCCTGGGGGAGAAGGTGACGGCCCAGCAGGACGCCTGACCCCCTCCCCCAAGCCTGAGCGTCGCACGCGGGGGGAGCCCTAGCTCACCGCTGTGATCGCCAGATGGGAGATAAGCATCAAAAGGTGTCACCTTCATGCATACTTAGTGTCGTATTGAGAAACTATTGAAAAATGGTATTAGGGGATGAAATTTGTATCATCATTGGGTATTAGTTACTACTTTCAAGGTTGATTAAGAATTTGGTGTCATTAGGAAGCAAGATTAGCATGAAAAGGGCAGAGCACATCATTAAAGTCCAAAACTAGTCACAATAGTGCATAAAGGTGAAACAAGGACATGAGTGAATATATTAGCCATCATTTAGTTCTATAGTACATAAAAGATACTTATGTGATGATTAGGGGTGTAAAGGTGAATTGTTGTTTCAAGATTCATAATAATAATACATTAAATGTGGTCAACATAGTCAAAGATCACATTTTAAGCAAAACAGGGAGATTAAAAGTAGTTTTAGGGTTCAAAAGTGTGTTCAATGGGTAAATCTCATCAAGATGATAAATGTGATCTATATTTTTGCATATTTTGGAAGAAGGGGCTTGGAGACATGATTTTTCAAAGAAAAACATTGATAATTATAGTAGATGGATGAGGAGGTGTTATATTTATTTATTTGGAGCTCAGGTCCATCAATACCATCGACATCATGGACCTTCTGTGATGTATGGTTGAAGTGGGGCACACCCACCCACAATAGAGAGAGAGGGAGTAGGAAGATGGTCAATGATGTGGCAAGTGTTGAATCAAGGTCAATTTAGTCAATGTTGACTCAATATCTAAATTGACTAAACCCTTATTTTGATGATGTCTAAACCATTCCAATTCTTTGTGTCTAATGCTTCTACTTGACTGATTTCAGATTAGGTATAGACACACTCCAAATGCCCTAACTTGCGCATCTCAACTTGGAGAAAAGACAAGCCAAAGTCTATATAAGTGCACATTTTTGGAACATGATGTAAATCCATTAGATTCAAGTTGTAAATCACTTGTAATGATTGAAACTAGTAATTAAGCTTAGAAAAAATCACGAGCACTTAAATTAAATATTTAAGAACTCAAAATCTATTTTCTAAAATTCACATCATGTTGTTCATCGGTCGAGTTGCAAACTCGACCGATCCTTATTGGATTTTGAAAATGACTTTTGATTAGTTGAGTTTCCATTCACAGAATGTGAGCAGTCACTCTACAGACCAAAATTGATTTATGTGGATCGATCGAGTTTCCACCAGGACAAACTCGACCGATGGCTTAAATTGGTCTTGTAGCATAGTGGGATTGGTCTAGTTATCTTTATGGAAACTCGACCGATAGCACTGTATGAAAAAGTGTAGAAAAGTGCTTCTAGATGTTGGAATGTTGCAAAACTCAAAAAAATATTCGTTGCAACATCCTAAATGGCTAGTATTCACCCTTACGTGTTCCTGAAGGCCATTCGACCCTAAACCCAACTATAAATAGGACCCCTTGAGTTTCATTCCAAGGTTGAGCATTCAATGCAAAACTCTATATGAGGTTCCTATTCTATTTTTTAGTCCACCCTACAACCTCCTCTCTCTCTCTCTAAGCATAATCACTTGCTACATCCATTAGAGTGAGTAGGAGATTTGTAAGGGATCTAGTCCTACATGTATATCTTGTGAGGCTCTCACTTATAGCACCTCCCTATCTCTCATTTCAACCATGAATATTAAGGTTCTCTCTCTTGGCTAAGAGAGGTGAACAAGAACAAGGGAAGGAGTCCCTTGGTGAAGATCAAGGTTGAAAACTTAGAGCAAGAGTGGGTAATCCCATGGTGAAGGAAGAAGACTCCTTGCTCAAGTGGGCAAGTCCTTGGTGAAAGCATCTCTGAGTGAAGGTGAAGTCAAAGGCTGTAGATCCAAGAAGAGTGGGTAATTTATAGAAGTCTTAAGACTTGAGAAATAGTGGGTAAGTCCTTGGAAAAGGCCGAAGACTCATTACAAAGTGGGTAAGTCCTTGGTAAGGTTGAAGACTCTTTGTATTGGATAGGTAAGTCATTTGGTAGGTCATGAGTTGTATGTCTTATAAATGAATGTAAGAGTGCAATGGTTAAGAAATCCTAGAGGTTGACCTCTCTAGGTAGTGGACTGACATACTTCTAGTTTGAAGTTTGGAACCACTCTACATAGTTTGTCAATTGGTGCATGTTCAATCTCTCTCATCCTTGTTATGTATGTTTTAGTTGCTCTTAAATTTGCATATTAGCAACCTTATATTGTGATATAATTTGAAGGTCTAATGAATTTTATTTAAGTGCATTCAGCTCTATTCACCTCCCCTCTAGAGCATCCAATTACCCATCCCAGGATCCAACATTTGGTATCAGAGCATGTCTTCTCCAAGAATACTTCAACAAGTAGGAGAAGATGGGTGATTACCAAGGAGGGAGATACTTGGTCAATCTTCCAATCCTTGATGGGAGCAATTTCCTCTATTGAAAAAGAAGACTACAATTCTACATCCAAGGATCCAGTCATGAGCTATGGAAAATGGTAGACCATCCATACAAGATACCAGAGACAAAGATAGAATAATGGGAAGAAGCTACCATTAAGAAAGATACCTTGAATACAAGAGAAATCAACATACTCTATGCCACCATGAACCCCACTGAGCTCTACTGGATTTCCTCTTGTGAGATGGCCTATGAGGTATGGAAAAAGCTATGTATCACTTATGAGGGTACTCAACAAGTAAAGGAAAGCAAAGTCTACATGCTCAAAGGGCTGCTTAAAAACTTCAAGATGGGAAAGGAGGAGAAGATACCCAATATGTACTCATAACTCAACACAATTGTAAATGGCCTTTCCTCTGAGGTCATCCTATGAGTAGAGGAGAGATTAACTCTAAGATCCTTAGAACTCTACCCAAGAGATGGGAACCCAAATTGACTTCCATTAAAGAAGTAAGGTCTCTTGATGACATCCTCATTGAAGAGCTCATTGGAAATCTTCAATCCCTTAAAGTCACACTTGACAAGAGAGAAGAAGTTGAAAGACAAGAGGAGAAAGAGCTCAAGAGAGTGAAGAAGGCTAAAATCAAATCTCAAATTGAAGCTATTGTGGGTCAAGTTTCATCATCCTCTCTAGTTGAAGAAGATGGCATGTACTCAAAGGGTAGAATCTACAAAGGCAAGTCTTCCTCCTCCATATGGTGCCTCAAGTGTGCAAAGAAGGGTCACTTCAATATAGATTGTTTACAAGACAAAAAGACCCATCATCACAAGGAAAGAGGAGAAGTAAAAGAAGAATGAGAAATGGCACAAGAGCTCAAGTGACTCCTCCAACTCAAGCTCAAGTGAAGAATCAAGTGGAGGACAAGATCAAGTGAAGAATCAAGTGGAGGATCTAGCTTAAGATCTAGTGATGAAGGAGAATGTTATTTTGCTTTTATGCACAGAATACACAGTTGGCTTATTGAATCCCTCTCAACTAGATTTTCTCAACCAATAGCCTTATTCTTTGGCACTCCCTTGGTAACTTTGTATGCATATTTCCATGGTTTAAATTTCCTATCTTTCTTACAACTCTATCTTTCTAATTCCTATAATTTGGTATCCCACTATTGTATATCTATATTTTGCAATTACTTACTTTGAGTTTCTTTGCATGTTTTGATGATGATCACTTTGGATCTCTTGGTTGTGTCTAAATTGCTTTTGTTGTGCTCAAACTTGATACATATATATAGTTTTATATCTTGTATGGATACAACCTTGAGGTTCTTGGTGGTAATCATCTTTTGGTTATGATCCATATTTGTTAGTGAGTTATATTCTTTCATGCTTCTAAAATTGCATATCTCTTTATTTGGATATATCTCTACATCTAGTCATAGATTTCTTTATATTGTGTATCTTGACATGATATAGATCCTACTAGTAGCCCTAATTTGTGATATCATCTAATAGCAGTTCACATACATGTAGTTCTAGCATTACTTATCTTTTCATCAAGTGGTATTCGACTATATGTTATGCTTGTATCTTGTTTCATACTTGCTCAAGCTTGTTACTTGAATTGCATACCTACTTTCTTGATTTTCTTACATATGTAGGATACATAGAGATACATTGTATATAGAAATTGGAGCATATTTCGATTTGATGCAAATTTTTCTCCATTTCTAGATTTTGATGCAAGAGTAGTTTTTTATGCAGAAACAACCTTCTGAGCAAGACTCATCACTTTGCTATGAGACCTGACACTCTTTGGGAGGATTATGTCATCTTGAGAGTCACAACTATGATTTATTTTTCTACAACACTTTATCTTACCTTGTTATATGCTAGAATCACGTCAAGGGTTGTTCTAATGCACGCTTTAACTTGCTTTTCTTTCTATGCTTAGACAAGCCCCTAGTTTTTCTCTTCTACTCTCTTTATAACTTTTGGTATCTCCTTTCTTTTAACAAGTGTTTCTTATCACTTCATATACCCACCTTTTTGAAATGACAAAGGGAGAGAAGGTATTTTTATTTTGAGAAAAGAAGGAGAAGGCATGTCTTGCATGAAGAAGAGAACATAAAGGGGAGAAGATATATATGTGTAGAACATATATGAGTAGAAGATATAGTATTATATAAATATTATAAAAGCTAGACAAGTAAGAGAAATAGCATCAATTGAGGGGGAGTATGAGAACTCCATGAGCATCAATTGAGGGGATCATTTGAACTTCATTATGTTGAATCCCCTAAGTTTCTCCAAAGGTATGACTTTACTTCAATGCTTTCAAAATATTTATTGAATGGTTTGTCATCTTCATAAAGGGGGAGAATGTTGACTCAAGGTCAATTTAGTTAATGTTGACTCAAGGTCTAAATTGACTAAACCTTTGTTTTAATGATGACTAAACCATTCCAATTCATTGTGTCTAATGCTTGTACTTGAGTGATTTCAGATAAGGTATAGAGACACTCTAAATGTTCTAACATGCACATCTCAACTTGGAGAAAAGACAAGTCAAAGTCTATACAAGTGCACATTTTTGGAATATGATGTAAATCCATTAGAATCATGTTGTAAATCACTTGTAATGATTATATGAATTGTAACTAAGATTTGAAAAAATTAGGAGCACTGAAATTAAATATTTAAGTACTCAAAAGACATTTACCAAAATTCACATCATCATGTTCATCAGTCAAATTACAAACTCGTTCGATCCTTATTAGATTTTGAAAATAACTTTTGATCGGTCGAGTTTCCATTTCATAGAACTCGTCCGATCCCTCTGTGGAGAAAAACTGATTTATGTGGATCGGTCAAGTTTCTACCAGGACAAACTCGACTGATGGATTAAATTGGTCTTGTTGCATAGTGGTATCAGTCGAGTTATATTTATTGAAACTCGATCGATAGCACTGTATGGAAAAGTGCAGAAAAATGCTTCTATCTTAGAATGTTGCAAAACTCGAAAAAATATTTGTTGCAACATCCCAAATGATTAGTATACATCCTTAAGTGTTCCCAAAGTCTAAGAGGCATCCCCAAGTATAAATAGGACCCATTGGGCTTCATTCAAAGGTTGAGAATTCAATAAAAAATTATATATGAGGTTCCTATTCTATAGTTGAGTGCATCCTACAGCATCCTCTCTCTATAACCTTAATCACTTGTTACATCCATTAGAGTCAGTAGGAGATCTGTAAGAGAGCTAGTCCTACATGTATATCTTGTCAGGCTCTCACTTCCAGCACCTCCCTATCTCTCATTTTCAACCATGAACATGAAGGTTCTCTCTCTTGGCTAAGAGAGGTGAATAAGAACAAGGGAACGAGTCCCTTAGTAAGGATCAAGGTTGTAAACTTAGAGCAAGAGTGGGTAATCCCATGGTGAAAGCATAAGACTCCGTGCTCAAGTGGGTAAGTCCTTGGTGAAAGCATCTCTAAGTGAAGGTGAAGTCAAAGGCTGAAGATCCCAGAAAAGTGGGTAATTTATAGAAGTCTTAAGACTTAAGAAATAATGGGTAAGTCCTTGGAGAAGGTCGAAGACTCATTGCAAAGTGGGTAAGTCCTTGGTAAGGTTGATGACTCTTTGTATTGGATAGGTAAGTCCTTTGGTGTGTCATGAGTTGTAAGTCTTATAAATGAATGTAAGAGTGTAATGGTTAAGAAATCCTAAAGGTTGACCTCTCTAGGTAGTGGACTTACATACTTCTAGTTTGAAGTTTGGAACCACTCTACATAGCTTGTCAATTGGTGCATGTTCAATCTCTCTCATCCTTGCTATGTATGTTTTAGTTTCTCTCAAATTCACATATTAGCAACATTATCTTGTGATATAATTTGAAGGTCTAATGAATTTTACTTAAGTGCATTCAGCTCTATTCACCTCCCCTCTAGAGCATCCAATAACCCATCCCAGGATCCAACATTTGGTATCAGA
The DNA here is from genome assembly GCA_963693085.1 of Alisma plantago-aquatica. NCBI lineage: Eukaryota > Viridiplantae > Streptophyta > Magnoliopsida > Alismatales > Alismataceae > Alisma > Alisma plantago-aquatica. The sequence continues at coordinate 790,362,302 of OY856410.1, read as the reverse complement.
GCATGTCTTTTCCAAGACTACTTCAACAAGTAGGAGAAGATGGGTGATTACCAAGGAGGGATATACTTGATAAACCTTCCAATCCTTAATGGGAGCAATTTCCTCTATTGAAAAAGAAGGCTACAATTCTACATCCAAAGATCCAGTCATGAGATATTGAAAATGGTAGACCATCCATACAAGATACCAGAGACCAAGATAGAAGAATGGGAAGAAGATACCATTAAGAATGCTACTTTGAATACAAGAGCAATCAACATACTCTACGCCACCATGAATCCCACTCAGTTCTACTGGATTTCCTCTTATGAGACGGCCTATGAGGTATGGAAAAAGCTATGCATCACTTATGAGTGTACTCAACAAGTGACTTATGAGTGTACTCAACAAGTGAAGGAAAGCAAAGTCTACAAGCTCAAAGGGCTGCTTAAAAACTTCAAGATGGGAAAGTAGGAGAAGATAGGCAACATGTACTCAAAACTCAATACAATTGTAAATGGCCTTTCCATCCGAGGTCATCCTATGAGTAGAGGAGATGTCAACTCTAAGATCCTTAGAACTCTACCCAAGAGATGGGAACCTAAAGTGACTTCCATTGAAGAAAGTCTCTTGATGACATCCATTGAAGAGCTCATTGAAAATCTTCAAGCCCTTAAAGTCACACTTGATAAGAGAGAAGAAGTTGAAACATAAGAGGAGGAACTCAAGAGAGTGAAGAAGGCTAAAATCAAAGATCAAATTGAAGTTATTGTGGATCAGGCTTCTTCATCCTCTAAAGTTGAAGAACATGATATGTACTCCAAAGGTAGACTCTACAAAGGCAAGTCCTCCTCCTCCATCCGGTGCCTCAAGTGTGGAATGAAGGGTCACTTCAAGATAGATTGTCAAAAAGGAAAAAAAGGCCCATCATTACAAGGAAAGAGAAGAGAAGTACAAGAAGAAGGAGAAATGGCACAAGAGCTCAAGTGACTCATCCAAGTCAAGCTCAAGTGAAGAATCAAGTGGATATCTAGCTCAAGATATAGTGATGAAGGAGAATGCCATTTTGCTTTTATGGCATCAACAAGTGAAGATTCAAATGAGGTAAATCTAAACTCTTTAGATAAAGAACCTTTAATTGCTATCATTAATGCTAATCGTGCCTCTCTAAAGTCTTCTATAAATAAAAGGGAAAAACTTGCTAGAATTGTTTATAATATTCATGTAGAATTAGATGATCTTGAACGTGCTTATTCTTGCTTGTTTGATGACAAAAATGCTTGTCTTATCCAAGTAGACTCTCTTAAACTTGAAAATGCTAGTTTTATTGATAAGATTAAAATTGTAGAAGCTTAACCTCTTATGCAAAATTCTAATGAAGGGCATACATTAATTGTTGATTCTCTCATGCATGATATTGATGTTCTTAAAACTGAAAATGAGGACAAATATTTTGCTTTTCTTGAAAAAGAAAATGATTCCTTGCTTGTTGAAATCAATGTTCTTGAATCCTGTTCTAGTTCTACTAGTAGAGAGAATAATGTTGCTTATCTTCATACTGATGGAGATTCTTATTTAACTATAGATCTTTGCTTAGAAATTGATCTTTTGCATGCTAGAGATAGTATCAATCATTTGTCTTCTACTATTTTTTCTCTTATGTATGATAATCATAGTTTGATATCTTATTTTCAAAGATTCTTAGTTGGTAAAAAGAATCTTAATGATACCATGCACCATACTACTAAAAAAATTGGTAGACAAGGTTTAGGTTATGATGGTAGCCAGAGGAACAACAAAGGTAAAGGACCTCCAATGTTCAATGGAGAATCCTCTAGTTCCAAGACTATGGGTACATGCAACTATCGCAATGATTTTGGTCATTATTCCAATTGTTGTCCTTTTATGAAAGTACCCAAGAGCAATAGGACTTGGGTTGCTAAACTAACCCCTCTAGACCTAGAAACATGATTGGGGACTATTTCATCTTTCTTCTTGTAGGTACTTGCAAATGGGTTGACTTGAGCTATTGAATTGCAAATTTACTTCTCAATCCTTATGAAAGAACAAAGGTGAGATGTGTAGAGGGTGACACTAAGTGGAAAAGAAATGGTAAGCACTGAGGTAATATTTTCTTGCTCATATCCAATGTGCACTATGCATGTGGTTTTGATGTCAAAAGTGGTATTTTGTGATTCTATTCACACTTATCTCAAAAACTATTTCTAATGATTTCATAGTGCATTACTAACTTACTTATACATGTTTGGATATGGCTTATATTTTTAGCATGCCTTGAAATATGTTTTTATGAAATATATGTGCTTTTTGACATCTTTGTCGGTCGAGTTTGTCCTATTTGAAACTCGACCGATAGGCACCAATAGGAGTTGCCAAAAAATTTTGTTGGTCGAATTGCCATAACATATAACTCAACCAATGGCACTGTGCACAGAATACACAGTTGGCTTATTGAACAAGAATTTCCCTCTCAACTAGATTTTCTCAACCAATATCCTTATTCTTTGGTACTCCCTTGGTACCTTTGTATGCATATTGCCATGCTTTAAATTGCCTATCTTTCTTACGACTCTATCTTTCTAATTGCTATAATTTGGTATCCCACTATTGGTATATCTATATTTTGCAATCACTTGCATTGAGTTGCTTTGTAGGTTTTAATGATGATCTCTTTGGATCTCTTGATTCTGTCTAAATTTCTTCAGTTGTGCTCAAACTTGCTACATCTATATAGTTTTATATCTTTTTTGGATATAACCTTGAGGTTCTTGGTGGTAATCATCTTTTGGTAATGATGCATATTTGTTAGTGAGTTATATTCTTTCATGCTTCTAAAATTACATATCTCTTTGTTTGGATATATCTCTACATCTACTCATAGCTTGCTTTATCTTGTTTATCTTGCTATGATCTAGATCCTACTAGTAGCGCTAATTTGTGATATCATCTACAAGTAGTCCACATACATGTAGTTCTAGCATTGCTTATCTTTTCATCAAGTGGTATTCAACTATATAATATGCTTGTACTTGTTTCATACTTGCTCAAGCTTGTTCCTTGAATTACGTACCTACTATCTTGAGTTGCTTGCATAACATTGTGATGAAGGATACATAGAGCTACATTGTATATAGAAACTGGAGCATCTTTGGATTTTATGTAGATTTTGATCCCGTTCTAGATTTTGATGCAAGAGTAGTGTTTTTATGCAGAAATGGCCTTCTAAGAAGGACTCATGGCTTTACCATGAGCCCTGACACTTTTTGGGCAAATTATATCATCTTGAGGGTCAAAATTATGATTTATTTATTTGCAACACTTTATCTTGCCTTTTTATATGCTAGAATCACATCTAGGGTTGTTCTAATGAATGCATTAACTTCCTTTTCTTTCTATGCTTGGACAAGCCCCTAGTTTTGCTTTTCTTCTCTCTTCATAACTTTTGTTATCTGCTTTCTTTTAACAAGTGGTGTTTTTTATCTCATCATATCCCCACCTTATTTAAATGACAAAGGGGGAGAAGGTATGTCTTCTTTTACAAAATAAGGAGAAGGCATGTCTTGCATGAAGAAGAGAAGGTAAACGGGAGAATACATATATGTGTAGAACATATATGAGTAGAAGACATTGAAATCTATAAATGCATGAAAGCTAACCATGTAGGAGAAATAACATCAATTATGAGAACTCCATGAGCATCAATTGAGGGGAGCATATGAACTCCATTCTATTGAAACCCCTGGGTTTCTCCAAAGGTATGACTTTACTTCAATGCTTTCAAAATATTTATGGAATGGCTGCTCATCTTCAAAAAGGGGGAGAATGATGACTCAAGGTCAATTTACTCAATGTTGACACAAGATCTAAATTGATTAAACCCTTGTTTTGATGATGACTAAACCATTCCAATTCATTGTGACTAATGCTTCTACTTTAGCGATTTTAGATTAGGTATAGCACACTCTAAATGCCCCAACTTGCGCACCTCAACTTGGAGAAAAGTCAAGTCAAAGTCTATACAAGTGCACGTTTTTGGAATATGATATAAATGTATTAGAATCATGTTATAAATCACTTGTAATAATTGTATAACTTGTAATTAAGCTTAAAAAATTATGAGCACTTAAATCGAATATTTAAGCACTAAAAGCCATTTATTAAAATTCACATCAGGATATTCATTAGTCAAGTTACAAACTCGACCGATCCATATTGGATTTTGAAAATGATTTTTGATCGATCGAGTTTCCATTTTATAGAATTTGACTGATCCCTCTGCGGACAGAACTGGTTTTTGTGGATCAGTCAAGTTTCCACTAAGACAAACTCGACCGATGGCTTAAATTTTTCTTGTCACATAGTGGGATCGGTCGAGTTATATTTATTGAAACTCAACTGATAGCATTGTATGAAAAAGTGCAAGAAAGTGCTTCTAGATGTTGGAATGTTTCAAAACTCAAAAAAATATTCGTTGTAACATCTTAAACGGCTAGTATTTGTCCTTAAGTGTTCCCAAAGGATAAGAGGCATCCCCAACTAAAAATAGGACCCCTAGGGCTTCATTTTAAGGTTGATCATTTAATGCAAAACTCTATATGAGGTTCCTATTCTATAGTTGAGTGCATCCTACAACCTGCCCTTTCTCTCTAAGATTAATCACTTGCAACATCCATTAGAGTGAGTATGAGATTTGTAAGAGAGCTAGTCATACATGTATATCATGTGAGGCTCTCACTTCCAGCACCTCCCTATCTCTCATTTCAACCATGAATATGAAGGTTATCTCTCCTAGCAAAAAGAGGTGAAGAAGAATAAGGGAAGGAGCCCCTTGGTGAAGATCAAGGCTGAAGACTTTGAGTAAGAGTGGGTAAGCCCTTAGTGAAGGCAGAAGAATCCTTTCTCAAGTGAGTAAGTCCTTAGTGAAAGCTTCTCTGAGTGAAGGGAATCCAAAGGTTGAAGATCTAAGAAGAGTGGGTAATTCCTAGAAGGTTGAAGACTTGTGCAAGAGTGGGTAAGTCCTTCGAGAAGGCCGAAAACTTATTGCAAAGTGGGTAAGTCCTTGGTAAGGTTGAAGACTCTTTGTATTGGATAGGTAAGTCCTTTGGTAGGTCATGTGTTGTAAGTCTTATAAATGAATATAAGAGTGCAATGGTTAAGAAATCCTAGAGGTTGACTTCTCTAGTAGTGGACTAACATATTTCTAGTTTCAAGTGTGGAACCACTCTACATATCTTGTCAATTGGTGCATGTTCAATCTCTCTCATCCTTGCTATGTATGTTTTAGTTGCACTCAAATTCTCATATTAGCAATCTTATCTTGTGATATAATTTGAAGGTCTAATGAATTTTGTTCGAGTACATTCAGCTCTATTTACCCCCCTCTAGAGCATCCAATAGCAAGCTCATAACCATCTAGTCTGGATCAAATGTTGACTTATTGTCATGATCCAATAGTCACAAAACCTCACATCCACTGACTCCTTTTCCTCTGTAGTTAGATGTTAGGCCTGCAGTCTTGGGTGCTCAAGTGCATCCCACACCTTCCCTCTGTCATCACTAGCCGCCATCCTCTACTTCAGGTAGCAAGGTCCCGCATAGGACATCCCCCACATGGATTTCTCACTGAATATGACCTATATATGACTACCAAGGGAGGAAAACTCCCCAAATACCCTCCACTCTGCTTTGTGTAGGTTGGACGAGGTTGAAGGGGTTGTTTTGGGCTAAGCTGGTGTGCATGGAGAAAAACTTGATCCGGAGCAAGGCGGTTGCACCCTAGGGTTGGGAGGAAGAAGATGACTAGCTAGCGGATGTTTTGGGGCATGAAAGGAGAAGGAAAGATAGGGTAATGAGAAGGGGAGTCAAGATGAGGCTTTTTCCCCAGTTTTAATCATCTAAGGGAGTAAAGGGGGCATTTGTTGGACGTTGGAACACACTGTTGTAGTAGGGCTACAATGTACATACCAACAAAGAAGATGGAGGGGAGTTTTTTGGATGGATAGGACCATCGTGGTCCATGGCCGATCCAAAGGTCATGTGGTGTTGTACCCACCCACGCTAGATGAGAAAGTGGTTGGATTGAGGGTCACATTGGGCCCAACTAAGGTTCAAGTTCAAATAAATCAAAGTTTAAATATCAAGATTCATAGGGCCATATTCTAGGCTATGATGGTGTGATTAAGGCAATTTTTGCATTGTTATTCAATCTTAAGTCTCATGGCATACATTATCAAACAAAATGATCATATTGACAATGTTTAATTTTAGTTGCAAGATGATGATTCATTAAAGCATAAACTTAGGTCTAAGGTGCAAAATAAAATCACACATTGTGAAATTAGCAAACTATGAATTGATATCTTCCTCAAACTATGAATTTATATCTAACTCAATAAGATGAGTCATAAAAGATATAGGAAGAGTATACCATATGATAGATAAAAGTTAGGTTGTCACAATTTCTTTCTATAGGTTGGCATTTATGTTTATCAAAAGGGAGATACCAAGAAGAAAGGTGTTAATTTACCACTTATTTTAACTAATCAAACTTATACATATTAACTGTGATGTGATGTTTCTTATACAAATCATGTGGCAAAAAGAATGAACATTGTAAACCTTGAAGTATAAATTCTTCTTTTGGACCTTTTTTGTAAGGCCCCTAAACTTGCTTAATGAGTGTTATGAGCTTAATTATCATAATTGAATTCTTATAACCCTAATATAACCTTTTTATATTCTTTTAAATCATAATACAAGCATAAGTTTCAAATTTGGTCCAATTTGGACATTGTTTGAGCAAGTTATGCAATTTTATGCACATTTTAGACTTTTTTATAATTTACCCAATTGAGAGGTTTTATTTGCAATGTATCACTTGAATTATGTTTCGTGGATGTTATCTCATCATTATTGAGCTTTTTGAGCCATGGGGTGCCTATTTAAACCTTTTTTTGAAGGTGTTTTCTCCAAGGGTATTTTAGGGTTTACCCCTTCACAGATGAGCTACCTTTAGTAGCTATCAACTAATGAATTATTTGATTGGCTGGGAAATTCAACAAAGGAAATATAAGAAGTTTTATACATATGGTGGGGGAGCTTCTTGTGTGTGTGATTGTATATTCTTAATAAATTAAGGCCATGGACACTTGTATAGATAGAACTTCAACTTTTTCTTTTTCTTTATCTTAAAGTTTCATATACTTATCCCCAAGCACTAAAATGAGCCATTTTCTCTCCACCACTTCCCTCCTTATCCCAACCTCGTTATCCCTCTGTGCTTCTATGAATTTTTCTATCTAAGGAAGAAGAAATTGGGGATCTTCTTGAAAAAGGATCTAGGGTTGCAATTGACTTCATTTTAGGGTTGAAAAAGCTTCCTTCTAGTGATCTTGACCAAAAAGAGTAATAATTCCCTTCTTTTCTCCATATATTTCTTTTTTATCCTTCCTCCTATATTTCTCCAAGTCTAAACCTTGTTGTGCCATGGTAGAAATTGTTCTAAAGCTCTAAAACCTACCTTTCTTGCTCCTTATGCTTAGGGTTTGCTCATTTGATGAAGAAAGGTGCTAGATGGACGAATTCATAGCTTATTCTTGGATTTTCTACCCAACCTACTCGATATTTATTTTGTGTGGGGTTTCATCTTCTCATTATAGGCAAGTTTTATAACTTGTTCCACGTTTATTGCTTACCATAAGCTTTCTAGCTCATGTTCTTGCTTGAAAATGATGATTCGTGTACTAAAAAGCTATACTTGACTTGGATCTCAATTTTTATAATGTTCCCTATTCTTATTGCATTTCTAGATGAACTTGTGATCATGTGTATGTTATTCCTAAGGTATAATATGACTTGGATCAGGTTGGTTTGATAATCTATGGTGCTAAGCATCTATCAACCAATGGTCAATTTTAGGGTTTTAAGTTGATTTCTTCTATAAACCCATGACCCGATGATGGTACCATTGCAACAACCCTATGGTGTAGTGTTCATGACAACTGATGGTCATGATCAAATGTGTCATATGATGGTAAAAACCTATGATCACCCCCTTAGGTTAGGTTTTGGATCAATTAGAAGTTTAATGATCAACCATTAAGTACCCTACTGATGTTATCAATCAACGATTACATTATCTTAATATTTGATGTTGATTAATGAATATAGTGTTGATCTAACAACCTATGGTGAATTAATGGTCACTAATGATGGTGTATCAGATCTCCAAAATCTATGGTGATTTAATCATATAGTTGTAGCACCAATTAAGCCTTAGATCAATGGTTTCTTGGGTCACTTGATGCAATGGTCAAACCTATATTGTAATTGATGGTTTTAACATATGAACTTGACCCAATGGTCAAGATCTAATATTTATTTATTCCAATAAAGTGTTAGGATGGATAATGTAATAGTTTGGTCCTAATAATGTGATTTATATGGTTTTCTTTATATGATCAACTTAAGGATCTTACTTGTTGACAATGGATGGCTTGTTTTAACTGAATAGTCAGTTATGGGTTTTACCCATATGAGTATTCATTTTTAACATTCTTATTTGACAGAATGATGGTGAAATAACATCCTTAACATTATCATAACCTTAATGTGTTAATTGGTGGTTATCATAGCCACATGGTTGATACTTTCTTATGCTAAACATGTACATTATGAATATGATGAGTGGTAATCATATCTAGATTCCTTGCATGTTGATGTAATAAAGGAATGTTCTTAATGTTAATATAACCCTGCTATGATTGTTTAAGAATATATCCTAGCTCATGAATGCAATATTGTGTTGATGTGGTGTATTATATGTAAGTGATGTTGTTGAGCCTTGTTATAAGGCATGGAAAGATAATGATGATCTTGTAGGGAATAGTATGATGGTCTTAATGACCTTTGGACATGGTTGATCTCCTAAATGAGGTGTAATACTCTTGTGTTGATAAGGGTTGATACCCTATGATACTGTGAAAAGGATTTATATCCTATGATAGTATGATGGTCTTAATGACCTTTGGGCATGGTTGAGCCCTGAATGAGGTGTAATCCTCTTGTGTTGATAAGGGTTGATACCCCGTGATATTATAAAAAGGATTTATATCTTGTGATAGTATGATGACTAGTGTAGCCTCATGAATGGTAAGTGCATAGTACCATGTGATGATGAGATGAGAAATGATGTTTCACACGTTTTATTTCTTTTGAAGTCGTGATATTTATATGCTTTCTAGAAGTGAATTAGGGTTTGTATGTCCACTTGTTTGATGCAACCTTAATTCACCCAATTGGCATAACTAATCAAGTGAAACTCTAATCATGTAGTTCACTGTGCCATAGATCCATCTGATTGTCAGAATTTTCCAGATGGTGAAACGAGTATTCCTAAGGGAAACTCGGAGCGCATCCTGATGAGTATGTCGGGTGCTTGTCATCCTGAATTCAAGTACTTAGGGAGGATGACTACGGTCATACCTATCCCTAAGTTTGAGAACGGCTACGGTCGTGTCTTAGTGATTATATATGTGATGAGATTGGAGGACAACTATGGCTGTACTTCGGATGGTAGGGTACGTGTACCCACCTCCTTTCACTAGTGTCGTGACTTATACCAAGGACAAACTAGGTTGTTAGCAGTTTGACTGTATGTGTCGTTGTGGCAGACTAGTACTGACTGGGGGTGGAGAAGATCTTAGGAGTCTGACTCTTCCTAGATCTTGTATGGAACTGATTTTGACTTAGCAGTGGTCATCTGGATCTTGAGTGGTATCCTCAATTTCCTCAGGGCTTAATAAACGATGTAATATAGCTGTGTAGCATATTTGTTTAGGATTATACATGACATTTCACATTGGATGATAACCCTTATTTGTTATCTTTACATAAAGATGACGCTTAGTGCAATTAAGAGATAGTAGATATACTTATGTTGTGGATATTATTAAGATTGTAGATGTGTACATATAGTAGCCATGATTGTGTTGATAACTATACTGCTACTGCTAATTATAATCATGATGCTAGATATCTGATGTTGTTAGTTATGTTTAGCATGCTAGCCATGTCTTTGTAACTAGAGATGCATATACTGCCGATCATGCTTATACAGATAGTTGTTCTTATGTTGTTAGCTCTTCTTATAATGTTGATACGTTCAACCAATTAGACATGTTCATGTTGTTAGCTATGTTATGTTACTATACTTGCTCATGATGCTAGATATGCATATGCTACTGAATTGCTTATATTATCAACAAGATAAAGGATGATAGTCTGGCTAATGATGATAGTTATTATCTACTCCCTTGTGCATTTTGTTAATCATCAGTGTTGCTGAGCTTATTTGTTATACTGCTTAACTATTTAATTACTTTAAAATGATGTAATCAATAATAGTTGTTGGAGGTTATATCTCTTGTTCGTACTGGGTCTCACCCTTGTGGCTCACCACATTTTTTTTAGGTAATCGAAAGTGACAAAAACAAATATGTGGCAGCAAAGAGGAGCTATAGTAATGAATCTTTGAGAAAGTTAATTAAATGTCTAGTGTGTCCTAGATTCATCCTTGTACTCTCAGGTCCAAGCGAGAAAAAGTTTGTATATGATGTTTCAAACGAATCATACTTTTTTTAGCATATTAATGCTTGCTTGTGTGGCATATATGAATATTGTTCTCATGTGTATATATGTGGTGGCTCAGAAAATAGAACAATTTGTATCAAATTCTTGGCATAGTATGGATATAAGAAAGATTTTGGGCTCTTATGCAAATGTTTCTGAGTGGGTGCTGACATTGAAATTGGTTTTAATTTACCCATATTTTTGGGTATGTGATTAATTAGTGATTGATTGTGTTCTATGTTTTGAGTAATCTTGTTTAGTGTAACAGGTTCTCACAAGTTGGTATCAGAGCTTTAGGTTCACTGAGTCTATAGGGACACTAGGACTTAAGACTAGGATGATGTCTAAGTTAGGAACGTGACACAAAAACATGGTGCATACTGCCTAATCTCAGTACTTGGACACCCTGGCTAGGTATTCAATTATTGAAGAAAGGTAACTATAGAACTCTTAGATTGTTATCTTTCTTATTACTCTGATCAAGTAGTCATTTTGAGACAATCTAAAGAGCATAACAAATAAGAAATCATGGTATGAATATCTGAATCCTATCTTAAAGAAGATGGGAAATGCATCATAATCTATCAAAACTTGAATGTTTGGTAACTATAAGAGAAAGATACAACACCATGAAATCTAAATCTGAATACAAATTAGAAAAAGTGGAGTTCTTGAATATGTGATTCAAGAAGATAATAAAGTAAAAGACAGATAAGCCTATGCTTATAAAGTGAATCAAGGTATGAAATCCACACAAGATGGAAAGAACTCCTATACAAGTACAAAATGAGAAGATAAATGGGAACAATGATAAAGGAATAAGGTGGAATCTGAGTTAATCTCAAACTAACCTATGTGTGTAAGAAAGTGTTAATGTAAAATCAGCATGACGTGTGAAAGAAATTAAGGGAGATGATCCATGTTTAATGAATAAAATGTGGAATATGATGATTTACCTGTTGATAAGTGGTTGAAAAATATAATAAAATAAGAGAACATACCCAAGTGTGATAAATAGTCATCAAGGAATGAGTAATGAGATATGTTAGTCATGAAGATTCCTATGCTAATGGCAAGGAATCAAAAATGAAAAAGGTAAAATGATACATAAGAAGTTGTAATATGCATAATGAAAATAGAATTGGTTACCTTTTTGCTAGTGACCCCTGAACAATGATGCTATGATGTGGGAAGTATATTTCCCTTTGTTTCTTTCCTTTATAGGGCACAACTTTCAAGTGGATCATTTCCACTTGGTACATGTGGATTCGCTACAAACATGAGGGTGGATAGATTATTATAGCATAAGGTTGCTTGGATTACGGTTCTAAGATCATGAAGTTTGTGATGAGTTTGCTTTTGAGCCTTCCAATAATTAGGAAGACTCATCTTATATGTCTTGAGATTTGATTATGTTGGTAAAAGTAGATGAGATAAGGATGTGAGTTCCTTATAGCACATGAGGTGGATACCAATGTAATGAATCTTAGTATCCAAGATGTATCAACAGTATGAGAAATATGTAAAGGTTGGAGATGTTTATTAAATGAACATTCCAAGTGTTTCTCTCCCTTAGAGAGAGAAATAGAGTTGACGATGACCTTCTGAATGTTTTTTGGAAAGAAGAAAAAAAAGTGATTCTATAATGTTGTGTATGGTTTAGTGATAGCTGGGCAAGACCACTATCAAGGATAGATGGTTTTTTGGTCAATAAATATGTGATATTGTGTTCCTTTAAGATAAACCTATGATCAAATATCAATTCATAAGAGTTATATTGGATGACATAATTCACATGACCATGATGAGTTTAGAGTTAAGTCTTGTAGACTAACCAATGTACAAATAGAATTTATGAATAGGAGGAACAGAGTGTTCCAGTCATGTCATACAAGTTACATCAAACTTCAAATGATGACATGTCAAAGTATTTCAAATATGGTCAAAAATATGATCAATATTTATTAAAAAAACCTTAGGGTTGCCGAAGTAGCAATAGCTATGAGAACAAGTTGAACAAGAGTGAGATGGGGTTGATTAAATTTCTTTATGGGATCATGATATATCTTCTAAGTAGGTTGTGTAAATCCTAGTAAGGTGAAGATAATGTTGTTGTTTCACCCCTAACAAGGTTTACTAGGAATGATATTTCCTTGTATGGAATGAAAATTGCCAGCGTCAGCATTTCTTTTGATGTTGAAAAAGAACTGACAAGAGTTCTAGTGTCATTGTAAAAAAAAGGATGGATACATTGCCTTTTTTATGCTTCAAGGAATGGGATGGGACACATGGCATGATTGGTAAAAAGCTAGCAAGTATGACTTTTGAGTAATGTGTTGATACAATAGATATAATTTTAGGATGATATCTATAATTTAAAGTTAAACATTACTACTAGAGTTGTACAGATGACACAACAAGTTTCTACATTCCATATTGAGAATGTCTTCTTAGGTGGGGGTTTTTGTACTGACCCAAGATGAGATATGTATGAATGATGTGACATCACCATGATATGCAAGTAACCATGTGAAAGTAAAAGAATGAGGTGCAAAGGAAGTACCCATCTTTGTTTACCTTGGATTTCGGGGGCGAAATCCCTATTAAGGGTTTATAGTTGTAAGGCCCCTAAACTTGCTTAATGAGTTGAATGAGATTAATTATCATAATTGAATTCTTATAACCCTAATATAACCTTGTTATATGCTGTGAAATCATAATACAAGCTTAAGTTTCAAATTTGGTCCAATTTGGACACTGTTTGAGCAAGTTATGCAATTTTATGCATGTTTTGGACTTTTCTATAATTTACCCAATTGAGAGGTTTTCTTTGAAATTTATCACTTGAATTATGTTCCTTGGATGTTATCTCATCATTATTGAGCTTTTTGAGCCACGGGGTGCCTATTTAAACCTTGGTTTGAAGGTGTTTTCTCTAAGGGTATTTTAGGATTTACCCCTTCACGGATGAGCTACCTTTAGTAGCTATCAACTAATGAATTATTTGATTGGCTGGGAAATTCGACAAAGGAAAGATAAGCATGTTTATACACATGTTGGGGGGAGCTTCTTGTGTGTGTGCTTGTATATTCTTAATAAATTAAGGCCATGGACACTTTGATAGATAATAGAACTTCAACTTTTTCTTTTTCTTTATCTTAAAGTTTTATATACTTATCCCCAAGCACCAAAATGAGCCATTTTCTCTCCACCACTTCCCTCCTTCTCCCAACCTTGTTCTCCCTCTGTGCTTCTGTGAATTTTTCTGTCCAAGTAAGAAGAAAGTGGGGATCTTCTTGGAAAAAGGATCTAGGGTTGCAATTGACTTCAATTTAGGGTTGAAAATTTTTCCTTCTAGTGATCTTGACCTAAAAGAGTAAGAATTCACTTCTTTCCTCCATCTATTTCTTTTTTATCCTTCCTCTTAGCTTTATTCAGGTCAGAACCTTGTTGTTACATGGTAGAAATTTCTCTAAAGCTCTAAAACCCTACCTTTCTTGCTCCTTATGCTTAGGGTTTGCTCATTTGATGAAGAAAGGTGCTAGATGGATGAATGCATAGCCTATTCTTAGATTTCCTACCCTACCTGCTCGAGATTTCTTCTGTTTGGGGTTTCATCTTCTCATTAGAGGTAAGTTTTATAACTTGCTCCACGTTTATTTCTTACCATAAGCTTTCTAGCTCGTGTTCTTGCTTGAAAATGATGATTCATGCACTAAAAAGCTATGCTTGAGTTGGATCTCAATTTTTATAATGTTCCCTATTCTGATTTCATATCTAGATGAACCTGTGATCATGTGTATGTTATTCCTAAGGTATAATATGACTTTTATCAGGTTGGTTTGACAACCTATGGTGCTAAGCACCTATCAACCAATGGTCAATTTTAGGGTTTTAAGCTGATTTATTCTATAAACCCATGACCCAATGATGGTACCATTGCAACAACCCTATGGTGTTGTCTTCATGACAACTGATGATCATGATGAAAGGTGTCACATGATGGTGACAACCTATGATCACCCCCTTAGTTCAGGTTTTGGATTAATTAGAAGTTTAATGATCATCCATTAAGTACCCTACTAATGTTATCAATCAATGATTACATTAGCTAAATATTTGATGTTGATTAATGAATATAGTATTGATGTAACAACCTATGGTGACTTAATGGTCACCAATGATGGTGTATCAGATCTCCAAAATATATGGTGAGTTAATCATATAGTTTTAGCATCAATTTAGCCTTAGATCAATGGTTTCTTAGGTCACTTGATGCAATGGTCGTACCTATACTGTAATTGATGGTTTTAATATATCAACTTGATCCAATGGTCAATATCTAATGTTTATTCCTCCAATAAAGTGGAATGATGGATAATGTAATATGTTGGTCCTAATAATGTGATTTAGATGGTTTCCTTTATATGATCAACTTAAGGAGCTTACTTGTTGACAATGGATGGTTTGTTTTAACTGAACAATCGATTGTGGGTTTCACCCTGCTCTCAATGGAACTTTTTGTGTTATTAATAAAGGGTTTTCTAGGGTTAGATGGTGACTCTTTCTAGATAACAAATCAAGGACTTCATCGGTGGTTTATCCAAGGTATTTACTTATGTAAACAATCAATGGTATTACCTTTCAAACATCCAATGGACGTATTGGGTGACATAGTGGTATGGAGATATGGGTTAAGAGATGATGGAATAAATGGAGGGATACCCTTAATAAGGTAGTTTTACCTATTCACTCATATGAATAGAAGGAATGATAATCATATTGTGTTGATATGTAACCCTAATGAGGTATATCTTGTTATACCTAGATTCAATATAACTAAATGATGGCAATTGGGTATGAATAGTCCTTGAATGACTAATACAATCATGGAATACTCTGTTACTGTTGTTGAAACCCCAGTATGCCATAACTCGATGGTTACACCTTGATTTATGTGTGGGTTCATACTTGAGAATAGTATGGAATGTGATGGTGATGCTTCACCTTATGCATCCATGATCCAATGGGGATGTCATGAGATAGGATTTGGGTATAAGTGGTGATTAGTAACATTGATATAATTTATCATGTTGAACCTAACTCTAATGCAAATAGATAAAGATGAGTATTCATTTTTAACATTCTTATATGATGGAATGATGGTGGAATAACCTCCTTAACATGATCCTAACCTTAATGTGTTAATTGGTGGTTATCATAGCCACATGGTTGATACTTTCTTATGCTAAACATGTGCATTAAGAATATGATGAGTGTCAATGATATCTAGATTCCTTACATGTTGATGTAATAAAGGAATGTTCTTAATGTTAATATAACCCTGCTATGATTGTTTATGAATATCCCCTAGCTCATGAATGCAATATTGTGCTGATCTGGTGTATTATATGTAAGTGATGTTGTTGAGCCTTGTTACAAGGCATGGAAAGATAATGATGATCTTGTAGGGAATAGTATGATGGTCTACCTTTGGGCATGGTTGAGCCCTGAATGAGGTGTAATCCTCTTGTGTTTATAAGGGTTGATACCCTATGATACTGTGAAAAGGATTTATATCATGTGATAGTATGATTGTCTTAATGACCTTTGGGCATCATTGAGCCCTGAATGAGGTGTAATCCTCTTGTGTTGATAAGGGTTGATACCCCATGATATTGTGAAAAGGATTTATATCTTGTGATAGTATGATGACTAGTGTAGCCTCATGAATGGTAAGTGAATAGTACCATGTGATGATGAGATGAGAAATGATGTTTCACACATTTTATATCTTTTGAAGTTGTGATATTTATATGCTTGATAGAAGTGAATTAGGGTTTGTATGTCCACTTATTTGATGCGGCCTTAATTCACCCAATTGTCATAACTAATCAAGTGAAACTCTAATCATGTAGTTCCCTGTGCCATAGATCCATCTGAGTGTCAGAACTTGCAAAATGGTGAAACAAGTATTCCTAAGGGAAACTCGAAGTGCATATTGATGAGTATGCGGGGTGCTTGTCATCCTGAATTCAAGTGTTTAGGGAGGATGACTACGGTCATACCTAGCCCTTAGTTTGGGAACGGATGCAGTCGTATCTCGGTGATTATATATGTGATAAGATTGGAGGACAACTACGGTCGTACCTCAGATGGTAGGGTATGCGTACCCATCTCCTTTCACTAGTGTCGTGACCTACACCAAGGATGGACTAGGTTGTTAGCAGCTTGACCTTATGTGTCATGCTGACCGGAGGAGGAGAAGATCTTAGGAGTCCAGCTCTTCCTAGATCTTTTTTGGCACTAATTTCGACTTAGCAGTGGTCAGTTGGATCTTGAGTGGTATCCTCAATTTCCTCGGGGCTTAATAAAAGATGTAATATAGTTGTGTAGCATATTTGTTTACGGTTATACATGACATTTCACATTGGATGATAACCCTTGTAGGTTATCTTTACATAAAGATGATTCTTAGTGCAATTAAGAGATAGTAGATATACTTATGTTGTGGATATGATTAAGATTGTAGATGTGTACATGCAGTATCCAAGATTGTGTTGATAACTATACTTCTACTACTGATTATAATCATAATGGTAGCTATCTCATGTTGTTAGTTATGTTTAGCATGCTAGCCATGCCTTTGTAACTAGAGATCCATATATTGTTGATCATGCTTATCCAGATAGTTGTGCTTATGTTGTTAGTTCTTCTTATAATGTTGATATGTTCAACCAATTAGACATGCTCATGTTGTTAGCTATGTTATGTTACTAGACTTGCTCATGATGCTAGATATGCATATGCTACTGAATTGCTTATATTATCAACAAGATAAAGGATGATAGTCTAGCAAATGATGATAGTTATTATCTGCTCCCTTGTGCATTTTGTTAATCATCAGTGCTACCGAGCTTATTTGTTATATCTGATTAAACTGCTTAACTATTTAATTACTTAAAAATGTTGTAATCAATAATCGTTGTTGGAGGTTATCTCTTGCTGGGACTGGGTCTCACCCTTTTGGTTCGCTACATTTTTTTAGGTAATTGGAAGTGACGAAAACAAACATGTGGTAGCAAAGAGGAACTATAGTAATGAATCTTTGAGAAAGTTTATTAGATGTCTAGTGTGTTCTAGAGTCGGCCCTGTACTCTCAGGTCTGGGCGAGAAAAAGTTTGTATATGATGTTTCAAACGAATCAGACTTTTGTTAGCATATTAATGCTTGTTTGTGTGGCATATATGAATATTGTTCTCCTATGTATATATGTGGTGGCTAAGATGATAGAACAATTTGTATCAAATTCTTAGCATAGTATGGATATAAGAAAGATTTTGGGCTCTTATGCTAATGTTTCTTAGTGGGTGCTGGCGTTGAAATCAGTTTTAATTTCCCCATATTTTTGGATATGTGATTAATTAGTGATTGATTGTATTTTATATTTTGAGTAATATCATTTAGTGTAACGGGTTCTCACAATATTCTTGTGGGTTATTCATGTTTTCTTTTCTCCTGGTGAGTTACCACAGTTTTATTGACCTCCCAAAAGAGAGTTACTTGATATTGAACCACAAACAGATAGTTTGAACACCGACGGGAATGGAATCAAGGAGAAGTTTGTGGTAAGGGAGAGTGGGTGTGACCCTAAATATCTTTGTTGTCAGCTTCAATAACATATCATTTGTCATGAGGAATTATGAGGAGGTTTTTAAGAAGAATATCGGTATAAGTATTCAATATGGTGTTCCTAACATGAAGGGTGACTCTAATCAGGGATGATAGGATCATGGAAGAGAGGAGGGATATGTGTGGGATCTAGATTGTAATTATCAAGAAATGATTTAGTCGATGGCTATAATGAAATTAGGTAGAAAGGATGATGTTATAAATATATAAATTAGAGGGAAGTCTTGATCACTCATCACTTGAGAGAAAGATAATTGATACTAAGGATCTAAGATAGTGAAATGGAAAAGGGATGGATAGAGTAAAATAGAGGGGTTAGTTGGGATGGAACAAAAAGATGAGCTACGCCGGAAATCAATACCATACAACATGTATTATATAGTCTCATTAGATAATATGAAATATATCAATCTATTATTATTATTATTATTATTATTATATGACATTCTCTTTGCAGGTGTTTAACACGAGTGACTTCACTATAGGTGAAAAGTTATTAGATGTACATAGTCCCTATACAATGGAACAATCAGGTGATATAAGAGAACAATGGGAAAAAGCCTTAGAAGTGCTGGAAATTTTTTATTATCATTAGAGTACTGATAATGATGATAAAGAATAACATTTCTAAACTTTGATGTCATAATATTATTTCTATATTTGATGATATGTTAAACTTTAAAAGACACACTTATAAATGCATGTCTAAATGAATTTTTTTAATTGTCTTATCTATATACATGTGTGTGAATGTGAAGATGAATGAATGAATGTGCTTCTACATGTATGTGAATGTGAAAAAAGATGAATGAATAGAACTACAAGTTTCTACATGTGTGTGAATAAATGGAGGAATGAATGAAAGTACAAGTTTCTACATGTGTGTGAATCAGATGAATGAATTAAATGTGATTATATGTGTGTGAATCACGTGATCTATATATAATATTGTCCATCTTGTTAATATTGCAGGTTTGTGGCCTATTGTTGACTGAAATCAGAGGATGTTGTAAACCTACAGTTCAGAACTACAGGTTCTGCATCCTGCTGACCAGCCAGACAGCAAGCCTGCAAGCTGATAAGAAAAAAAATATGGTTTTTGATTAAACAAAAAAAATTGAAAACAAATGTCAGTTAATTATAGTAAATCAACACCTTTTGTTCTAATGGTGTCGGTTATTTTGTTGGTTATCTAAAAAATTGTCAATAAGTTGACGTCAACGACGTCAGTTATTTATAGAAAATCAAAAACTATGGTCTAACCGGGTGCTAAATTTTTTTGTTCGGGATGGAGAATTGCGTCAGTTTTGAATGAATAATTGACGCCTATGGTCCTACTACTAGCGGTTCTTTATAGAAAACTGACAACTATGGTCTAACTGAGGGCCAATTTGTTGGTTTTGGATAGATAACTGACGCCTATGGTCCCACTACTGGCGGTTCTTTTTTGGGTTAGAATCGGAGATGACTCTATGTCATCGATTTTGTAACTCACGCTGAAGGCATCTAATTTTAGTATCACCCACTTGGGTGTCACTTAGAGACTGGCGTAGAAAGTCTTATTTAACCGACATTAGATGATATCTGTACTAGTGCACACATTGTAAAATTGGCAAACTAGCTATGAATTGATATCTTACTCAAACTATGAATTGATATCTAATTCAATAAGATGAGTCACAAAAGATACAAGAAGAGTATACCATAGGATAGAAAAAAGTTAGGTTGTCACAATTTTTTTTCTATAGGTTGGCATTTATGTTTATCAAAAGAGAGTTACCTAGAAGAAAGGTGTTGATTTACCACTTATTTTAACTGATCAAATGTATGCATATTAACTGTGAAATGATGTTTCTTATACAAATCATGTGGCAAAAAGAATGAACCTTATAAACCTTGAAGTATAAATTCTTCTTTTGGGCCATTTTATTGTGGGTTGTTCATTTTTTCTTTTCTCCTGGTGAGTTACCACAGTTTTATTGACCTCCCAAAAGAGAGTTGCTTGATTTTGAACCACAAATAAATAGTTTGAACACCAAGGGGAATGGAATCAAGGAGAAGGTTGTGGTAAGGGAGAGTGGGTGTGTCCCTAAATATCTTTGTTGTCATCTTCAATAACATATCATTTGTCATGAGGAATTGTGAGAAGGTCTTTAGGAAGAATAATGGTATAAGAATTTAATGGTGTCCCTAACATGAAGGGTGACCCTAATCAGGGATGATAGGATCATACAAGAGAGGAGGGATTTGTGTGGGGTCTAGATTGCAATTATCAAGAAATGATTTAGTCAATGGATACAATGAAATTAGGTAGGAAGGATGATGTTATAAATATATAAAATAGAGGGAAGTCTTAATCACTCATCACTTGAGAGAACGATAATTGAGACTAAGGATCTAAGATAGTGAAATGGAAAAGGGATGGATAGAGGAAAATAGAGGGGTTAGTTGGGATGGAACACAAAGATGAGTTGTATTGTTGAGCTAAAAATGGATGTGGGGAAAAAATTGATCGGAACATTAATGCATATATCTTGTAGTGTTACACATGAGATTAGTAAATTTTGGATTATATTTGAAACGGTAAGAAGGAGAAAAGATTTGAAGGGAAGAAATACATGATCATTTATAAGGAAATAATAGTTATAGTTATGAACTACACCCTTATAAGTTTACATTAGATAACATGTAATCATGGACGCGAGACAATTTAGTTACTTAAAGGTTTAGGAAATCAATTAGATCATTGATAGCCTGACTGGAAGCCCAAATTATCGACTGGAAAGTCCAACCGACTGATTAGTCAATCAATTTGAAAGTCCATCTGGTAGACTGAGATGAGATCAGTGCAATTAGTTTATTGGACATTCCAATTGACTAACTAGATGTGATCATCCTAATTGGCCAAATGGACAAGATCACTCAGTTGGTTGACTTATTCAAAAAGGTTTTGATGCATTCTGATTGCCTAACTATACTTGTCATTCGTTTGACTACTTTTCCGCGAGAAGAATTCTTAAACATCCCCAATGCCTTTTTATTTCTTAGGATTTTTTTTAGAAATCCTAATTGCTTACCTCTTCTCTTTAAAAGGGCATGGCACCTAGATATTTTGTTATACCTTTGGAGACACATGATTCCTAGTCGTCATTACCCACAAGGAGTGAGAAGAAAAGGAGAGAAATTTCAATGCTAGCACGTTCTTGTAGTGTTACACATGAGGATAGTGATTTGTGGATTATCCTTTAAGGTCGTTAAAAAGAGAAAAGGTTTTAAGGGTAGACATATAAGATCATTTATAGTGCAAAAATAGTTATAGTTAATAACTATAGTGGTAGCAACAATGTCTTTTGCATTTAGTATAATTACTATGTTATTTACAATTTAGTATCCATGTATTTGAAAAAATGGGGTAAAATGTCGTAAGAACATTCTTGCCCTAGTTCTTCATGTAAAAATTTTATTTTATTCATATTATCTTGAATCATTGCGGACATATCTTAAATTCATATAACTCACGTGACTCGCCATAGGTTGCCTTTGGGTGAATTAAATGGGTCATGTAAGTAAACAAGGTCAGCTTCACTTCCGTCAGCTGCACGGAGAAGGTCAGCTTCACTTGGTGTTCTAATTCCTTCTGTCGCTGCACTCAAATCAAATTTGAAACAACAAATGGAGTGTTCGAACAAGTTTGTCTTTAGAAGTTGTATATCGGACTTAAAAGCAAAAGCAACATAACCCGATTGCCTTGCACCGCTGGCAACCTACTCTAATGCGTGTATGGAAGATTACATTGTTTCCAGAACAAATTCGTAGTTCATTTTCACTTAGGGGCTAGTTTGGTTCCTTGCAATTGCAACTAGAAGCGTACTTGCAAAACAGGAAACACAAAGACATGAAATAGAACCGCAACTGCAGCTATTTGGTTGGATGTATCTGAAACTCATGTGTTTCATTTTCTTCCATTTGGTTTCCTGCGGTGTGAGACTTTTGTATGGGCGGACAACAAAAGAATTGTATCGCGGCCAGTCAACCGGAACAGAGAACAGACACTAGACGGAGGGGGAGCAGCCTTGCGTACACGAGGCGGCAGCGTACCCTCTTGCGTGGAAAATCAACCGCGCCCAATAAGGTTGCAGTTCCTTTTCCTCCTTTTTCTACTGGGCTGAACTGCATGTGCGGGTTCTATTTCCACAAGGGGTTGGATTCACATACAACCAAACGTGTGGACTTGAAAAACATAGCGGGTTGGAACTGCACGAGTTCATTTGTCGTTCAACCAAACTAGCCCTAGGCCGTGTTTGGTTGGATCGTAAACCAACATATACAGTTGCAAGTCAGTATGTTTTCTAACTACAAGTGTTTGGTTGGGTGTAACTGCAGTTCACACCTCAAAAACCAACTACTCGACAATGCTGGGTCACGTACATAATTCTGGAAAATGAACCACGTCCTTTTTGGGCGCGGTCCGTTTTCCATGGCAATGTAAAACTTAACTTTTCCTGTTATCCAGTCACGGCAGATGTGCTCGCTCCTTGCCTAGCCAGCCCACTCCATTCCTTTCCTGTTACGATTTCTCCAAACCACGGTCTGTTATCAATGGCTTTTTACCTCCTACCAAATGTAAACAAATGAATGGGATCAGTCACAGCAACGTCCAACCAAATAATCAAGTTGTAGTTCAACAACTCATTTTTCATTTCCTGTTTTCTGATTCATCGCGTGTCTTGCAACTGCAAGCAACCAGACAAGCCCTTAGACAGTACAAAAACGGCGCATGGTGATGTTGTTGGGAACAAAACTCCGTAGCCTAACTGCCACGTTAATTTACATACAAATGGCACGCCCGAATTAGAGGCAAATAAGAAGCGCCATAGCTTCAGCGCGCTGTGGTGGTTAGGCCTTCACCAAAGTCCCATTCCCAAACCAACGGCCCTAGCCCCCTGCACGGCCGCGAAGACGAGCGTCCCGGCAGACACGGGCAGGGACAGCGCTACCATCGCCGCAGCGCCCAGCGCAACGGCCGGCCGGGTGTTCAGCAGTACGGCCTGGAGCGCCCCCACGGCGGCGCACACGTCCGAACCGTACTTGGTATAGTAGGCGCGCTCCCAGTTGGCCCAGTCCTTGGGGGGTTCGTAGTTCATCTCGGCCATCTCCGCGTCCCTGATGCGCTTGCGTAGCACGACCATACCCTCGTCGACTTTGCGACCAGCGGAGAAGGAAGGAAAGGGAGAGGAGGAGGACGTGGAGGGCGC
The DNA here is from genome assembly GCA_963693085.1 of Alisma plantago-aquatica. Taxonomy (NCBI): domain Eukaryota; kingdom Viridiplantae; phylum Streptophyta; class Magnoliopsida; order Alismatales; family Alismataceae; genus Alisma; species Alisma plantago-aquatica. Next base: position 790,338,726 of record OY856410.1, on the reverse strand, counting down.
TGGTTCGCTGTCGTCGTCGTCCTGGCTGTATGGGCCGTGAGAGCGCCTAGTGGCCGCGACGAGTGAAAGGGGGCTTCTTCTTATTGTCCGGTGTCCGTGCAGCGGTGCGAATAAGCGGCGGCTTGGGACGACGGCGAGATGTGCGGCTGACTTGGCGGGGATAGACGGACCGGAAGCAACGACGACGGCGCAGTCCATCTTTACGTGCCGGTGTCTGTACCGTGGATACTTGAGGGAGCAGAGAAAGCAGGGGAAAGTTGCGGGTTTCGTTTCCGGTTTCCGGTGAAACGATGGTGAATGAATGTGACGACGGGAAGAATTGAGGTAGGTACCTATTTATAGGAACAGATAGCCAGCAGTCGGCGTGTTAGCCAAGATTGCCGCATAGAAAAGAAACGGTCGCATTCGGGAATCCAGGTTAGCTACCGACGCGTTTTCTATAGGAGGAGTCCTATAGAAACTCCTTAGGACCCAATCAGAATGCGTTATATTGGAGAATTTGCGTATCTCTCTCCTTATTTTTTCTAGGGCTACGGGTATAAGTAGCTGAGTGACACAAGCAATCGATGAAGAAACCGCGTCGTAGCAATAATGATTAGTACCTGATTTGCTTCCTTTCGAAGTATACTCGGCATCGAGTTAAAGTGCCGTTGAGAACAAATTCGCGATTAGGAATGTTGAGGGGATTTCTACCATTCGTCATTCTTTTGTGTCTTTGAGTGGTTAGGTGTGCTAGTAGATTTCATGTGTCTAAGATGTCCTTCGAGAAAGTATGGGTCCTTCTAGTCAAAGTGGTAGCTAGGGTGGTGATAGAGGAAAGTCAAAGCACATGTAAAATTCCAAAAGTAAGATGGGTTGTCATAACTACAACAAACTAGGCCACTTAAAGAAATTTTGTAGACATCGCAAAAGAGAAATCACAGGAGGACAGCTTAAAGTGACAGATGATGATAGCAATAGAGTCGGAGTAGTTATAGATGTTGCAAATGTGCTCACATCTAGAGTTGTCTTAGGACATGTCTACATATCAGTGAGAATAGTGAGTGGGTGTTGAACATTGGTGCTTCTTACCACATCACCTGTCACAAACATTTCTTTTTCTCCTACAAGTCTGGGTACTTTGGAATGAGAAAGATGGACAGTAAAACCTATGAATGGATTCATAGGATTGGTGATGTGTACATTGAGACCGAGTTGGATTATACCAATGTTACACATATTCTTGCAAATGATCATAACATCATTTGTGGCTATGGAATAGACATTCAGGGAATTAAATATCATTTTGGTGACTTGAAAACTATTGTCACCAAGGGACAATTGGTCATGAATAGAGGTAAAGTGTGTTGCACCTTGTATAAGATGAACATAAAGGTCCGCACTAATAGTGTCAACATCATGGATAGCTCCAGTTCTCCATATTTATAGCACAAGTGGCTTGGACACATGAGTGAGAAAGGACTACAAGTGCTTGCAAAGAAAGAATCAATTCCCTATGTGAAAAATGCACTTCTTAGTCCTTGTGAAAATTATTTCCTTGGGAAGTAACATAGGGTTCAGTTCAGTGCTCAGTTTGAGAAGAATTCTAATGTCCTAGACAAGATTTACTATGATGTTTGTGGTCCTATCGAAGTCAACTCTTTGGGTCGAAATAGATCTTCATGACTTTTATCGACAAAATATCTAGAGAAATGTTGGTCTACTATCTATAGAGGAAAGATCAGGTCTTTTATACCTTCTAGAAATTCCATGATATGATTGAAAGGGAGACATGTAAAAATTTGAAATGTCTCTGCTCTGACAATGAAGGTGAATATACTTCTAGAGAGTTTAGATCTTATTGTAAAGGATCTAATATTCAATATGAGATGATAGTTATAGGAACCCCTTCATATAATGGCTTAGCTAAAAGAATGAATAGAACCATTATACAAAGAGTTAGATGCATGATAAAAATGTCAAATTACCTAAAGAGTTTTGGCAGAGGCAGTGACTACGACGTGCTACTTGATTAACATGGCACCATCTGTTCCTTTGGAGTTTAATACTCTAAAAAGTGTCTGGAGAGGGAAGACAACTTCTTACTCTCACCTTAGAGTATTTAGGTGTAAGTCATTTGCACATGTTCCTAAGGAGCAAAGGCAGAAGCTTGATGATAGATCTACTCCTTGCATTTTTCTTAATTATGGTGATGAGAAGTTTGCGTTCAAGCTATGGGTCCCAGAAAAGAAGAAGATGATCATGTGTAGAGATGTGGTCTTCTTTGAGGTTTATATACATTTTGATACTATGGATACATAGACTAAGCATCTTGTAGATGATTTAGTATTTGATACAACAGTTCCCTCTCCATTCTAGCAAAATATTGATGTAGAGCAGATTGGGGATGATGAGATACCTCATGATATGGTAGAGGATAATCATGGTGCACATGACATCTAAGACTGGGAGGCTCCTAAGAATAGGGAGTGACCCCAAGATGTAGATACAGCAAAGCCACAACTTAGAAGGTCTACTAGAGAGAAAAGGGCATCTATTGGATATTCTGATTCAGAATGGTCATTGGCTACAGAACAGGAGAAGCCAGAAAGCTATGAGGAAGCAAAGCCTCATCAGGAAAATGATAAGTTGTTGCATGCAACGTAAGATGAGATGAACTCATTGAAGAAAAAAAAGATACCTATGAGTTATGCAAGCTTACTGAAGGCAGAAAAGCCTCAAAGAATAAGTGAGTCTTCAAGCTAAAGAAGGGTGGGAATGATAATAGTGTGAGATACAAATCTAGACTCGTGGTGAATGGCTTTGGGAAAAAATAGGGGATTGACTTTGATGAGATATTTTCACTAGTAGTGAAAATAACTTCTATCCACACTGCTTTGGGCTTGGAAGCTACCTTAGTCCTTGATATTGAGAAGCTTGATGAAAAGACTGTCTTCCTCCATGGCGGGCAAGAGGATAAGATTTATATGCAGCAACCTAAAGGATTTGTAGTGAAATTCAAAGAACACATGGTTTGCATATTGAAGAAAAGTCTCTACGGGTTGAAACAAGCACCAAGGCAGTGCTACAAAAAGTTTGATCCCTTTGTGCTGAAGCAAGGTTACCACTAGATAGAGGCAGATCATTATGTTTACTTCAGGAGATTTTTAGGTGATAGTTTCATCATTCTCTTGCTTTATGTTGATGATATGTTGGTTGTTGGTAGAGATGCTTATATGATTGCCAAGTTGAAGAAAGAAATATTTAAGTCTTTTGACATTAAAGACTCAGGACCATCCAGATAGATTCTTAGCATTGACATCAGGTGCGACAAGAAAGCAAAGAAGCTTTGGTTGTCATAAGAGTTTAAACTGAGTAGAAAACCATCTCCTTAGACTGGGTTAGGGTGAGGGTTTCCTGTCAGTACAAGATTGTGTGGGAGTGGAAGGTACAAGAAGAACTTGAACCTTCACAACCAGCGAGATGCCAAACGGTCATATGGAACACCCATATGGTTTTCTAGTATGCGAGACGGTCGTCTCACACTGCCAAATGCTTGTTTGGTAGTTTCTCAATCAAACACAAATTTGGCAATTTTTTATTCCAATTAATATCACATATGAATCTACTTGCACTCTAAGTATGTGCAATTAAAACTATTTGAAAAACATTCTAAACCTTCATTCAGCCCAACCGAGCCATCTCACCTAAGCGATACACCCATCTCGCTCACCCAGACAGCCATCTAGTTTTCTAATCGGTCAGTTCAATCACGTTGAACTGGTCGATTCGATGGCAGAACTAAGCCAATTCAAACTTCGATCACCCTAACAACCCAAACGGTTGTCTCAACACTTGAGACACTCGTCTGGATGCTTAAACGCCATCTCACTCAATGAGATGGTTGTTTGACAGACCTATCAACCAATCATTTGATTTGTTGTGTGAATTGAATATTTAAACACTTTAGTAATCAATCCAATTGTTATTCAAGATCAAACTCCTCTTCTAGATGAGTTCCTATGTATGTGACCCTATAGGTCTCAAGTCACATTGGAAGTGAATGTCCATAACTATCTTATGACATCACAAGCAAGGAGTGGTGCCTAGTCACACATCAGTGCTACCCAAGTGAATGGAAAGTTAGAGAACAACTTCAACCTACTATCTATGTAAGGTGTTGCAGTGATTGTATAATTCCTTTGTCTCCAATATCCAGGATGAACTGGAGGCATGGAATGTCATCCTCTTAATGTTCAATCTATATTTCTTGAACCAAGATCAGACTTCCTGAGATAATGTGGCATCAATATCATATATTGATTCACATGTGCATGCTCATGCATTTTTGAGTCTCTCTTATCAAGTGGACAGGATATCGTACTCTACTAGGAGGGAAAAATCTCATATCTCTCACTCACATTCTATCCTCATGTGTTAAAGTCATCCAATCATCACCGTTATAACAATATATGTTTTAGGACTATGTTTGATGATATCAAAGCATACCCAATTACATGTGACGAGTGCAGTAATTTCAGGTCTAAGAATCACAATCACCACCTTCACTATGAGAGATGATTGTGACCCGCCACAACCATGTGTCACTCTCAAGGTGGGCCTGTCTGATATGTATTTGTGTGCTTGGTTTGATATTTTCATATCATGACTAATGATATTTAGTCATAAACTAACTCATACTTTGATCTTATGTATTATTGTTGTCTGTCAACCTTCCACAACAACAATCGATCAGGGACATAATGAGAATATGTATATGTATTGTTAGCATTCATATGATCTCATCCACAAGGATAGTAACTTGAGTACACATGTCATTGAGTAATATTATTCTCTAGACATTCATAATGTTTCTTCATTATCTCATAAATGAATGAAATAGAATGAATTAGAAGCTTGCCTTTATAAGTATTGATCAAATCCTTTAAGGGTATATGTCATGTCAATCATTACATGATTGGCTCTATGGTCATACCTTACCAACATGGTATGTTAAGAACGTATCAGTGACACTTCAAGATTGTATGCATTTAGAGATCATGTTGGTTGTGCATTTATTTGCTTGAATACATATGATGATTGGGTTGCATAAAGTAAATGAAGTATAACTACATGACACCTACATGACAAAGGTATGTGGTTACACTTAAGAATACTTGCATCATCAAATTCCAAATTTTTTTGAGGTTTCTCAAAGTTTGATGAATATAACATGTTGGAATTTATTTATTTATTTCATGCAAACTATAAGGCCCATATGAGTATCACATAAAGTAAACTTTGATAATGTGAACCCAGGGTTATACCTACCAAGGGGTAGTTCACCTAAGTTCAATTATGGATAGATAAAGGTGATTACACCCAAGGTGTTTTGACAAACATCGGTTAGATTATCCTAATGAAAATACCAATTTATATGTGCACCTATTTGGTGGTTGAGAGTATATGTTGTTATCTTATATTTGCACTTTTGTATGCACCCCACGTACAAAGTATAGCAATATATTGATCCATTTAATTTGCCAGCATCTTAGGTTAACTTGCATCTATTAGTTGAAGTCGTGAATAATAAAGAAACTTGAAGATTCAAGTAAGTACACTGGAATGCAAAAAGTTAATTTCAGGTAGGATTAGTTGTATAGTATATATTAGTTAGGTTCTTCTAAAACATTCATGTAACTCCTTAGAGGAGTCATAATTCAATCTTGTAAACATTATTTGTTCAAATTATTGGAAGTTAATTTCTATTATTTATTATTTGTTGAATTTGGATCCTTGAAAATTAGGTAATTGTCCTTGACTTTAAGGTCTTCTCTTAATCGGGGGACACTCAAAAGTGAGGGTTGTTACCATAGCCATGCTCATGTGAAATAAAACATGATATTGAGATTACACAAATTTTATAGCTCCATTTCTCAATGTCAATATGGATATAATTCAATCTTGTAAACATTATTTGTTCAAATTATTGGAAGTTAATTTCTATTATTTATTATTTGTTGAATTTGGATCCTTGAAAATTAGGTAATTGTCCTTGACTTTAAGGTCTTCTCTTAATCGGGGGACACTCAAAAGTGAGGGTTGTTACCATAGCCATGCTCATGTGAAATAAAACATGATATTGAGCTTACACAATCTTTATAGCTCCATTTCTCAATGTCAATATGGATATATATGACATAAAGGATTATATGGTCATGGTAACATTGGTCAGTTTATAGGTTCAAGTTGTTCTCAACTTATTCTAGTTACTCGGGTAGCAATGATATGTTGTTTGACACCAATCTTTACTAGTGAGGTTTTAGGCATCACGACCAACATGATGTGGAACCTAAGGGTCATAACATAAGGGTTCACAAGGGAATGTAATCTTGCAATCAAACATATGATTAGAATTATTATAAATCATGTACAAGCTCATTTATAGCCCACTGGATGGTTTGGTTAGTGAGATGATTGATCTTCAATCGATCGGATGATTGTCACTTTGTGGAAGTGACGAGTATAGAGACTATAAATCCTAGTAGGGTGACTTGACCAAGTCATGGAAGGAAGGAAAGTTTCTCTGTGTGGGAATTGATTTGGCCAACTGAATTGGACCAGGAATAATGAGTCGGTGGACTCAATAAGTGAGTTTGGTGATTTGGATTCCAAAATTGGTCTTATTCAGATGACTAGATAGTTGAGGTGGGTGAGTGAGATCAGTTTCCGAGTTTCTCTTGTTAGAGTGTTTTAGGTTATGACTAGGAATAGGGTTGGATCTTGGAAATTCCAATCCCATGACTCCTCTATATATAGGGATAGACGTCCATTGTTACAACCCCAATTTCTGGGTTCATTTGGTGAGAAATGCAATTCCTCATATTAAGGATAATTGAACCAAGAATGGTATAATTTGTTTTGAATATATGGATTTTGTTTACAATAGCCTTGATGTCTGTGTTGTGGGCCTTATTGGCTATTGGGCCCAAATAACAAGGAAATTCAATTAGTAAATGGATAATTGAATTCTGAAGAAAAGAAATATGTAGAAACCTCTAGAAGGCACATCCAAAGAGGATTTCGTGCCTCTTGGGTTCCTTGGGTTCCAAGGAGTCCAAAGTTGCATAAAGAAGGCAATAAGAAAAGAAAAGTTTAATTAAGTATTTCTTTAATAAGAAAGAGATTGAAAATAATATTAAAATGTTGGAAATAAGTGGGAAAAGGTGTAATTAGGATATCCTTTGTGGAATTTCGTGTTACAAGGATTCCTAATGATAAAAGGAATACCAATGAGGAAAATAAAAGAGAAATAAAGAGAAATCCTCAAAAAGAGATATTTTAATGAGAAATAAACAAGATAATGTGAAAAGATGCATATGGAAGGATAATAAGTATCCAATAAAAAGAATTTTGAAATAATAGAGTTCCTTGGGATCCAAGGAGTCCCAATGAATAAAAAGAGGAAAGAGAAAATACCAATAAAATTAAATAAGAAGGTAATATGATGCATAATGAATGATTTAGTAGTATTATTAAAGAGATGGTATATTCTATTAAAAAGAAAATATAGTTTTCATGGCCAATGAATTAAAAGCCAAGCACAAAAGAATAAAAGTGATAATTTTCATATTTTTTTTCCATTATGAGATTCCTTGATAACCAAGGAATAGGGATAAATAAGGAAATAACTAAAAGAAACGAGTTGTGGAGTTATATATTTATGTGGGTGGGAATATCATCCCTTCCTCATTGGTTTCCCCTTCCCTTTCGTGTCCATCTTCATATGCTGAGAGCCTCTAGGGTTTTGCGTAAAGCATGTGTAAGGACCTGAAGGGTTCCTCTACAGATGGAGGGTTCCTGCATTCCATAGCCATGAAAGAGAGAGGGAGAGAGAGAGAATGGTCATGGTTCTTTCCCCAATGAGGTCTGCATCCTTTCTGTTCTACCCTTGATGGATGCAGCCATAGTAAACTGGAATGTGGAGGTTTTTAGCATGGTAGAGCGTGGATGCCTAGGAAGAAGGTCGGGTGGCGCTTCTCAGGTTTGACGTGCTGATGATCTTCTTCAAGGTCCCTTTGCCAACTATTCAAGGAAGGGGATAACCTCTTGGCGCCACTAGGGGTATTAGACTCCTGGGTTTGGGCACCCACTCCTTGGAAACTCCCTGAAGTAGCTTTGACGTTCCCGGTGAGCATGGGAACAGGTCTTGGTCGTCGCTGCTGCTCCAGCCATGGTTCTTCGTCGGAGTTTTTCCCCAGCCACCTGTGGCGGCGTCGGCCTAAGTCCGCATCCTACTTGAGTCTGTAGTCACCCACTGGAGGCGCAGGGCTCCACTCCGAACGCTCAGCGTTCAAGTTCGCAGAGTGAACGGCCGCCGGGCTGCTCTCGCGGTGCCTGTGCACCAGGTGCATCGCGCGCGAGGAAGAAGAGGGGATAGAGTCAAAAGACTCTATTGCCCCTCTACGCATGTTCAAGACCCAATGACAGAAGAGTCCTTTCCTCCTTTTTCTCAGCTGGATCCTGGTAAGTCAAATAAAAAGACTTAGTGCTGATGTGTCAACGCCTCATTGGCCCCAAATATCTTTTATTTGCAAAAATTGATAGAAATTACTAGGATTGTCTAATGAGAAGACTTTATATATGAAAGTTGTATAGAAAAATATGAGGAATTCAATAAAAATGATTTGAGAACCTATTTCTGCTCTGTTTTGCAAAAGTACCATAAATTGCTAATAAAGTGTATTAAAAATTGATGAGAAACCCTAATTGAGTGTTAAGAGTGTAATTTGGTGAATCAATAGGTTAAATTGATAAGTTTAACCTTGTTAATGATAAAGGTGGTTTGATTATCTGTTTGAATACAAAAGTGCTTAATTTAGAGTTGTAATACCTAAAAGAAGGTTAATTTACATGGAAACCCTAATTTGGGGACCAAAGGAGATAAAAATCATACTTTTGTGGAATAAGATAATCAGATGCTTAATAAAGGAAATTCAATGAGAGATTAGGGTTTTTATGTAGTTTTGATAAATTAAGGATGATAATGAGGAAAGAAGGACTAAAAACCCTAATTTCCAAAGAAACCCTAATGCATCCTAATGAGACTTAAAAACCTTAGAAAGGTGTCCCAAGTCAATAATGAGTTGTTTGGGATATGCTTGTGACAATTAGACATTATACATGTTTTCAGGATCAATGTTTGCTTGATTGATTGATTGGCTTGCTTGATTGGACATCTAGTTGGATTTGGATAAATTGTTGCTTGAGATCTCTGAGACAGGTATGTGGTTACGATTATGAATAACCACTTTAGTTTCCTGATGGATTCTCGAATGTTTAATCGCATTGAATGCAACTAAACTGTTGAATGTTTATTTATTTCTTGCAACTATAACATGACTACGATTATCACATAAGATATGTGCCTACTAGCTCAGATCCTGGTCCCCTCTGTGTCGTAATGGCTGACCTAGTACATGGCTACCTAGAGGGTAGGTCCATCAGGTCATGAAAGACTTTGGCTGCCTAGAGGGTAGGTCCATCAAGTCACCTTTATAGAGGTACCATATAAGTCCTTACAGGGACAACACAGAGTTGTGGATAGGTATGGATTGAGTAGTTTGGCTTAAAACGTAATCTTGATTGTTAAATGATTAATTGAGTGATTACATTGTTACCATAGTTGCATGTTTATTTGTTTCCCCCACATACCAGCTACGGCTGGCCGACGTTTTGTTTGTCGGTGTTTTAGGTACAATGAAAAGAACAAATAGTAAAGTGGCACATGTGATACTAAATGAGAATTAAAGTGCAAAGGAGGACTAGATAGATTAGTATCGGTGTGGATAGAAGTTTAGATATCCAAGTTTTCAAAAGGTATGCAAAAATTTATTTTCTTACAGCTTTCAGTATAGTATGTTAAAATTTGATAATTATTATTGGTTAATTGTCGAACCTTTGATCCGGAAGTCATGGGTGCGGCTTCGACCTCTCGGTCTCCCTTAATTGGGGGTTATCGGGAGGTGGGGTCGTAACATCCATGATGTGAGAGACACTTAAGACAACATTATGAGGTAAGTTTTTTAAGAGTTCCTGCTCTTGGAAAGAGAAACCCTCGCCCCCAAGGACAACAACATGTAATAGGAGGATAAGGAGAGTGAATGATGCTAGCATGTTGATAACCCTAGGTTTTGATTCCTCTTAGAAACCAAGGTGATGTACCAATAGTTCTCGCATCTGCATAGACAATGTAGTGGCCAAGGCCCTTGGACGAAGCCTTGAGAACAAGAAGATTCTTCAAGAAGAAGGCAAGGTGTTGCTACGATGACAGGACGACAACAACAACAATTATTTTGATCTAGAATCGGAAGTGTAAGCTCTACACTGACATAAGATGTGTCTAGTTGTTAGACAACTAGTGTAGAACAAAAGTATATCAACATCCCTTATATTACTTTAATATACATATATTTTATGGCTACAAAGGATCCATTGTATTCCATTTTATTGGGGGAAATTTTAATATCTCCATCGTTCCCCCTCTCCCACCAAAACCCTACACTTTGTTGCATGGATATCCAATCATCACAAAGTGACCATGTTGCACTACTAGTTCACCTTTCCAGTGAGGAGGACAAGAAGCAGAATAAGCCCTTCTAAAGCCTTAAATTTAGGCTTGGATGGGGAGGTTTTGACGATGTGCTTGCTCATGGTTGGGCCACTAAAGTTGATGGGAAACCTTTATTTGTTGTTGTGAATAATTTCCAAGCAAAGCATGCTATGAAATAACATGTGAGTGAGAAATGAAGCACCTTTTCACTAAAAGAAACTACAATGCAAGCATGTCTTTGTGTTAACAATGCCTTACAGACCGAATCCTTTGACTCTGACCTCATTCTTGAAGAACAAGATATTCCCAGTAGACTGAATGTACTATCCAAGGAAGAGTACTACCTATTTTACCAGTGGAGCCACATCTCCAGGTTCAAGGATGGACAAATAATGCATATGGAGGAATACAATTTGTGCCTCCGTCCATGATCTTATCGATACAATTTGAGAAATTATCTATTCACGGGCCAAGATCGAAAGAGATTCTTCTAATTTCTTTTGCAATTTATACAATGGTGATAGCATGGAGCGTATGTCATTTTCTGCCTAGTCAACATGCATACTCAAGGACGCACATAATGTTGCTCTTTGTGCAGTCTGATCGATGTGGAGATCAAACATGTTCTTTGGTCCATAGGCTTGGTCAAATCAACTTTTCCCGATGGCTTCAACACATGGTGGTCTAGACATGTGTGGCCCACTATCGATGGTGACGTGCGTGTTGCTACTAGATGGCTCTGTGAAGGAGGCAGCATGGTTGGACAATATAACCTTATTTTCCTTGTGCTCATCCACAAGAACAATACCACATCCACTATGAGGGAGTACAAACTGACTGCATGTTGTGGGATCGTCTACAAATTTGTTCCAAGTTCTTGGCCAAAATATAAAAGGTGTGTTGATGTTTCTTGTATCGCGCAATAAAGGGGCCTTCATCCCAGGATTGTAATATCTTCAACTATACACAGCTCGTGGGAGGATTCCCACATGGTTTGACATTAAAGAGTGAAATCAGAAATTTATATGAAGATTGATGTCTTGAAGTACTTTTATTGTGTCTCATGGGAAGACCATTGGGAATCCTTCAAAGCTTTGGTTTCAATCAAACATGGATCAAGGATTGCATGCAATCATTTTCATTTTTTGTGTTGGTCAATGATTTCCCGACGGGCCATTTCACAATTAATCATGGTATTTACCAAGGGTACCCCTTGTGGCTCCTCTTGTTCACCCTTGTTGGGGTACCTTACTCTCATGCTACTACACAAGGAAAGACTGGGCCAAATAGAGCCTTTCAAAGTAAGGGGGTGACCTTTCTCGCCCACTTGACCTTTGAGGAATGATGTGATGATTTTCCTTGATGGCACGGTTACATGCTTGCGTGCAGTAAATGACACGACCTTGGAGTTTGGAAGGGTGCACTGGGATGAACGATCGACCAATAACAGTTATCAATGTTTTTTGTCAAAAGTCGCAATGTTGCAGCGGACATATTTCCAAGCCTGTGAATGCTGTTGGGATGCCAGTCCATTCTCTGCCTTGGAACTATCTAGACTTCCTACTCACAACTAGCATGGTTTACGTGTGTTACGCTGCCATTGCCAAATGGAGGATGAATGTGCAACCCATTTTTTTTATCAATTCTACATTCTCATTCAAGTATGGGCTTACTCGGCTGCTCGTTGTGGCATCAACCTGGAGTCTTGGACCAATGTCGAACTTCCATTGACCTAGTCGGCAGTCTCTGGAATGATTGGCAATAGCTATATTTTGTCCACAACTAATAACACTTTATATGTCAGCATCGGCCTAAATATTCTGAGAATTATAGTATCAAGAGATGGCACAAAAGGGAGCATTAAATATCGCATGACTTAGCGATATGCAATGAGGCAAGTCATTTGTACATGTAAAGACCTCAACCGTTATCTACCAGGCAGTGTGTAGATTCTATGGGTGTGAACTAGTGCGACATACCTTATATCTGTATAGGACACTAATTAGGATCACACACCCATGTGCGGGACCGTGTGATCACTTTTTCTTCTTTCTCCTTGCATGGGCTCACGCTCTCTTTTGAGCTTAAATAGATAGTCTTCATTTACTTTTATAGATCAAATTTTAACTGTATGGGATCGCTTAGCACTTCCTTGCAATAAATAAACATCAAATTTTCCACACACAAAAATGTAAGCGGTGGCTGGAATGATTCAAATGTGTGCATGATGGTCATTTGATGTCCAGCGTGATATCTCGTGAGCAGTGGCGGAGCCAGGAATACAAAGTGGGGGGGGTGCAAAATTTTAACAAAAAAATTTGTAATGTAAAAAGCCAAGAACACACATGAAACTAAACAGTAGAACTTGAGACCTTTAAGTACTACTATAAACACTCTACCAATGCAACAATTTCATTACATGAGTTTAATGTTCGTCTTCAATATAAATCAAGTACTTATGTATATACAATGCGATAAAATGAAAACTTGAGTATAGCAAGATTCGAACATAGGCCAAGTGGGTGTTGCAACACACATTCAACCACTGCACCATTTCTAATTTTTGCTTTGTAATTGTCCTAGTTAATATATATTATTCAATAGACTAATAACATATATATATATATATGAAATTTTTATTTTTATTTGGGGGGGGCCATGGCCCATGCTTGCCCCCCCCTCCCTCCGCCCCTGCTCGTGAGTTGGCATGGTTGGTCTCCACCCGTAATCTTCTGATGGTTGTTAAGGACTTACCAGAGAGAGAGAGAGAGAGAGAGAGAGAGAGAGAGCGTTGAGTTGGCCAGGGAAGAGTCGGGATTCTGCATGCATCACGTTGATCCAAGCCGCGTACCTTCCACCATTATGCGTCTGGCTGATCTTGGTAGGCAGTGGATCCATTATCGACCGTGAGTTAATCCAGCTACCAGCCTACGAGGATGCAGATCTGATGGCCAAGTGGATCAACAATATGCCCTTGATGCATGCTATGTTGGCCGGCTTGGCTTTCTGATGATCTGGTGGGAACAAAACAAATAGCATTCATGCAGCCACGCAGGTCAACATAGACCTGTCAAACGGGTGGATGAGTTGGGTTATTACGGGTGTGGGTCTGGAAGGTGTGGGTCAAAAAGATACACTTCTAAATGGATGGAAAAAAAATACACTCAAATCTGACCCATCGGGTTGCGGGTTGCCCGCGGGTGTCCATATAAAATATGTTCAATCAATAGTAATTTGTTAGTTTCTTTCCTTAATACGAAAAATAACATTTAAATTAACTTGTAACTATTATTTTTATGTCAAATATAGCGCAAAGGAACCAACCAACTACTATGTTTGTTGTCAAACCATTTGATTAGCTGTCCATATATGTTTATGCAAACTTAAAGAAATAATAACAGCTATTTGTTGTAGGGTAATGTAAAATAGAAAAACTTATGTAGTTTTCATATATACATAATATATCACCAAAAAAATATAATTTTGTCATGTAACATTAGACATTTCTGATATTACAAGTACTTGTTTTTGCCTATTACAAACACAAAATAAAGAGAATACAATTGTTGTTGGTAAAGGTAAAGAGTTAACTTGAGTAAAGGTTATATATATATATATATATATATATATGTACTTGTTTCAGTTAACTGGATCACCCGCGGGTACCTACAGATCACCCGTGAAATCCGCTAAATAAACGGGTGGGTATAGATTTGGGTGATTTTTAACGGGTGGTGAATTTCGCCACTCAAACCCCATTTAAACGGGTCGACCCGTGGGCACTCGTAGATTTTGACCTAATTTGACGGGAGTAAGGTCACATCGGCCAACGCCACCCACTACCATAATCATAGCGCAAAAAAACACAACTCGCAAGCCCTTGTCTTTTTATCCGTTGAAAAAATTACTAACGCCACACATCATTCCACACGCTTGAGAAGTCTTTTATTGGAGTTGTATGCATACAACGATTGTAACAAAAATAACGTCGCCACTTAGCCTCACTCTTAAACAAATAGCCAATTTCAATTTTAAATTATTTTCTTTATTTTCCCTCCACTTGTCACCTAGATACAATATCTCACCCCTACAGTAATAATTTTACACATTTTATTTCTAAAGTCAAGAACAATACTTAATTTTGTGTAATGTGATACCAAAAATAATCAACAACTGGTTCCAGAATAAACTAACATAGTACAGTATATATACTCAGATGAGTTAATACTATTTATATTTATGTAATAGATTATTAATTAAATTTGTTATATAATATCAGTTCATCCTCCAATATTCTTCCAAGGTACTACTAGTTACACAACCAAACTAAAAAGCCACATGTTCAATCATGGTATTTTCTTACAGTGCATAAAGACTTACTATTCGTGAGTATAATTCAAATATTGGTCGCTCATCGTGTATAACATTATTGTATCATGTTTTGCTATAGAGCACAAGAACAATACTAATTGTGTGCTAAATATAGTACAAATTCTATTAAGATTCAACCTATAATCCATTATTTTTTTATATTTTTTACATTTCATTATGCACAATGTAGTACAAAAGTTCTCAATGTAAGTTTTACAGTTCTTCATTACCTTCTAGCATAATGTAACACATTCTTATAAGTGAAAAGTCTGCTATTGTGGTTGCATGATTGTATGTATGCACTAGCTGCGAGGTAATGTTGCCATCAAACTACCCACCACCCAACTAATTTTCATTTATTCTCGCTTCCACCAATCAAAAAATCTATGTCAAATTTAATCTTTTTCTATGATCTCCCTCTGCTTCACAGCTATTGGACCGGCCCCGGTCACATTACATTTCACTGTAAAATTCAAAAATAATACTTAATTCTATTCAAGGTGGTACCAAACTTATCAATAATTGGACCTAGAATAAAGTAACACATTGTGTATAGTTAGAGAAGTTAATGATTTTATATATTTGTGTAACAAATTATTAAATTTATAATATAATATTTTCTCACCTTCGAATCGTAATTACACAACTATATCATACTAAAAGGTGACATGTTCAATCATAATACATTTTTCCGTAGTGTGTAAAGCGTTTCTCTTTATGAGTGTACTCAAATATTGGGCATTTATCATGTATATGTCATTATTTCATAATTTTCCATTCAACCCAAAAATAAGTATTAATAAATGTTCATTGTTGAGCCAAAAATCAAGAAAAAAGTATACCTTACAAATTGTCACGGTACTAATCCATTTATAATTTTTGTAATTATGTATGCATGAACTCACGCTATGACATCTAGCTAGCACTTGCTTACATTACTCTGCAAAGAACATCCTAAAACATACAACAAATAACAGAATATAAGAACATTTCATTCTTTGAGCTTCATATATAATTTTTTACACACGTTACTAAAAAAATTTACATTTTAGTGAGGATGTATATCACATTAAGAATATTATACATTACATGCACACACAGAAAACCAATCTCCATGTCCCTCCTCTTCCTCCTCATGGTAAAGTTTCAATGTTTCTTAACAGTGTTGTCCATCTTCTTAGCGAGCATTCTTGCAATGGTCATCTATTTGTCCCCCGTCGTGCGTGTTGTATCGTCGCATCCTTCATTGGCATTAATAGAATTGTGGTGCATGGTCGGGATAACCTAGTTGCACCACCAAAAATAACATGACTTGCAAACCTCCTTAGTCTGCTAGTAACAATGGTGTGATTCTGCCTACAGCTGTGTGTCCACTTATGTTCATGCTTGTTGAAGATGACAAAATTCATTATGGTGCATAATAGGAGGTAGTGTGGATGTGGCGGTGGCATGGGCATGAAGGTGGGGGTAAGGTTGTGATGGTGGTGAAGTTGGGGCCTAGTGTTATTACTAATTTGGTTTTCCATTTTAGAAGTAGTGACGGTGTGCCTCCAGTTGTGCATCTACTCCCACTCTTCCTTGATGAAGACCATGACAATAGTTGATGTCATATAACTGAGGCGTCCAGGGTGTGATGCCAACCTATGCGCCATGACATTTGGCATGGGAGAGACCCATGAGAAAAGTAAGGAGAGAGTTTTTAGTATGTATGCCTCAAGAGCCAATCATGTGATGAGTGGAACAGCATATCTTGTAAACAATTTGATTAATAAAAAAAGCAATCTTCTAATTTATTATATTTTATCCAGTCATGTGATAATGATGTAACATAATAAATATATAAAGAATGATATTACTTAATGATGTATGTCTTCGGATTGAGGACTTAAACTATGAGATCATACGGACGTCAAGAGTATATGCATTCTTGTTATGTCCGTAGTCGGATGTTATTATGGAAGGCTAAATAGACAGCAATAACACATAAGACTAGAGTGTGTGTTGGTTGATGACAGAATCTCATTAGTCATGATATGTGATATCAAATCAAACACATAAATACTTGTTAAAGAATAGTGTATCGGATAGACCCACCTTGAGAGTGGCACATAAAAACCATGATTGGTAGTCAGAGTCATCTCTCATAGTGATGGTGGTAATTGTAGTTCTTAGACCTGAAATCACTACACTCATCATGTATTGTTTAGTGTGCTTTGACATCATCCACCAGGATCCTGAATAAGGGTTGTCATAAAGGTGGTGATTGGATGCATTGTGACACATGAGGATGACTTTGAGTGATGTAGATGGGATTTGTCCCTCCTACAGGAGTTTGATAACATGGACACTTCATAAGCAAGACTGAGAAATACATGGCCGTAATGGTGTGAATTGTGTGATATTGAGCTAACACATATCTCAGACAATTTTCTCTAGTTCAAGGAATATGGATTGAACATTGAAGAGGATGATGATTCCATACCTCGAGTTGAATTTGGATATAAGAGACAAAGGAACTATACAATTATTATAACACCAGTCACAGATTATAGGTTAAGTTGTTCTCCAACTTGTCCAATTACTTGGGTATCAATGAAGTCTTGCTAGATATTAATCATTGCTTGTGAAATCATAATAATAATTATGAATATCACTGTCAATGTAGTGCGTAGCCTACCAAGTCACACGCATAGGATGTATTGGAATAGGAGTATAATATTGGACGTGATTGGAAATGATCCAAATAAAATTGATTACTAAAACATTTAGGTAATCTACTAGAATAATATTAAAATACTATCTGAGTTAATTGGTTAAAAAACTTAAGCCAATTAATTAGATTTAAGTTGTTAAGTCGACTGGCTGATCCCAAGCGATTGACTAGAGCCGGATGATAAATATTAGTTAATCAATTGATATGATTAATTGGTTAATTAATTGATTCCAAAATAGTCCACGAGTAGCTTGCTTTAAATGTAACCATAGCCCTTTTATTTTCCCAGGAGTTTTGGAAAACCTTACTTCCTTCCCTTATCTATTTATAGGGGCATGATGGTCATATTTGTGAGATATGTTAAGACACACTCTTGTATGTGAACCCTAACCATCACGTCCCCAAGCAAGAGAGAAGGAGAGCACCTATGACACTAGCACGTCATCAAGAAAAAGGCTACTCCTTCTCGCCAGCTCAGGAAGCATGACATGGAGTTCATGTTCATCTGTGTAGACCAAGTAGAGATGTAGATGTTGAGTTTCCTACATTAAGAGGATGAATGAGGACTGTTTGTGCATGCAAGGGACGATGCACATCACCTCATGAAGGGACATCATTGGTATTGCTCCAAGACAAGGTATATCATGCACACTCTCTTTCTGAATACATTGTTATCGACAAGATCTGCTAGTAAGATACATGGAGGAAAAAATTACTTTTGTTGTTTCTGTCGCCTCCACAAAACCTAACAAGATTGGGGGTGGCTTTTTATAATCTTGAGTTCTACCTATTCATCTTCTCACATTGTGCTTACTTTTATCTAGCACTATGCAAGAATTTCTTCAATAATGCATGAAAATTTAATGTGGACGGTTGGGTATAATAGCATTTAAAGGTCCTCAAGTTGGAATGTTAATATGGGTGTCAATGATGTTCCATATATCAGTTCTCTTATCCATTTCGTTTGACGCATGGCATGTTCCCTTGGTTTCCATGGTCTCTTTCATAAATTTTTATATCTAATGTTGTTTTTTGGAATTCTGGGATATCTTTTCTTCAAATCATTCAGGTCGAATATGCTATAAGTGTTTAAATTTTCTTTTCATAAAAAAAGGAAACAGTGGTTGACTATATATAGTCAAAAATTTTAGTTTGGAGATGCATTTTTGCTAATTTATCCAAATACACATTATCTTTGTATAAACCTTTTCTAATAAAACATTTGAATTGAAAGACTTTATCATCTAAATTCAAGCTTAAAGGCAGTGAGTGGTAATGATCTCCTCCTATGTCGAATTAAATACTACTTGAGAATCTGATTGATATGAGTTCATGTAACCAAATTTCTATTTAGGACTTATCCATTGCTAGTGATATAACAGCAGCTTCAGCACAAAGAATTGAAGTGATACATAGTGACTGACCCCACCCTCATATCCAAATACCATCCCAATATGTTTCTATGGAAGTTGCAAGGGCATTTTTTTTGACACGGCATCAACATTCAGTATTACCCATGACTATTGAGGGTTTGTCCAATTTGTGCTTGACAAAGAGGAATTTGAGAATCATCTTCATCATCTAAGCCTCAATGTCAACCATTTTGGGGTCGGCTACATCTATCCTTCTTTTCCAATTGTCTTTGTTATGGGTCATAGTTTGATCAAGAGTAAAGATTCAAAATCTTTCTTTACAATCACTTCCCAAGTTAATTAGCCATACCTCTTCTACATGGATCCTTCTCAAATTCCTCCAAACTTTGTTCGTGATGATATAATCCCATAGTGCATGCATTTTTATTTCAACCTCATGTTTGCATCAGACTAATGTTTGTATTTATGCCTCTTATAAGTCATTAATGCACCATGGGTTACCAACCACATGGATATTTTATAGTTTTCTAGTACCTTCATATGTCTAATAATGTTCCATGGACCAACCATCAACCTACCTTTGTGTATTTTGATAATATTATAAGTTGATTTTGTATAGAACATTCATGTCTCACTTTCTAACCATGAAGAGTTGTCACACAAATCATCTCTTGTAGGTTGTGGTATACTTTTGATCTTCTTAACAACATCTTGTATTCAGGAAAGTGAGTATTGTTCATTCCAATTTCCATCCACATCCACTAAAGATGATACTTTAATATCTTTTATCATATTATCAACAGGTTAAGTGTTACACCGGTAAAGATAATCATCATCAGGAAGCCATTTATCACACAAGTATGATGTGTTCTAGCCATAAGTATTATCTTCATATTGTGATCAACTACTAGAAGCAACTAGTTAATTTTCCTTCAGAAGGATGTCCATCTATATCCATTTAATGGATGAAAAGTTTTGTACTTCAATTTTAGTTCTACAACCCAAGATGAGTCTTTTCTCATCCATTAACTCCCAAGAACATTTCATAATAATTGCTTGGTTCAAGTCTAATATTGAACGGATTCTGTAAACACCATTCTTTTTATGCTATTAGTTGATCGTAAGACATGAGTAATGATATTTATCCAAGTGATATAACATATAATTTGATCAAGTGTACTTCATTAACTCTGGGGAATAGCACATGTATGCATTGTATAAGTAGGTATTGTGGCTAGTTCGTCAACTTGCCAATCATATACAGCCAGCCTATGATAATGTACTATTGGTCATCTCATTTAATCTTCCTTAAACCTTGTTGATGATGTCAAGATATGTATCCTTGGGAATTTTTCCATGTAATACTGAAATTATCTATTTGAGTGGTACCAACTTTACCACAGATCGAGTCAGTAACTAATATTGGCAATGTAAAAGAGAATTAAATTATTGTTTCCTTGGAATGGATTGGCCTCAAGATAAATGGAGCAAATCAAAACAACCCATAATGACACTATGTGTTGAATTCTAGTTGTGGCAAACAAACTTAGGTCATTTGCAAATGCTATGTGAGATATTGCAGGACCTTACTGAGAGAATTTTATATTTTTCCACTTGCTCTAGTTGACTTTGTTTCAATCAGTTAGCTCAAAAGACAATGGATATCCTTTTCTTAGACCTTTACTACCTATGAATCCATTCAATTTATATCTATTCCAAAGAATATTGACCCTACATCTTGATATTTAATTCATATGGTATTAAGTAATATTTGGAGGAATACTTGCTTTGATCAATGTGTACAAAATAAATGACCAAAACATGCAGTCATAAGCTTTAGAAAGATCAATTTTAATAGCCATATAGATGACATACCAGGATTTTGCATGTTATATGTTAATTTTTTTACTAGAATAATATTCTTAGATGTTTGTCTACTTGGAACAAAGCTAATCTAGCTTTAAACATTTAGTATGAATTTAATGGTTTTAAGTGATCCATATTTGTCTTAGAGATAAATTTAAGACATTTATTACTAAAGGAAATCAGATGCAGATCCTTGTAGGTGATCGGATTCTTTTCCTTAGGAATGAGGGCCATGAGAGCATAGCGTTGACCTTATGAAAATGGAAAGTATTATATTGTTGATTGGACTAAGTCAATGACTGGTTGTTTTATGGATACAAAATTTGATCTCATAAAATTAGCATGTACACCATTTTTTGACAACTATTTAATAAACCCCATAAGTTTTAAAGCTTCAAAAATCTTAATCTTAGAAAGCAAAGACTTTAATCTATAATTTTTGAAGGTGTAAGGGAAAGAATGTTTTAGTATTGTTATCCATATCAAATGGATTACTACAATAGGTGGCCTGAACTATGCCTTGCAATACTCTAAGATAAGAGTTGTTAGTTCCTTAGGATCATTAAACATGTTCCCTTGATCATTTTGAGGAAATGTGATATGGTTTTAATGTCAACGGCCCTTGTCAAAATAATGACAAAACGAGTTCCATTATCTCCATTTTCAAGCCAGATCACATGAGACTTTGCCTCTTATTTTCCTCCCTGTCACTCAGAAGATCTTTATAGTTGTTCTCTAGATAAATATAGAGATCATTTAAATTTGAAATGTAGTAAACAAGAAGAGAAGGTTGTTCTTGTTCAATATTTGTAAGTAACTGGTGTTCTATTCATTGTTCCCATTTTATATTATTTTGATCCAATTTAGTGATATATGGTCTGATATAATTTGTGGTCTTTGTAAATATTAATGATAACTTCCAATAGTCATAGATAAGTTTTTCAAATTCATTTTTTGATTCCACATTGCTTTGGTGTTAGATAAGTAGAAAAATATCTTCTTTTTTGGACAACATAAAATATGGTCGGCACTTAGTCTTAGTAGTTGTCTAACATAGGAACTAATGTGTTCAATGTTATCAAGAAAACAATCAATTTTTCATTTAGTAATCTACACTGATATATCAATGGAGGACCCAAGAAGAGAATGGCATTCAAACATGCATAAATTAGGGTTTTTTTGAATGCAGTGACAACTCATTATAATTAAATAGATTGCTCCTTCACTTTTCTATAAGCACAACATTTTATTAAAATATTTAGCAGCAAGCCTCTCCCTATAACTTGTCTACCAGTTCTAATTAAATGTTCCCAAATAGATTTTTAATGGTAGGATTCATATGATCATAAACTATAGTTGAAAAGATACTTGAATCAACAAATTGATGAATGTATTATATGTGAATCTCTAGAATGTGTACTTTTTAGTAATCAGCCATCTACATTACCCATATGATCCTTGAAAATCCCCTTGATTCAACTTTGTGAGAGTGATTGAATCCCATGATTGTAATGGTATCTGATTATTGTTCTTCAGAGATACAAGGTTCAAGTATTGCTACTAATTTTAGGTGATTTCAATTGACTAAATCCTTTAGAGTATTGATAGTATTATTATTATTATTATCAGTCCATCTTACATTTTAGCTGAGAATGTTTAACATAATGTAGGTAGAGAGATTAGAAATTTTGAGACATCCTTATACATAAACAAGACCATAACATGATGATTCATCAACATGCCTTCTAGGATGGATTCAGGTATGATAAGGTGTTGTTTTCGTTTCTTCACATGTATATCTAGTATCTCATTTGATCTTTCATGTTTTAGGAGTAGAGTGAGATTCTATTCATATGGTAGAAGGGAGAGTTATAGTAGTACTAAGTTTTATAGTAGTTTCATCATCCACAATAGAATGACTATCATCATAAAATTATTCCATAATCACTATATCACCCTCAATTTTTACTGCATTATGGGATGCATTTGATACATGTAATATTTTTTCGTCAATTTTCTTGAGTTCTTCATCAATATTTGTGAGTAAGGTTTCTTGATATTCTTTACTATGGATGCGGAAATATTCCTTTGTAAGGAGTGGGACCCAAGAGAGGATCCACTCCCTACTAAATCAAATAAAAGGGAAACAACCAATAAGCCAAACACACGACTAAAAATTTTCACAAAGGGATGATAGGTTGATTTATTAAAGTATGTTCCAAGATACCAAAAGTAGCCATGGAATATAAAATATCTAACTAATACAAAGGTTGATGTTATCACCATCCTTCACCATGCAGGGTGATTCATAAGAAAACTAAGCATAGGATCAACATACGATTATCTAACCAACTCAAAATTATCTCCCAACAAAGGTTCATCTACTCATGATGTTGTCCTGGTCCAACTTGGTTAGCTTCTCCCTAACCGACACCTGGGGTTGGAAGCGTACACCAATAAAAGGAGGAAAATGTAGATGAATCAGCAAACGTTGGTATGTGCATACTAAATTGGATATTGAGCAATATTATGAAATAAAGGATGTCAAAATAACAAAGCTTCCCATAGAAGAGGAAAGGAATATCAGCATGGGTTTCAAAAGAAAATGAATTGCAAAATAATGATAAATAAAAGAAAGGCATCCTTGTGTTTTACACATGATAATACTAGAACAATATAAAGATGTTGGTAGGAAATCACACATCTACCATAAGTATGGAGTGAGAAGGAACATATACACATCTGCTTTGAGCAGGAAAAGATATACATCTGCTCTAGTAATATCACTTGCAAGAATCATCACCTTTGTATTATCAAGTGTTGGAATTTAGGCATCTAAATAAAATATCAAGTGTGGGAATTTGCATATCCACATAAAATAACAAGTGTCACATTATACTAGTAGTCATCACATGATGCATAACAAGAGAGTAAGCAAGTATAAATCAAATTATGAGGGATGAGAACATCCAATCGATATATATGGGTCAAAGGACCCATAAAAGAAGATTCAACAAAATCAATGATGTGAGAGAAATGATCAAATGATATCGTTCAAGAACAATCTCAAAGGAGATACATGTAGTAATCAAATTAGGATTTTTATCTTCAAGTAGATTCAAATATAGAAACATAGGTGATTGCTCAATTTGGAATTAAGATGATGCAACATATATTAATATGGAGGAATTAGAAATTTCTCAATCTAGAAATAATGTGAGATACAATCATACCTTGATTTGAGTATAAAATCATAGACAAAGACATATATTTCCCATCCTAAAGTCACTTCAATTTACATACAATTTTTGTAGATCGATTAGGGTTTAATTTATATTAAATTGGGTAAAACCCTAGAAATCCAAATTCTTTAGCAAAATCCTAGGTTGACACTTGTTAATAGCTTAACATTGGGTTTAGGGTGACTTTTAATATCCTAACTCAAAATCTTAATTTTTGTTCATTACAATGTTTCCCTTAATTATTAATATGAGTTTAAGAGTGGTCAAAACCCTAAAAATCTAGTCTTTTAGACTTTGGAATCTGGTAATGAAAACTATACCAAAAAATAGAGAAAATTCTCACACTTGTGTATCATATTTTTGTGTAATTTTTGGATAACTAGAGAATAAGTTATGAATTTTTGGAGATATTGGCCAATCAGAAAATTAGATTAATCCACATAGATTAAATACAATTCGCAAAAATGAAATTGGGCTTGCTGAGATGGCCCATCTTTGGTGGCCATCTCACCCTATCAGTGGTCAGCGGGGCACACAACTTAATGCATTATAGTCTTTCTCACTCATTTTATTTTGTGGGAATAAAAGAAAGGCATCCTTGTGTTTTACACATGATAATACTAGAACAATATAAAGATGTTGGTAGGAAATCACACATCTACCATAAATATGTAGTGAGAAGGAACATATACACATCTGCTTTGAGCAGGAAAAGATACACATCTGCTCTAGTAATATCACTTGCAAGAATCATCACCTTTGTATTATCAAGTGTTGGAATTTAGGCATCTAAATAAAATATCAAGTGTGGGAATTTTCATATCCACATAAAATAACAAGTGTCACATTATACTAGTAGTCATCACATGATGCATAACAAAAGGATTTCATCCTTGAAATCTAATCATCCATCCATTAGCAATCACTTATACTCCACCCCTTAAAAGGTTTAACCTAATAAGCCAAGTTAAGAAACCTTTCAAGATATTAGGGTTATATATTCATCTTTTAGTTGTGAATGTCTTAATTTATTCATAGGTCATGCATCCAACTAAAAGGCCACAACCACTTAGGGTTGAATTCCAGGTCCTTGTGTTTCTAACATTACAACCATAAGGTTCTCATGAATATGCAAAACGTCATAGGGTAAAAAGGGTTGGTTTTCTAACTAAACATTTACCACAAAACATATCTTCCTAGTCATCACTTCATGCATAAAATTGGGGTCTAGGGTATCTATTATAGGGTAACCATCCTAAGGGATACAAGATGGAAATAGTTAGATTAACCATCTGCTAATGTCTCTAATACCATACTTGTGAGGAGTGAAACCCGAGAGGGGATCCACTCCCTACTAAATCAAATAAAATGGAAACATCCCATATGCCAAACACACGAATAATTTTTTGCAAGGGGATGATAATCCAATTTATTCAATAGTCAAGATACCAAAAGTAGCAGCGAAATATAAAATATCTAACTATTACAAAGGTTGATGTTATCACGATCCTTCGCCATCCAAGGTGATTCATAAGAAAACTAAAAATAGGATCAGTAGAGGATTACCTAACCAACTCAAAATCATCTCCCGGTAAGGTTCAGTTACTCTTGATGTTGTCCTGGTCTAACTTGGTTAACTTATCCATGACCTACACCTGGGGTTGGAAGCATACCCTAGCAAAATAAGGAAAAAGTAGATGAATTGGAAAATGATGGTATGTGCATACTTAATCAGGTATAGAGCAATATTATGAAATAAAGGATGTCAAATTAGCAAGGCTTCCCATAGAAGAGGAAAGGACTACCCAAGTGGGTTTCAAAAGAAAATGAATTGCAACATAATGATAAATATGATCAAGGCATTCATGTGTTTCACATGTGACAATACTAGAACAATATAAACATGTTTGAAGGAAATAATACATCTACCACAAATATGGGGTGAGCAGGAACATATACACATCTGCTTTGAGCAAGACATGATACACATCTGTCTAAATAATAGCATTTGTAGGAATTATCACCTCTACATTATTAAGTGTGGGAATTTACACATTCACATAAAATAACAAGTGTGGGAATTTACACATCCACATAAAATAACAAGTGAGGGAATTTACACATCCACATAAAATAACAAGTATCACATTATACTAGTAGCCATCACATGATGCATAACAAGAGAGTAAGAAAGTGTTAATCAAACTATTAGGGATGACAACGTCCAATCAATATAAGTGGTGTGAAAGGACCCATAAAAGAAGATTCAACAAAATCAATGATGTTAGAGAAATAATAAATGATATATTTCAAGAACAATCTCAAAGAAGATACACATAGTAACCAAATTAGGATTTTTGGTCTTCAAGTAGATCAAAAGATAGAAACATAGGTGATTGCTCAATTTAGAATTAAGATGATGCAACATATACTAAGAGAGTGGAATTAGAAATTTCTCAATATGAAAATAATGTGGGATGCAATCATACCTTTATTTGAGTATAAAATTAGAGTCGAAGACCTGTTCTTCCTAGCCTAAAGTCACTTCAACCTACATATAATATTTTGTACTTCGATTAGGGTTCAATTTATATTATATTGGGTAAAACCTAGAAATCATCCTTTAGCAAAACCCTAGGTTGACACTTGTTAATAGCTTAACATTGGGTTCAGGGTTATTTATTATTATCCTGATTCAAAATCTCAATTTTGTTAATTACAATGTTTCCCTTAATTATTAATATGAGTTTAAGAGTGGTCAAAACCCTACAAATTTAGTCTGGAAGACTTTGGAATCAAGCATTGAAACTTGTACTAAAAGATAGAGAAAGTGTTCACGATTTTGAAACATATTTTTTTGTAATTTTTGGAATACCAGAGAATAAGTTATGAATTTTTGGAGAGATCGGCCAATTAGGGAATTACATTAATCCACATAGATAAAATATAATTTGCACCAACAAAATTGGACCTATTGATATGGCCCGATATTTGAAGGCCATCTCGCTGTGTCAGCGGCCAGTGGGGCGTACAACTTAAGAAAATAAAATGAGTGAGAAAGACTATAATGCCCCTAGAGAGGAAAAACAAAACATAAGGAAGGTGAGGGCTAGAATCAAGAAACCACTAAGGGGATTCATCCCCTACCTCACCTCAATACATGGCAATGAATAATCTAGCGGATGATTGAGAAAATACCCATGATGACAAAATGTCATTTTATGTGCTTAGAAATGACGAAGAAAGGCTAAAGGATCGTACCTTGAGTGGAATTGCCCTGAGATGAAGTGAAGAGGTCGGGAGCATGTCTAGACGGTGTAAAGATCTGATCTCTGATCTTGAGACAATAAAGAATAAAGTGTGAGAATAAATTGGTGCAAGATGATAACTTGTCGATGCTTAGAGAAGATCTAGGTAGGGCTATTTATAGGTAGGGGTCTAGTTCTAGGGCTTTTGGGAGTAATAGTTTTGAAAGCCTTAGAGAAAGATTTGGGTGATCTTCGAATAATGGAAACTAGGGTGTGAGTAAAGGCTCGTTTGGTGCAAAATCTTTTTATGGTTTCAAAGCATGAAGAATCATGAAGAAAGATGGAGAGATGGAGTACTCTACAAATTCAATTTGGGTTACTATACGGATAGTTTCCTTAGTCGATGCGAGATAGATGACAACCTCTAAGTCATCTGATCCAGAAATCAACAGCAGAGATGAGGCCCCTCATCCAAATAAAAAGGGAAATAGAGTGTGACAAGGAACTTTAGGAAATCGGTGCATGACATTAAATTAAAAACCTTATCCATATAGAAAATTTAATTAAATTATGTCTGTTCTTTCCCTATCAAATTGGGGGTCCAAACACAATCCAATTAACACAAAGTTTAAACCCTATACTAATAAGAAAATTTATATTCTAATTTTGGAATTAGATTTTACTTTTGAAGACATCTAGTATTTTATTTAATTCTTTTAGATTATATTGTACATTTTTTTTCTTTTATGAATTTGAGGTATCTAGAAACATCTAAAGATGTGAAACTTGGCCTACAAGCAAAATTAAACATGAGAATCACGTTTTACAATTAAGTTTCCATTTTGTGGTTTTTTTACATATTGTTTAATACTTTGGGATTTAACATACATTTTCTCTCCTAAACTACACTAGAATAGATAATTTTGTCCAAATAATGTGTAAATTCACACATAAACTAGTTTTGGTATGAGGTTCAGTTTTATATGTACTTTTAAATTCATTTATTAATTTATCAACCACTTTTGGCTTTTTCTCCTATTTTCTTCTCTAAATATATTTAAGATAGTTATCATCGTTCAAATAAAGTGAAACTTGCCAACCAAGCTAAGTGGCACCTAAGGAACACATTTTTTATATTATATTTCACTTTTGAGATTTCTTTTTATGAGTTATGGAACCATTAGGATTTTTGGCACATTACCATCATATTTATCAAAATATTATACCTTTATTATCAACATTTACTTATTTGAGTTCTATTATCTTTAATTGGTTTATGAAAGAGTTATATATTATATTATTTTGCATGAATTCCTATATTTTACTTGGTTAACATATTTAGTCCATTAATTCCATATTTATTTAAAGTATAGAATATTATTAGTATATATGGTCATGGAATTACCAATTGTTACTCCAAAACACATTATCTTTTTTTATTTACCCATTATAAACATATTTTGTGATTTTATTTAGATGTTGGCACATAATTAAGTTATCATTTAAATGTTTTTAAATTTATTATCCTTATTTGTTGAAATCTAAGGAACTATCCTCTTTAGCTTTCTAATCAAGGAATAGGGTAGAATTCTAGGTTCTGGTTCATTACATCCTTATTAGTAGAGGATGTCAATAGTTTGTTCGTTTGTATATACATCTTTATTAAAATTAGACTTGGTTGAATTAGTATGTTGTGACTAAACTTGATCTTTTCAATCCATATATGTAGTCTCTTTAAGAGCAGCATATTTGTTGTTCTTATTTTGAATTGTCTCTTTATTTGTTTCAAGCCTACCATTGTTTTGAACTGGAATCTTGTATGAATAATTTTTCCATAAACATCTTACAATGATCTTGTTCTTGAATCCACTAAACTCCTACATCTTCCAAAATAGCCTTCTCAGAATCAAAACCATTAAATGGAGTGATCATTAGACCATCTTTACGATCATGGCCCATTTTACCACATTTAGAAAAAATTTGCATGCTCATGCTCAACATGTAATACAAATCAATTGATGATAATTTCTAGTTGAACTGCATATGTTTTAGCAATTTCAACCACTAGTCTTGTGAAGCCTCTCCATATGAAGTGAACAATGTGCCTGTTGATTTGAGATAGTTTCTTACTGCCTCACCTATCTACTTAGAAAACTTGTTACATGAATGCAAATGAGGGTCATTTGCTCTTGCCCAAGTGAAAGTCTAGGATGGTATCCCATTGAACAGGATGAAATCATCACTCTGACTTTATACTATTAGACAACAACTAAATATGGACCATGGACCACCTAATGGGATAGTCATGAAATATTTTGCACAAGTTAAGTTTGGATCACAACATGATTTATATTGAGTTCATATGGCTTCCATTTTTCAATTAAATTTCCAAATTCATCAAAAATGGTCATAGAAAGAAAGGTATCTAATTTAACATTTCAAATACCAATCCATAACCATCCGTATAAATATTCTCCTACCAATCTCCCATGGATATCTAATGTAAATGACACCTATATGTTTGTGGATTGTCATGAATAGTCAAACCATAACCTAATACCATCCATTATTGAGTGTTACATTCCGCTACTAAATAGAGGTGTTTTTAACTTTTGTGGCTTTTTCTTTTATACAATGGCATGGAGTGATGCCTTGTTGTTTCAATAACCGAACAAACTCTAAAACGTGAAGAGAGGAATTAAATCAATGACTTTTTAGGAGTTCAATCTTGGGTTTTTCATTCACATCCCTTCATTTATACCAATCATATATTTTCTTTTTACCTTTTAGTCATATAATATGTAGTATCAAGAAGGATGTATTCACTCTAACCCAAGTCAATTTTGAAAATTTCTTGAGTCATGAGAATTTAAGAATAATTCTTGGGGTGTTATGTTCCATCCTCTCTCTCTCTCTCTTTGTGAAAGTGTGTGTGGCTCATGATGGTGTGTGTGTTGTGTGTGTATCTGATGCATGTGCATGCACACAAAATTTTGGACTTGAAAGTCCTCGGTATATCGTATGTTGCATAGATATCATGTTTCCTTTTTAAAATAGAATTTAATTTTATTATCAACGTTCTTAATATGATTGAATATTGTCTTAATGTTGTAGATTGTATAGGTTTAATATGCATGATTTCCTAGTCTAGAAATGTTTTTTAATATTAGGAAATATGTGTTGAGATATCATGTTTTCTACATATGGGAGGCTACTCCATATTATCCACTAATGGATAACCTCATAGAAATTATTTATTAGTAAAAACACTTCAATCAATCTTACGTCAACATAAACCATTGAAAGGACAAAACATTGGTATCAATTCAATTTCAGTTCCCACTTTCACCATTTTGAATAAATGTAACAAACACTTGGGGTTTTCAAAAATCAAACCAATACATACACTATAGAGGAGTAATATGAACATATACTATTAGGACTGTCAAAAAGGTAAGGCTTTCATGGTTTGAAATGATTCAAAACCTTAATTACATGAAAACAATAAATGTCAACAAAAATTTAAGAAATTGTGTTAAGTTCATACTTATAAATACATAATGTTTTCTTGACTCAAAAATCTTTACTAAAATTTATATTAAAAAAATATATGTAATTACATATTATGGTTATGTGGCTTTTATGTGTCACATATTCATTTGTAATACAACTTACACTAATAACTACAGTCTTGAGTAGAGAAGGATTGATTTACTAACCAACTCATTGGAATGACATAATTGAAGAAGCATCGTCACACTTGTTCCTTTTTGTCTCTACAAGCTCCACAATTATCTAAGCAGTTGTTAAGTAGATGGGCTAACTACTAGCTTAATGGGTGAGGCTCTTCACTTTATTTATGAATGGTCTATTATCCTTAGAATAGGCATATGTAGAATGTTTAAACTATTAAGTAAATACATAATTTAATTTATGTCTATTCACAATAAATCAATTATTTAAGTTGATCCAAAAAAATTAAATAATTATATAATTACTTAATTTATAAAAACTACAATTACTACATGAATTGCTAACTTCTTGATCCTATTATAATTTTGATACTCGTTTTATTTTCATTGATACTCCAATATTTTACAAATAATCTTCCAATTTTTTGTATTACTTTAACTATAATATATACTTATATTTTCCCCTATCATCATGATCTTTACCAACTTAGAGGATTTCACTTGACTATTCCATGTGACTCGCCCTACATGTTTTTAGGTACACCTTATAGATTAATTGAATAACTACCTCAGAGGGTTACAACACTCCATAAAGAAAGCTCTATAGAGTACAACAAGGGCTATGTGTCTTGGGTACTAATGAGGGGTGTACTAGTTGTACATTAAGCATGGGTACATATCCCACTTAGGTTGGATGTTAGTGAAGATCTCCCCACATGCCCACCTACTAGGACTAGACTTGTGATTGGTCCACACACACTATTAGGTGTGTTGTGGGGTGACATATGACACCATGTCTTGTCCTAGGGTTTTCTCTACTAGGGTGTATCCATTGTGTCCCTTCTTGAGAGAGGTCTTTGAGATTGAAAAAAAAATACTAGTGAACAGGTAAAGCAAGAGATAACTATATCTATAAAGATCGATGGTAATGGTGTCGATATCTCCATTGGTAACTAAATTGTGAGAATAAGCCCTGGAACTAAAAATATAGCCTACTTAGTTACTAGAGATGTGATCCCACTATCCCCAAAAGACATGAAGGTCTATTTCCTCATAATTACTTAAGCGCATGTTACTTGAGTAGTGGATCTCATTATTCAATAGTTGTATCACTTTCAATCTTCCCTTAGATATTTCCCTAAATTTTCCTATTTTGATGAAATATTTTTGTTATACTTGAATGTCGATGCAGATATTTAAAATAAATTATTATAAAGTAGAAAATTTAACTCATAGACATTTATCAATTTTAGTGTATAGTTGTCATGGGTCATGTCCAACTCCGCATGTCAATCTGATATTTCATCTATTTTATCTATTGGCTCTTCCTCTAGGATCTCATGTAGATCTACCATTATCTCAATTATCCATATATTTGTTTCAAAAAGTGATGATTTCTCATTGTATACCATTCCTTCCCCACCCCATGGTGATAGGAATTTATATCTAGCAGTGATGATTCCCAAAATTTTCTATTGTCCATTTCTCATATTTGCCAAATTCTACTCCTAGTACTGAGGCTTCCTCCTAAATCTCATTCATCCATCCTTCATTTTTAGAAAACTTGTTTCCAAATTATATTCTTATTTATGGAAGTTCTTCCTAAATTTCATACATTCTATCCCACGTGTATAAAACATGCTTTTGTTCATGATGCTTCATTGTAATATTACGTTCCAGCCCTTATGATGTTCTTGTATTGTATTAACCCATGGTGCATCCTCGTGTGTTATCAGTTTCCAAACTAACTGATGTTTTACATAACTCCTATTTCTAGTCACTTTGTTTCTTATACTTGTTGTTAGTCCATATCCCATGATCCTTCATCTTCATATGTTTATATTGTTACTAAAAAATAACATTAATCAATTTCAATTTTAGTTTTTAACAATGAGTTTATCATAATTTATCATAAATCCCAATACCTCAAAGTATGTTTCATATGTCATTTGTTTTAGACTGCATAGGTTTCATGTGTAACCTTAAATCATCCATACCCATTATAAATAAGTATCATATGTGCAAAGTTCTTTCTTTTAAGAAAGCATCAGGTGAGGCACAGTAGCTATGATTCGACGATCAAAATATCGATTCCAGAGTCTCCCGAGCTTTCGGCTGGAAAAAAGCCTACGCTTGAAGACTCGAGGTCTCCCTACGTGGTCAATCTAAGACTCTAGTTTTATGTTTCTTTATATATCATGTTTAACCATCTTTCTCACTGTGTCACTCAATTCCAATAGATAATCATATCCACATGTCATAAAATACATATTTTTCTACCAAGTGAATAGTTAACTTAGATTTTAGGGCCAAGTTTCCCATGGTATCATTTTTATAGTCACATTTAAAATATGTAAACTCATACATATAAAATAAAGTAAGTATATAAACAAAAAGGTAAGTGTCTACATAAAATATCTACAATAGAACACTTAATATAGAAATAAAATATTTGCCAATTTTTTTGTACGGGTGATTATAATTAGATTGAGGGATGTCACTTTATGTTATAGGAGGTGAAAATCTTTCTCATGTGGGAATGAAAATCTTCAATAAAAAGGTCAAACATAGCTCTCAATATTCTATTTTGGCACTTAAAAAGTTTGTTGTTTGTGCCCCAAACACAAATTGGTTTCCCATATAAGTGTGAAATAAAATGAGGTCTATAATATTTTATTCAAGTAACAAATCTTTAGATACTTACAAACGCTTTATTCAGTGATATATCCAAATTTCAGAGCTCAACTCGCCAACAAAAAGTACAAAAATGCTAAAAAGATATTATCTTTGTTCCAAGTCAATTTCATCTCATAAAAAATATCAGATATAATAGGGCCGATGTATAATGAAAAAATATAATCATACTAGGTTTTGACTAGATGTTGAAATAGATAGTTAGAACTCAAAGTGGAGTAGTTAATTCCACACAATATTTTTCTTTTTAGTATTCACCTTAATTGTGTTCCCAAATATCAAATCCACAGTGTATGAAGTTTTCTCCAAATATATCCTATTACTGTGAAATGGAAGTAGTTGATTAAAACAAAATAGTCAAATATCAAAATATCATAATATATGTATAGAAGAAAAAAAAACATAAATACATGACAACTTATGGTTTGTTCTTCTTCAAGACAGTACAAGATCTCTCCATGACAAGTATTTTGCTTTAAATATCATCTACTACATAAAGTGATCAATCTTTAGTGATATAAGGGGGGATATGTCACCCTATCTCAAAAAATATCATAAGATATTAGAGTAGTTTATTTTATACATGCAATTTGTATTCCAACATTTGTAAAATATGTATGAACACTTGAATAATAAAATGTAGTTTGAGCTGATTTTAATTCAGTGATCCTTATTAAAACATGTTTGTCTTAGTCTCATAATCCTTTTTCAGATGCATTGGACATTGTCTCAAAACAAAAAGCACATTTATGTGCTTCACTTTTCCTTGACAATCACTAGATTCTTATGCATATTGGGCTCTAATTAACCAGAACTAGTTACATTTTGCATATCTAAATTCTTATCAAATTACATAGGATTAAGGGTACTTTGGAAATACATTTACTAGCATGTCTTCTATGAAAGTGTATAATCCTTAACAGTAGTATGTATAAACATGTATATATGGTATATATTACGGTGATGGTCATAGGATATTTTAAGACTCCTAACCAGGCTTCATGGTTAAACATACTTTTTTAACTTAATTGGGTGCTTAATTCCTATATCAAA
Organism: Alisma plantago-aquatica; assembly: GCA_963693085.1. NCBI lineage: Eukaryota > Viridiplantae > Streptophyta > Magnoliopsida > Alismatales > Alismataceae > Alisma > Alisma plantago-aquatica. The sequence goes on along the minus strand of OY856410.1, from coordinate 790,303,883 downwards.
CCCCAATTCATGTTTTGAAATTATTTAATGAAACCATGTTTCAGGTTTGGTCCAAATCAAACTTTGTTTACTTAAGTTTTGCAATTTATGTACTTACATGGACCTTTATGCATTTTTCCCATTTCTAGGGGTTTGTCTATAATTTTCACTCATGCATGTTTGGTTTCATAGTACTCTTCTTAATGTTAGATACCTATATGCACCATCAGGTTGTTTGCTCTTTCCCTTTGAAGGTTGGAAACCTAGGGTTTTTCACCTAAGTATGGGAATCGATGGTTTTTCTAAATATGTTGAGGATCCGATGGTATCACCTAGTATGTGAAGGATTCATTGGACCCTTCTTGTAGAAGAGGATCTGATGGTTTCTCCTTGGAGTCCCTAAACCAATGGTTACCCTAGTTGAAGTATACAATCTGATGGATTGTCAAAATTGGCAAAATGACTAAGTGTAGTGAACAAGTTTGATAGGTTCACCGATCACACACCTTAAAGAGTTCACTAAGGCATGAATCAATGAGTAACCTTGGTCAGAGATGTGATGGAAGTTCTTAGATGCATGGAAAATATGGATTTCAGCTTTTGGACACATGACAAGCTAGTTTTCAACCTTATGACCCCTCTTCTCTCTCTTTAGATATATATACTCTTCACCTCTCTCCCAAATGAAATTTTGCATTCTCTCTCTTATTCTTGTTGCTAGTGAGAATCAAACCCATCATTTTGTGAAAGGGAGAGCTTTTGCAGGTCGAAGCTTGGAGGGAGCTTGGTTGCATGTTGCTTTAGGGTTTGATCAAGCAACTTTAGGGTTGTTTAAAGGCTCCTAACCTAGTTCCTTGCCTTCTTCAAGTAAGATTTTCTTCTCCATCTAGTTCCTTGATGTCTTCTATCTTCTCTCATCTTGCTTATATGAAACACTAGCACTAGTGTTCTTGGTGATCTCATGCATGTGGTTCAAATATCTCATTTTCTTCTCTCTCATTTTCCCTAGTTTCACCTTGTTCTCGAGGAGAGGAGTTGTTTTGGAGCTTTGGGAGTGCAAGTTAGGGTTTCATCCTATCTCTTTGAGCCACCTTGTTGTTTGGGAATTCATAGTCATCCTTGAGGCGAGTTATATAACCTTAAACATGTTTCTTTCTTGATTTTAACTTGTTTAATATATATCATACCCTAGAACTTGGTATTATGGTGAAAGATGATCTTGTGTGCGCTATTTTATATGCATGTGTAATATTTGTGTGTTGTTAAACTATCCTTTAATCATATGTGTGTTTCCTCTTCTATGATGGGCATGAATTATTTTGGTCTTGAAGGTAATGAAATTATGGTTTCACTTAAGGGTAAAGAACTGATTTCATTAATGTAGAAATCGATAGCTCGTTTAGTCTATGATTTGTTGATTTCACTACATATAAGAAACAATGGTATTACATAACACTTAATCTGATGGCTTTGTTAAAAGTTAGAAAATGATTGTTTTGCTTAGTGTGGAGACCATTGACACTACTTGGTATAAGAATTTTGGGTTTTTGACTAAGTCTAGAAATGAACCTATGGTCTTAAAATATGTGTTAAAAGAATTGATGCTTCACCTAAGTATACTAATGAAATGATGGTTTAACCTAGTTAATAAAGAAATGACTTTTCACTAAGTACCTGAAAGAACTGAAGGTTTTTTTTGTCCACCAATTAACCCATGGTTATCATGGAGTCAATAACATGATATTTTTACTAATTAGTTCCTTAATGACACGATGGGTTGCCTATGTGTGTCAAATGAATCAATTGGTTAACTATATGTGCTGATTTGGTGATATAAATACAACCTATACATTTGAATCTTTCTTGTAAATAGTTACCTAATGATGTCTTAATACTCTTATCTTTTTATTGATGATTGAAATGATGAAAAATTGTATTCATATTGTTATAAGTAACCCTGTTATGTTACTCTTAGAAATGTCATAACTCTTATGATTGATGAATCCTTATGATAAGCTTGTATGAAACAAGTGTGTTGATGACGTGATGAACGTTCTACAAAGTGTTGAATGATAATGATGTTCTTATAGGGAATAGTGCTTTACGGCATGAATGGCATTTGTGGGGTGTTTTAAACCCTAATGGAAGTTGGACCCTTTCAAGAATGATAAGGGACTGGTATTTCATGATGTTGTAATAAGGAATATGTTTCATATGTTTTATATCTTCTGAAGTTGTTATGTACCATTGATTTTTGTAGAATACAATATAGGTTTTGTATGTAAATTGATTGATGTAGTCTAAAATAACCCAACTGGCTTAATAATCCAGTGAAACCCTAATCATATACTACCATGTGTCATAGAACTATTATAGTGGTAGGATTTTCTAGATCGTAAAATGAGTATTCTAGAATGGAATCTTAGAGTCGTACATTTTTGAGTATATGTGGATGTAGGGAGGGTATATCCTTGTCATCTTGATCCCAGAGTTTCAGAGAGCGGTCAAGGTCACGTCTTGGATGAATATATATATATATATATGAGCGGTCAAGGTCACGTCTCGGGTGAATATATATATATATATATATATATATATATATATATATATATATATATATATATATATATATATATATATATATATATATATATATATATATATATATATATATATATATATATATTCATCCGAGACATGACCTTGACTGCTCATATATACATACACACACAGATATATATATATATATATATATATATATATGAGCGGTCAAGGTCACGTCTCAGATGAATATATATATATATATATATATATATATATATATATATATATATATATATATGTGTGTGTGTGTGTGTGTGTGTGTGTGTGTGTGTGTGTGTGTGTGTGTATATGAGCAGTCAAGGTCGTGTCTCGGATGAATATATATATATATATATATATATATATATATATATATATATATATATATATATATGTGTGTGTGTGTGTGTGTGTGTGTGTGTGTGATGTGCTTGAGGACAGATGCAGTTGTACCTCAAATGATAGGGTTGAATACCCTAGTTTTCTACTGACGTGACCTATGTGCCAAGGGCAGGATAAGTTGATTGTGGTTTGACCGATTATGTCATCTTGGTGGACTCAAACTAATTGAGGGGAAGAGATGTTAGGATTATGTATCTACTAGATCTTGTTCATAGCGGTCAGCTGGTAGTTCAAGTGGAATGTCTCAAACTACCCGAGGCTTAATAAATGTAATACAGTAGTGTAGCATATCTATTAGGGTTATTTAGTGACTCACATTGGATGATAACCCTTGCCTTGTCTCTTTTAATATTAAAATGATATGTAATTGGGTAAGAGAAATCGACTATACTAATGATGTTAGCTCTATCTATTACTTTAACTATTATGATTAATCTTTCAATTCTGCAATACTCTTGCTTTATCTGCTTAATTATTCAATCTGTTGTAAGTGTTAAACATTGTTGAGAGTTATATCTCTTTCTGGGACATGGGTCTCACCTCATGGGTCACCACAACTTTTAAGGTGATTTTCAGCAGCATCATCAAACCCATGGAAGTGAGGACGAGTAGTTTGGAGATTAGTAGAATGAGAAGGTTGGCTAGTCGTTAGTGTGTCCTAGAGTTGTCCCTATACTCTCAGGTCTGGGCAGGGAAGTTTTGTATATGATGTACATCGACTCAAATTTTGTTAGTAATATGATGTTGTACATGATGTATATATGTGGACTATGCCTTCTGTATATAGGTTGTGGCTGAGGCCATGAAATAGATGTAACGATACCTGGTATGGTATATGCTTTAATGTAAGATGATGGACCTATATGTAAATGTTCTTGGACATGTTTAAGAAGTTTTATTTTGTGTTAATTATACAACTTTTTAGTTATGTGATAAATTAGTGACTAGTCGTGTTTTGGTTTTGAGTAATCTCATTTACCACGGTGGGGTACCACAGTTTGGTTTGTATCCAAGCTTAGGGTTTGTTGAGCCTATAAGGACATAGGACTTAGGTTACTGTGTCTATTCTTACGTGATCCAACATATCTAACCATAGTCTATGATTATGTAAATATGTTTGAAGAATGTGAAGAACATGCGGAGAGAAGTTATGTGGTGCTAGGAGGTGGTGGTTAGAGGTTGTTACTCTAAGGAAGAGTACCTGAGATGGGGATAGAATTGTCTGCTTCGCCTCTGTTTGACCCTTCAAACATTGCTAATCCAGCTTTTCAGTCCATGTTTGGATAGCTTATGGTGACGATTACATATGCATTTGTATGATAGGGTGTCTGCTCCTCAACAAAGGGCACATGTCCTAAATGTGGAATCTCATGGTCTAGGGAAGAACCTTTGAGAGGCTAAAGTGGGTAAGATCCACTGAGTATGTAGGTACAGTAGACCTGGCAGACGTTTATATGTGGGTGACAGAGTTGGAAAAGGCGTTTAGGATTCTAAACATCCCCAATGAGGACAAGGTGAAGCATGTAGTTTACCTCTTGAAGGGCAGTGCTGGAAATTGGTGGGCCATAGAGGAAGAGAGGACACCATGAGTTGTAGTGATCTAGGAGGAGTTATGGCGGGAGTTTTTGAACTACTACTTCCCTGATACATGTCTGGATGAGAAGATAGCCCACTTTGAGCGGTTACGCCAAGGGTCATTGTCTATCAACGACTGTGAGGTGAGGATCATGGAGTTGTTGAGGTTCTATCCTCACATGGTGATAATAGAGAAATAGAGGATTTGAAGGTTTTAGAATGGTTTGAATGTCGAGTTGTCAACAACATCATCTGCTTTGGAGAATCGAGAGAAGCTTTCCACCTTTGTGGAATCTGTGAGGAGGATAGAGAGGTTTGTTTTAGAAAGTGAGAAGCCAACACAAGGAAGAAGTCATCCCAGTTCCAAGAGAAATCATCTAGAAGCTTCAAGAAGTTGAGTTTCTCTTCACCACAATACCAGTAGTCACATCCAAGGTCGACTTTTTCTGATCCAAGGGCACAAATTCAGTCATAGTGGTCCCCTAGTAAGGGAAGAGGTTGCAGTTTTTCACCAGTAGGGACATTTTTTAGCTTCAGTGTCAGTGATAGGACCATCTAGGCTACAGTATGATAAAAGGACATGCTTCAAGTGTGGACAAGTCAGCAATGTAAGATGGTCATGCCCTATGAAGGATCATGAAGGTTTGCAGCAGTTGAGTCATAGTCAACAAGGCTCACAACAGCATCAGTAGTTTAGTAATGGTGGCAGTAGAGGTTGTAGGCATTCATCGTAGGTAGGGTCATTGGGACCAGCTGCTAGAGGTCGAGGAAGACAATAGGTTATAGCTAGATTCTATGTTGTGAGTCATCCATAAGGAGTGGTCAACCCATAGTCGTGATAGATTAGATGGAACTTTTTCATTCTGACTTATTTGCTTCTTCTTTCGTATCTGTTTTGAGGTTGACCCTGGTGTGACACACTCATTTATATTGAGGGAGGTGATAAATAGTTGTAATTTTCCTATTTGTAGTAGAATGGATAGCCTCTTGCTAGAAACCCCTTGAGTTGGTTAAAGGAGGTATGTCCATCTTGCGTGCTTTCTCTCTCGAGACACAACATTCAAGTGGATCTCATGCCACTTGGTATACATAAATTTTATGTCATCCTAGGGATAGATATCTTAGATAAGTACAAAGTTGTTTTGGATAGTAGTTCCAAGGTTGTGACGTTTTGTGATGGGTAAGTCTCCTGGACTTTCCAAGGAGATAGGAATATTCTTCCTTTATGTCTGGTGTCGGTTGTGATAGCAGAGAAGTTGATTAGAAAAGGGTGTGAGGCTTTCTTAGCTCATGTTGTGGATACCAAGGTGATGAGTCCTAGTATCCAGGACTTACTAGTGGTGTGTGAGTTTGAGGATGTATTTCCAGATGAGTTTCCAAGTGTTCCACCCCTTACAGAGATTGACTTTGAGATCAATCTAGTTCTTGGTACGGAACCCATAGCTCACACACCTATAGGATGGCACCAACTAAGATGAAGGGGTTGAAGAAACAGTTGTAGGAATTGTTGGAGAAGGTTTTCATACAATTGAGCACTTTCCCTTGGGGTGCTCCAGTGTTGTTTGTAAAGAAGAAGGATTTCTTTATGAGTCTTTTCATAGATTATTGACAGTTGAACAAGGTCATAGTGAAGAACAAATATCAATTACTCAGGATAGATGATTTAGTTGATTAGTTGAGAGGTGCTATAGTTTTTTCCAAGATAGACTTGAGGTCACAATATCTCCAATTGAGGATGAAGGTGGATGACATACCTAAGACTTCTTTTAGGACTAGGTATGGTCATTACGAGTTCATGGTCATGTTGTTTGGGTTAACCAATGCACCGAAAACGTTTATGGACTTGATGAATGGAGTGTTCAAAACGTATATTGATCAGTTTGTATTTGTGTTCATAGATGATATCTTGATATACTCTAGAGATATTCAGTAGAATGAACAACATCTTTGTCAAGTGTTGGATTTGTCGAGGCAGCACCAGTTGTATGTCAATTTTAGTAAGTGTGAGTTTTTGCTGATGAAGGTGTCTTTTCTTGGTCATGTCACCTCTGCCAAGGGTGTTTGTGTAGATCCTAATAAGGTGGATTTAGTCTTAGAGTGGGAGCATTCCAAGACACCAACTAAGGTTCAAAGCTTCTTATGTTTGGATGGTTACTACTAGAGGTTCATTAAGAAACTAAGTGATGTTTTGCTACCTTTAATCAAGCTGACTAGGAAGGATGTTCCTTTTGTCTGGGATGACAAATTTTTGCACTCTTTTTAGTTGTTGAAGGATAAGTTGATGACTGCTCCAGTGTTAGTGTTGCTAGATCAAGGGAAAGGCAACATTGTCTTTTGTGATGCCTTGAAGAATCACTTGGGATGTGTGTTGATGCAAGATAAGAATGTGATATCTTTTACTTTGTGACAGATCAAGAAATACGAGAAGAACTACCTAACTCATGATCTAGAGTTAGACATTGTAGTTCTTTCCTTGAATATTTGAAGGCACTACCTGTATGGGGAGAAGTGTCAAATATTCACTGATCACAAGAACCTTCAGTATATTCTCAAAGAAGGAGGTGAACATTAGATAGAGAAGGTGGATGGAGCTAATCAAGGACTATGACTGTACAATAAACTATCATCCTGGGAAGGAAAATGTGGTGGATGACGCACTGGGTAGGAAGTCGTCTTCATCATCATCTATAGATAAAATACAATTACACTCCATGGCATGTCACAAACGGGACATGTTAGCGTCGGGAGATGAATGTGTAGTTGGAAGTTTCTTTGCTGGTAGGATTTTTGGCACAGTTTTAGTTCAAGTTGACATTGATGCAATAGATCAGAGATGCACATAAGGATGATATTGTGATACAAAACATTATATTAGAGTTTGGCAGTGAGAAGCATGATCGCTTTGATGAGTTAGATGATGGGATAGTGTGCTTCCATAATAGAATAGTGGTACCTAACATCGTTTGTCAGATGGAGATGGTACTTGAGAAGGAGCATTCCTCAATGTACGTGATGCACCCTATAAGTACAAAGATGTGGCATAATCTATTGGATTTATACTGGTGGCCAAAGTTTGTGGCCAAGTGTCTGGTTCGTCAATAGGTCAAGGAAGAGCATCAAAAGCATGTAGGAACGTTAGAACCTTTGCCAATTTCATAGTGGAAATGGGATCACATAACCATGGACTTTGTGGTTGGCCTTCCAAGGACATCCAAAGGTCATGATTCTATTTGGGTGATAGTCGATGGGTTGACAAAGTCAGCTGACTTTTTTCCAGGTCAAGATAACTTAAATAGCAAAGAAGTTGGCAAAGATTTATGTTGATGAGATAGTTCATCTGCATGGCATACGAGTTACCATAGTGTCAGATAGAGGTCCTCAGATTATGAAAACGTTTTGGGAACATCTTCATACAGAATTAGGGACACAGTTAAGTTCTAGCATATAGCCTTTCACCTGCAGACATATGGTCAGTCAGAATGGACCATTCAGATGGTAGATGATCTTTTAAGAGCACGTGTTCTCCAGTTTCTTGGTAGTTGGGATGTCCACCTAATTTTGATCGAGTTTTCTTACATCAACAGCTATCAGAGAAGTATATGCATAGCATCGCATGAGGCTTTATATGGTAGGTGGTGCAGGTCACCCCTTTGTTGACAGCTTTTGGGTCCTGAGTTAGTGTAGCAGACTACATAAAAGATTAAAGTGATCCATCAATAATTGAAGGTAGCTCAAGACATACATAACACATTTTATGACCATCATAGGCCTAGAGTTCCAAGTTGTAGACCGTGTGTATCTCAAGGTTTCCCTTGGAAAGGTAGTTGAGGTTTGGTAAGAAGGGTAGGTTGGATCTTAGGTTTATGGGACCTTACCCTATCTTGGCACGAGTTGGAAAGGTAGCATGAAAGCTATAGTTATTCCCACAGTTGCAAAAGTTTCACAATGTATTCCATGTTTCCATGTTGAAAAAGTGTCACCCTGGTACAGAGAAGACGTCACAGCCAGTGGAGGATGAGTTAAATGAGGATGTTTCTTATGTTGAAGGTCATGTGTTGATCCTAGATAAGTGAGTGAAGAAGCTAAGGAAGAAGAACATAGCCTTAGTGAAGGTGTTGTGGCATCACTGTGGCATGGAGGTATCCACATGGGAGATAGAGGATGAGATGTTTAAGAAGTGCCTATCCTTGTTCGCTCATAATGGGGGGGGGGAATCCCTGTCAAGGGTTTATGATTTTATGACCCTTGGCCTAGCTTTATGGTTAAACATGCTTAGATTAACTTAATTGGGTGCTTAATTCCTTGAACAAACTCTAATTCATGTTTTAAAATTTGTTGATGAAACCATGTTTCAAGTTTGGTCCAAATTAGACTTTGTTTGCTTAAGTTTTGCAATTTATGTACTTATATGAACCTTATGCAATTTTCCCATTTCTAGGGTTTTATCTATAATTTTCACTCATGAATGTTTTTCTTCATAGTATTCTTCTTAATGTTTGATACCTAGATGCACCATCGGATTGTCTTCTCTTTCCCTTTGAAGGTTGGAAACCTATGGTTTTTCACCTAAGTACGGGAATCAATGGTTTTTCTAGGTATGTTGAGGATCTGATTGTATCACCTAGTGTGAAGGATATGATGGTCCCTTCTTGTAGAAGAGGACATGTGATTTCCCCTTGGAGTCCCTAAACTGATGGTTACCCTGGTTGAAGTATACAATCTGATGGATAGTTGAGTTGGCAAAATGACTAAGTATAGTGAACAATTTGATGGGTTCACTGATGACACACCTTTAACAGTTCACAATGCCATGAACCAATGAGTAACCTTAGTAAAAGATATGGTGGAAATTTTGATACGCATGGAAAATATGAATTTCAACTTTTGGGCACATGGCAAGCTAGTTTTCAACCTTTTGACCCCTCTTCTCTCTCTCTCTCACTCACTCTCTCTTTGGATATATATACTCTTCACCTCTCTCCTAAATGAAATTTTTCCTTATTTCTCTTGTTCTTGTTTCTAGTAAGACTGAAACCCATAATTTTATGAAAGGGAGAGCTTTTGGAGGCTGAATCTTGGAGGGATTTGTTGGGTTTTAGGGGAGACAGAGAAGGTAGTGGAAACAAAAAAAATTCTCCCCAAACCCATAATAAAGGAATCGCGTCAACGTCTATATAGTACGAAGGATGGTTTGTAGAGACATACCTTATCCCAAGACTTGCTCGGCGATGTTACCTCATAGCTTGTGCGGTCTTCACCTCCGGTCTTGGACGGTGTCTGTGCAGCTCCTAGTCTCACTGGGACTGTCGGGATTGATAGCTATCCTCCGAGCGGCAGAAGTCTCCCACCTCTACAGTCGTCCACATGGACTGTCTGCAACTTCGATCGCCTTGTCGCACAAGGCACCGGAAGGATTCGCACCCTCCTGTCGGCATACTAGTCACCGACGCACTCTCCTGCCACCAGTCGCCTATCTATAGTTTTCTTTCCCTTGTTGTGTCTCCCTTATTGGGTAGCACTTTCTCAGGCTCTCCTGGTTACCACAACCAGAGAGAACGACAACTTTGCAGAGCAACTAGTTTTCTGAGTTGTACTTGATAATCCCCCAATACCCCTATATATATAGGAGGGTCATGGGATAGTGTTCTCTACCCCGGGTCGATCGGTTCACTTCTGAACCAGTCGGTTCACTGCCCTGGTCAGTTCCCGATTGACTTTTCCTCTTTTGTTTCGAATTAATCCAAATACCAATCCTTGTTCCAATCAAATTGGACAAGTGAAATGAAAAGAAATTTCTCACCAACCTGACTTTCCCAACTTGCTCGTTTGGACCAGTTGAGCCGCTCAGTTCAACCCTTGAACTGGTCATCTCAGCCTGTCCTGAGTCGATCGGTTCATCACATGAGTCGATCGGTTGGGAGTGCAGACTGCGTAGAATTAGTCAATTGCAGTTTCAATCAATCTGATACTCTAATCAATCGGTCCAACACCTTGAACACTATGATACTAAGCTAACAATTGATTAAGTGTTTAATTGAACTACTAAACACCTTTAGTAATCAATCTAAACATCATTTGTGGATAAACTCTTATTCAAGGTTAAATCCTATGTGTGTGACCCTGCAGGCCCATTTCACTTTGGCAATGAAAGTCCATAACACTTATGATTTCACAAGCAATGAGTGGTGCCTAGTCGCACATCAATGCTACCCAAGTGAAAAGGAAAGTTGGAGAAAAACTTTCAATCCTACAATCCATGAATGGTGTTATAGTGAATGTATAATTCCTTTGTCACTGATATCCCAAATGAACTCAAGGCATGGAACAGTCATCCTGTCAAAGTTCATTCACTTTCTTGATCTCAGAGTAGATTGGAGGAGATATGTATGACATCAATATCACATACTGATTCACACATGTGTGTGCGCATCTATCTCAATCCTACTCATCAAGTGGCCATGGATATCAAACTCCCTCAGGAGAGACAAATACCATATCTATCACTCACCCCTCAAAAGCCCCATGTGTCAAAGCCACCCAATCATCACCTTTATAACAACCCATGTTTCAGGACTGCATTTGATGATGTCAAAGTGTACCCAACGACATGTGTTGAGTGTAGTGATTTCAGGTCAAAGAATTACACTCACCACCATTACTGTGAGAACTGACTGTGACTACCATGTCATGGTTCCATGTGTCAAACTCACGGTGGGTCTGTCTGGTACACTTGTTCTCTAACAAGTACCTATGTGTTTGGTTTGATATCTCCATATCATGACTAATGAGATTTTGTCATCAACCAACACCACAATCTAGTCTTGTGTGTCATTGTTGTCTATCTACCTTCCATAATGACATCCGACTAGGGACATAATAAGAATGTACAAACTCTTAGCATCCGTACGATCTCATCGTTCAGGTGCTGAACCTGAAAGCACACGTTATTGAGTATTGTCATTCTCTAGACATTCAATATGTTCTATCATTATCTCATATGATTGAACCAGAAAGAATTGGAAGCTTGCCTTTGATGCTTATCAAATCAATCTTAATGTATCCCACCAATCATCCCATGATTGGCTCTCAGGGCATACATACCAATAGACTCCCACTTGCACTACGAGCCAATCACCCTTGAATCATATTCTTAGTGATCTTCAAATATGTCCCACATGTTATTATGCTCTAGTGCTAACATAGTGAGTTATGGAAACACCTTGCCAAAGTTGATATTAACTACATGTATCTCATCTCTTCATTGTACGTCACATGTATGAGATGGAGTTGTTGTAATATGTGATCTAGTATTCCTTTGCTAACCTTTAGCCATATTGCATGATCAAGTACTCCTTACTTGTCATCAAAGATCAGAATATCTATAAGTTCATCTCATGAACTTCGAGATCCATATAGCATCCACTAATGTTCTCTAACACACAAATACACGGCTTTTCCTTTTAAATGGCTTTATTGGAACGTTTCCATTTATCAACAAACATTCACTTTTATATATCCCATATATATTCCGCGATTAATTTTCTATCCTTTTTGGAAGTTCGCATCAGTGTAACTCTTTACAGTGAACCCTTCCTTATTTCCATAGAACTAATACTTCTCAAGTACTTATCAAGTTCTTATGGTATTCCAGTAACCCTTATTGGAACTAGATAGACATCCACTCGTCATGTCCCACATACGAGTTATCAGGATGAGCACATCATATTGTCATGTCCTACATACAAGATGATGAATGCATTTTATTCTTGCTATGTCCATACATGCAAGATAATGGGATGATTACATACATGATATATTCATATCTATTCTTAGTGTTCCCATTATTCATAAGAATTGGACACTTGGCCTTGGGATACTAACGCCATGTAACATGGACAAGTTTTCTCCCAATGAATTTGTGCACATTGAACCCTTCAGTATAGATTGCCAATGTATGCTCTCTCCTTTTAGGTCAAGAGGTTTTTGAGAACTATCTCAATAGATCTCCATTCCTATCACATAGCAATGTCTCTATCTTCCTTAAAGATAATTTCCACTTTGGATTTCCATTCTAGAACATTTCCATTTCACATCAACATGTGGAATGTGAATATGCTTCCACTAAATCATAGATCCCTTCTTTATCTTTGTCATATCAGTCAAACCCTTTGACTATATTATCAAAGTAAAGATCGCAGTTCTGAGTTGCTTGTACTCAATTAATCACATTGATTAGTCCATTGTAACTTATAGACTTTATTTGCATTAATGGATTCATAAACCTTATAGGTTGTGTCATGTACACATCCTTTTTTTTATTCCTCATAGGAATGCAGTTTTAGTATCCATATGCCAAATCTCTTAGTCATTAAGTTGCAATCAACAAGCATCATCCTTCTCAAAATGTTATCTATGTGTCTTAACGCTTAAGACTCATTCACACTTATGGATTTCATCCCAATGGGTGCTACCATCAAGGTCATACCTTATGGTTCACATGGAATTCATTTAGGATGTAATGGTCATAAACCATAAATCAAAATCTAATTCCTCATATTCATCTAGATGGTTGATTCATCACATGACCAACTCATAACATAGATAATCGAGGTGTATCTGTCAAGGATATCAGAACTCATTGCTCCTTGTGATTCTTAATGTCCTTTATTAGTATGGGGTATTCTTTATTTAAGAAGAAATTAGTTATTTGATAATCATCCTCCAACTCCTTAGAGTATGACTCCTTGTGATTAATACATCACCATGCCTTAATCACGAGCTCACTATGATACACTATCATAATCACTCATAAGGATCTCAAACATTTGGTTCAAGTATTTCATTCATTGATCTCATGAAGAATTAACACTTTACCAAATTCATACTTCATCTATGATATTCTTGAACACTTCAAGATATTCATATTGGTATTTCTCTAAACATCATTTGAAGTATTAGCATTTGCTCCAATAGGTATGTAAATACATCACATGTATTATACCTAATAGGATAATCATTCTCCCACTACCACTAGTGAATATTGATCATGTCCAAGATATTCATGTCTCTTACTGGTTCTCTAACCAAAAAGAGTCTAGACTTATCCATCATATGGAAACTAGAAATGAATTTCTCATGATTTATGATAATTTGATTGTTTGAGTTATCAATAACTTTTAGGTATCACTTTATCTTAAGCATACCAAGTACCACAAGATAAACAAGGCATTGCCACAAAGATCATATCTTTGAAACATCAACTATATTGATAGCCATCTTGTCACTACAAGATGCAATAATAAAGTGTTTCTATTGGCGAATTGAAACAGCAGTTCTGAACTCTATTTTGTGCCCTTTAGGCTGAAATAAACTGAAAGGTAGTCCTATCTATGGCTGCAACACTTGCTCCAATGATGGGTACTACTTTCTTGGTCCTTTTGTAAAGGACATCACTTCTTTGTAGATCTTACATATCATATATGATATATTCATATCTTCATATCATATACCTCAGATAAAGAAGTGGTTCATTTCATGATACCTTAGGTGGAGATCTCTATCCCCTCCTTCTTCTTTTGTTCTTCCAGATATATAGGGTAGTTCCCTCATTCATCCTCCCATGTGCCATGAGGCTGAAGACGACTTGGGCTACTGGATAGCATCAGAACCCTTCTTAAATTTTCCCTTTCTCTTGCCTTTGGACCTGCCTTTGTTTCTATTGATCAGCATCACATACTTAGGCTTGTCCTTCTTCATTTGTGCCTCGAGGCTGAAGACATCTTGGATTGTTGGCTAGCATCAGAACGCTTCTTTGCTTTGCCTTTGTCCTTGCCTTTAAGACTTACCCTTCATTGATCACATCAAAGATTAGGGTTTGTCTTTCTTCATCTTTGTCTCTACTGTCCTCAACATGTCCAACAACTTTGTCAACGCTTATCAAAGTTGTTCATGTTGTAGTTCATCATGAATTGTATGATTCTCACAACATTTGTAGTATCATACCAATAGCCAACTCTTGGCTCAGAGGGAATCCTTCTTAGTCAGGTTTTTTCACATACCCAATCACATTGAGTGTGTGAATACCTTACTGGATCTCCTTCTATCATGACATACTAGGACAGTGTCTTGGAGACATCAAATGTCTCATGTTGTCTCTACAACTCATAGTTCAGAGAATACAACATTAAGCACTTCACATCAAATGGCATCCTCGGTATGCTTCCATAAGCGTACTTTCATCCATTGTTGTGGTGGGATCGAGTTCATCTGGTTCTGGTATAACTAGGACTTAGAGCTTTCGCTCTTCGATTGAGAACACTTCTCAATGTCCTAACCAGTCGTGGAACTATTCCCATTTAATTTGTTGGTCTCAAGGACCGATTGCAAATAAAGTGATTATTGTTGATTAACCATTTATTGTACAAAAAGGAAATATATGCAATTTAGTCCAAAACTTAATTTTGACTTAATTGATTGATTTGAAAGGTTGACGATATAATTAGGACTTTAATTAATTATCACTCCCACTATTTTTTGTTCAAATTGATAGCCCTCACCATCAATTCGAAAGATTGCAGCATACAATCTTCTAGTGGGAAAGATCCTGAAATCCTCTGAGTCATGGACCAGCTAGGGCTATAATCCACAACTTAGATTTTCCAGGTAGGCAACTCTTGCCAATTGCATCATATGCAACTCTTGAAAGATGTCATATGCAACTCCTTGTCATGATCACCTCCATTCCTCAAGGTGCTAGATCCTATCTAGGTCACCTTGTTAAGTTCGACCCAAATCCAACACAATGAATATGCACCCTACTAGGGCAGACCCACATATTCATCCTTCATGCTTCCACGAGATAGACAATGCACCACGCAAGGGCAAGCCCACACTTGGTCGATCAAGCTTTTCACATGTGTCGCATTTGTAAGGCATATAAAACTTTAATATCTAATGAGGGATTTGGTTTTATAGGTACATATACATATCCAATCACCACAATATACAATATGTATCATATACACGCTATATCCCATAGAAAACATGATTAAATGATAAAATCGATGATTATGGCCATCCTAATGTGATTCCTCGAGCCAAGAGGAATCACGGTCATCTAGGTCTACATCACATGCAACCTATACAAGATGAACTCTGTGCTTTGACTTTACTGGGTTTGATCAACTCATCCCCATGATTGATCGGCTCGCCATCAGGCCGGTCGGTTGGGTTCCACCAGCCGATCGATTGGCTCCTCCAACCGATCAGTTCGTCTGGTCGTCATGCATCTCCTCATGGCCGCCACTGGCTCATCTCGCTCCGCGAACTGGTCATCTAGAACGTCAACCGATCAGTTCACGCCTTGAACTGATCGTCTCAGGTGTCGTCAGGTTGTCCGCCATTCTTTGACATAACAGGAAATAAAAGTTCTATCATATTTACATTTGAATAGGGAAACCCTGAGTTACATTTGGGGGGAGCAAAGGTAGGAAAGAAATCTCGAGATATCTCGAGTTACATCAGGAATAAGAGATAGGGAATCGGTGCGTAGACCGAGATGTAAGCAACCACATTCAACCATACACAGACATAGGGTTTATTGGCCATAACCACGCTATACATCCACCACAAAACTCATTTAAGGGGTGACGCATATCTAGTGCATTCATATTACATATCATATATGTATATTGGGATTTGTGGATTTAGGATTGGACATGCATAAAGCCAATTTTATTTGCATCGTATGCAATAAATAAAGGTGACAAACCAAAATCGATCACATCAATAATCCTAAAGTATAGAGCAGTTGACCTGGCTCTGATACCACTGTTGGATTTTAGGGGAGACAGAGAAGGCAGTGGAAACAAAAATTTTCTCCCCAAACCCAGAATAAAGGAATCGCGTCAACGTCTATACAGTAGGAAGGATGGTTTGTAGAGACATACCTTATCCCGAGGCTTTCTCAGCGACATTACATCGCGGCTTGCATGGTCTTCACCTCCGGTCTTGGATGGTGTTTGTGCAGCTCCTGGTCTCACCGGGACTGTCGAGATTGACAGTTGTCCTCTGAGCAGCAGAAGTCTCCGGCCTCTACAGTCATCCACACGGACAGCCTAGAACTCCAATCGCCTTGTCGCACAAGGCACCAGAAGGATTTGCACCCTCTTGTCGGTGTACTAGTCACTGACACACTCTCCTGCCACCAATCGCCTTTCTGTAGTTGTCTTTCCCTTGATGTGCCTCCCTTATCGGGTAGCACTTGCATGGGCTCTCCTGGTTACCACAACCAGAGAGAACAACAACTTTGTAGAGCAAGTGATGTTCTGAGTTGTACTTGAGAAGCCCCCAATACCCCTATATATATAGGAGGGTCATGGGACAGGATTCTCTACCCCATGCAATGTGAGACTAAAGCAGGAGTAGAAGGTTTCGAGGTTTTCCACAAAACAACCAATTGTGACAGCTGAACCGATCATTTCAAGCAGGAACCGATCGGTTGGGAACCTGAGCCGATCGGTTCACACTTGAACTGATCGGTTGGGACACCTGAGCCGATCGGTTCACTTCTGAATCGGTCGGCTCACTGCCCTGATCAGTTCCTGATTGACTTTTCCTCTTTTGTTTCGAATTGATCCAAATACCAATCCTTTCTCCAATCAAATTGGACAAGTGAAATGAAAAGAAATTTCTCACCAACCTGAATTTCCCAACTTACTTGTTTGGACCAGCTGAGTCGATCAGTTCAACCCTTGAACCGGTCATCTCAGCCTATCATGGGCCAATCAATTCATCACATGACCTGATCGGTTCACCAACATGAGTCGATCGGTTCATCACATGAGCCGATCGGTTGGGAGTGCAGACTGCGCAGAATTAGCCAATTGTAGTTTCAATCAATCTGATACTCTAATCAATTGGTCCAACACCTTGAATACTATGATACTGAGCTATCAATTGATTACATGTTTAATTGAACTACTAAACTCCTTTAGTAATCAATCTAAACATCATTTGTGGATAAACACATCTTCCAGGTTAAATCCTATGTGTGTGACCCTGTAGGCCCATTTCACATTGGCAGTGAAAGTCCATAACACTTATGACTTCACAAGCAAAGAGCAATGCCTAGTCGCACATCAGTGCTACCCAAGTGAAAAGGAAAGTTGGAGAACAACTTTCAATCCTACAATCCGTGAATGGTTTTACAATGAATGTATAATTCCTTTGTCACTGATATCCCAAATGAACTCAAGGCATGGAACAGTCATCCTATCAATGTTCATTCACTTTCTTGATCTCGAAGTAGATTGGAGGAGATATGTATGACATCAATATCACATACTTATTCACACATGCGTGTGCACGCCTATCTCAATCCTACTCATCAAGTGGCCATGAATATCAAACTCCCTCAGGAGGGACAAATCCCATATCTATCACTCACCCCTCAAAAGCCCCATGTGTCAAAGACACCCAATTATCACCTTTATAACAACCCATGTTTCAGGACTGCATTTGATGATGTCAAAGTGTACCCAACGACATGTGTTGAGTGTAGTGATTTCAGGTCAAAGAATCACACTCACCACCATCACTGTGAGAACTGACTGTGACTATCGTATCATGGTTCCATGTGTCAAACTCATGGTGGGTCTGTCCGGTACACTTGTTCTCTAACAAGTACCTATGTGTTTGGTTTGATATCTCCATATCATGACTAATGAGGTTCTGTCATCAACCAACACCAATCTAGTCTTGTGTTTCATTGTTGTTTATCTACCTTCCACAATGACATCCGACTAGGGACATAATAAGAATGTACAAACTCTTAGCATTCGTACGATCTCATCATTCAGGTCCTGAACCTGAAAGCATACGTCATTGAGTATTGTCATTCTCTAGACATTCAATATGTTCTATCATTATCTCATATGACTGAACCAGAAAGAATTGGAAGCTTGCCTTTGATGCTTATCAAATCAATCTTAATGTATCCCACCAATCATCCCATGATTGGCTCTTAGGGCATACATACCAACAGGATCTTGGTTGCATGTTGCTTTAGGGTTTTGATCAAGTAACTTTAGGGTTCTTTGAAGGCTCCTAACCTAGTTTCTTGCCTTCTTCAAGTAAGATTTTATTCTCTATCTAGGTCATTATTGTCTTCTCTCTTCTCTCTTATTCCTTGGATGAAACCCTAGTGTTCTTGGTGATTGCATGAATGTGGTTGAAAGATATCTTTTTCTTCTCTCTCTTTTGCCCTAGTTTCACCTTGTTCTCAAGGATAGGATCTGTTTTGGATCTTTGGGGGTGCAAGTTAGGGTTTTATCCTCTCTCGTTGAGCCACCTTGCTGATTGGACGTCCATCTTCATCCTTGAGGCAATTTATATAACCTTCAACTTGTTTCTTGCTTGCTTTTGATGTGCTTAACACAGATAATACCCTATAACTTGGTATTATGGTGAAAGATGATCTTGTTTTCAATATTTTATATGCATGCATAATAGTTTTGTGTTGTTAAACTATCCTTTAATAATATGTATGTTACCTCTTCTATGATGGACATAGGTTGCTTTGGTCTTGAAGGTAATGTGACGATGGTTTTAGTTAAGGGTAAAGAATCGATTTCATTAGTGTAGAAATTGATGGCTTGTTTAGACTATGATTTGTTGATTTCACTAAGTATAAGAAATAATGGTATTAGATAAGACATAAATTGATGGCTTTTTTAAAAGTAATAAAATGATGGCTTTACTTAGTGTGGAGACCATTGACACTACTTGGTTAATGAACTGACAGCTTCACCTAGTCAATAAACCATTGGTTAAGTTAATGAATTGATGGTCTTATTTAAGTCCATCCATGAATCGATGGGTATGCTAGTTATATGAACTGATTTTTTATTAAGTCTATAAATGATTCTATGGTATTATTCTTGGCTAAGTACATCAATAAACTGATGGACACATTAGGTATAAGAATCTTGGGTTTTTGACTGTCTAGAAATGAACTGATAGTCTTACCATATGTGTTAAAAGAATCGATGGTACACCTAAGTATACTAATGAAATGATGATTTAACCTAGTTAATAAATCAATGACTTTCACTAAGTTCATAAAAGAACTAATGGCTTTTGTTACAACCCCACCTCCCGATAACCCGCAATTAAGGGAGACCGAGAGGTCAAAGCCGCACCCATAACTTCTGGATCAAAGGTTCAAAAATTAACCAAGAGTAATTATCAAATTTTAACATACTATATTGAAAAACTATAAGAAAATAAATTTTTGCATACCTTTTTGAAAACTTGGATCTCTAAACTTCTATCCACTTAAGGATTCTACTCTAACTAATCCTCCTTGTATTTTACTTCATGTATTTCACAATATGACGATTTACTATTTGTCCTTTTGGCTTGTACCTAAAATGCCGACAAATAAAACGTCGGCCAGCCGAAGCTGGTATGTGGAGGACACAAAAATTATGTCAATACGTTAACAATGTAATCATTCAATTAATCATTTAACAACCCAGATTACATTTTAGATATAACTCTGCGATCCAAGAGTACCCTATCCTCTATGTTGTCCCCATTAAACCCCTCATGATCCACCCATAAGTGAACCAATTTCTAGGGTTGATTCACATGGCACTACTCCTAAGTAGCCCACTCCTTAACTCATGGCAGGCTAATGAGTCTCATGGCACTACACGTAGGTAGCCCAGTTCCTAACTCTCGGTAACCTAGACCCTGCTCTAGGATTACTCCTTTTTTCTTAGCCTTTTCAAATCAATAGAGGTGGACCCAGATCTAGTCAGTTATATGCGCACATTTATAGTGATAATCATAGTCACTTTATAGTTGCATGAAATAAATAAACATCCAGCATTTATTTTCGAGCAACTGATTAAAACTTTGAGAATCGCCGTGAAACTAGAGCGATTATTCATAAGTATAACCACATACCTGATTTGATGAGTCATGCAGATTATTCAACATATACTTCATGTATATACAATCAAGCCAATCAACAGATCCAAGCAAGTAATTCAATCATCACATAATTCCTGAAAAGAATATGTACTCTATTTATTACACACTTTATCAAGAATCTACTTTATTGACTTGGATTCTCTTTCTAGGGTTTCTGATCTGCATTAAGGTTTCATTAATATTCATTAGGGTTTCTTAGATCAATTCCTCAAACTTTATCCATTTTAGGTCAACAAACCCTAAAATAGTCTTTTCCATTTACATGAACCTTAATTGCTCAACTATTCATTTTAATAGTCTTTTATACCCAAATTGACTTAGGATCATCATATCCCTATTCATTCATGGATTTGAACAATTAAAACAATTAAAAGACATATTCTCCTAAATTAGGGTTTTCAAGCTCATTAATGTATAATCATGCACGAAACCCTAAATTAAGCCAATTATATAAAAGATCATCTTTTTAGATCCTATTTTCACTTTTATTAACAACATGTTGATATCAGCTTGAATTATCCAAATAACGTCATTAAGTCCATCAAATCTAAGGCTTTTTCATTAATTAAATCCTTAAATATGATAACTTTATGTACTTTTTCAAATTTCAAGCATATTTATGCACATATAACTCTAAATTAGACTAATTACCTGTAGAGTTCATCTTTTTTGATCTTAATGCATCTTTTTACAATTAATCAGGTTATTATCAACTTTACTCACCCATTAAACTCTACTAATTACATTAATCATCTCAAAGTAGAGTTTCTTAATCTTTAATTCATTAAAGTTGATAACTTACACTACTTTTTGAATAGCATGCAAAATTAGGCTTCAAACATATTTTCTTTGTGTTCCTCTCGTTTTTTTGATCAAAATGATATATAGTTTCCCTATATTTGGATAATTCCTCTAATTTCTATGAATTAAATAAAAGAACAGTTATTACCTTGCACATAGGACACGTGGCGCCTTGCCACAGGTTGAGACTTATAACCCACGAAGCAGGTTACGTGGGGCACGGTTCTCCCCTCTGGACCGGCCGGCTCAGGAGAATGTGTCTCTTGTTCACCTGTCGCCTCCTTCCTCGCGCGAGGGGGTTCCTGTCCCCCGCGATTTCTGCCTCGGAGCGGCCAATGGCATGGCGGCTGGGTTCCTTTCACGAATGGCACAGCAGCATGGGTGCCACCACCTCGTCCGAGTTCCTCCCCCTTCAAAGCCTCTTTCGGACCTGCCATTACATCTGGCTTGCAAGATCTATTCCCCCGATCTTCTTCTTCCTCAGGGTCGTCCGAAAATCCTAACAGCTCGTCTCCTTGGTTCTGTCGAGTGCGGCCACACCATTGCCCTAGCTATCTATCTCACGGACATGTGACGGAAGGACACGACTGGTCTGGCAATGAGTGGAGCCACCTCTTCCAGTGTGAGGGTGTCGTATGGATGTCCACGACCTGCAGTTGCAGTGCGCCAACTTCAGGCTTCCAAGCTCTTTCCTTGCGGAGCCAAGGACCCTGTGAGTTCCTCAGGAGGCACTGCTTCTTGAACGTAACCAACCCATCTTGGTTGATAGGGTGACGTCCGATGTTCATCCCACTACCGTGGACAATGGGTGGCAGTTCATCTTAACCGGGGAACAACCATAGAGTCCACACATCTCTCTCTCTCCCAGACATATCCTGGCGATGGTAGGTCTGTAGACGGGGTGAGGGCTTTAGTTTGTATCCCTATAAATGCATCTCTTAAGAGAACCCTAATGCTCTCATGATAAGAGAAAAGGGAGGGAGGAGATGGATGATTACGATCTATTTCCTTTTTAGTCAGAAGGCAAAAAGATGATTTTCGGAGAAAACTCAATTTCCTTCCTCTCAAAGCATCCCTTTTTATTAAACTCTCTCCTTTAGATTCTTTCCCTTTTTATTTATTGGTCATGAAAATATATTTCCTTTTTTTTAGAAAATATTTCTTTTTAACTGTAACTCATAATTCATTAAGCATTTTATTATCTTATTTGACTTTATTGGCATTTTCTCTTTCCTCTTTCTTCATTGGGACTCCTTGGATCCCAAGAAACTCTATTATATCAAAATCCTTTTTATTGGACACTTATTATCCTTCTTGAGGCATCTATATGCATTATTTTGCATTATCATGTTTATTTCTTATTAAAATATCTCTTTTTGAGGATTTCTCTTTATTTCTCTTTTATTTTCCTCATTGGCATCCCTTTTAATATTAGCAACCTCATGGATACGAAATTTCACCAATAAATCTCATTTATGCCTCTTTCCACTCATTTTCCACATTTTATCATTATTTTCAATTTCTTTCTTAATAAAGAAATACTTAATTAATATTTTCTTTTCTTATTGCTTTCTTTTTGCAAATTTGGACTCCTTGGAACATAAGGAACCCAATAGGCACGAAATCCATCCTTGGATTACATCTATTTGCCTTCTAGAGGTTTCTACCTCTTCCTTTTCTCAAATATTCTACTATTCAATTACTAATTGAATTTTCTTTGTTATTTGGGACCAATAGCCAATAAAGCCCACAACACAAACATCAAAGCTATTGTAAAAAAAATCCATGTATTCAAAACAAATTATACCATTCTTTGTTCAAATATGTTTAATATGAGAAATTACATTTCTCACCAAATGAACCCAAAAAATAGGGGTTGTAACATCCTTCCCCTCTTATAGGAATTTTGTCCTCAAAATTCTATCAAGCAAACAAACAATTCATGATAAGACTTTTCCATGTCCATCATTGGCCCCTATGTGGCTTTACCGTACTCATGGCGTTTCCAAAGAACCCTTATCATCACATATTCTTTTCTCTGAGTTCTTTCATCCTGGCATCTATAAACTGTACAGGTGACTCAGGCCATTTCAGCCTCCCTTGGGGCTCACTAGGTTCATTGCTCAGCACATGGTCGGGGCACCTCACATAGTTCTCTAAATTGGACACATGGAACACATCCCACATTACTCTATCCTGAGGGGTAGGGTCAAAACCTAACCATCTCCACCCATCCATCTCTGACGGACCCATGTATCGGGGACTCAGCTTTCTCAACTACATCTCAGAGGGGTCAAATTCTCACATTACATTCCCCCACAGTGCTCTGCATGTTAGTCTACTTTGCATCTGCTCACGACTCTCGTCGTCTCTAGGCTCCTTTCATCCATTGCATGATTAAAGCGACTTTCGTCTTCATGCATTGTGGTCCTTTTCTAATCATCATGTGGTCCTTTCACCCACATCACCTTACTGAAGTGGTGACCGACACAACCTCCCTTACAGAGCTTCTTAGAATCCTGATATTGGATATGGTGGTCATCATCACATCTTTCATAGGACAAGAACTGTCTCTAGCTATCACCCTGAACGAGCACACATGCTCTCGTCAGACCCCTTTAGTCTGGATCATACTAACCATTAGTTATGGGTGATGAACTATACTATCATCGAGTCCTTCATGTACCTACTTCCCCCTTACGGAAGTGAACCTTTAGGATATACTCAAGGACTTTTGAACTCGATTCATGGTGTAGTTGAACCATCTCTCTCATGAGTAGTTCAACCAGATCTATCTCTTGACAGAACTCTTTCTTTCTCATGTCATCTAGGTAAGGCGATCTATCATAACCCATATTACATCTTGACCTTCCTTGGTCTAGGGGAGACTTATCACCACATTCATAATGATGAACTCATGTTCCCCCTCAAGGACTCTTTTGTCCTCTATATCGATAAACTGGGTTACTGGGGTTCATCTTTTACCCCCTGGCTTGCATGGCCATATACCACATGCAACTTTATCCAAAGTCCTACTGTCACTTATTATCTTGGTGGTATGGTATATGGTGATCTTGAAATCATGATCTCCTGTATGTCACGATTCCTCAAGATCGATTCCTCAGAAACCCTAAACCACTCTAGTCAGGTTTTCATCACCTTCTTTTCTAAAGAAGTGTACTTGAGGTTCTACCACCATCCTTTCATCGTATCAAGGACTAGACTGGCTAACCAAACAACCCTTAACTTTTCAACGTATCTCGTTACATCTGAGTGTTATCCAAACACCTCTCCTTTCCAAACTTAGGGTTAGCCAAACAACCTCTTCTAGCTTCTAGTCAAACAAGTCAGATGTATCTCAACCAGAGCATCCATTACCACTTCACATCCTTAGGTATTAGGTAACATTGAAGACATACACTTCCATGTATTTCACTTATCATCTCAAACTCAAACTCTAAGTCCATCTTCATTGAGAACACTTTGAGCTCATCTTTTTGGTGATCAAACTCAACCTTGTATGACTCATATCTCTAGATAAAAACATCTTCATAAGGTGACTACCTCATTCCTCTTAATGTTTGTAAACCATCCATGTATCATTCACTTTACCAGGGTAGGTTATCTTATCTATCCCCATTTCTCGTGGTAACGTTCCAACCTACATCATCGCGTATCCTTGGTGTGTGGTATGCGTAATGTCCTATCTCTCGCTCTCATAATAAGAGGAAATAAGCATTTGACTGCAGTCCAAATACATAGTTCTTCCTATTCCAAGAGTAGAGATGGTACATCCCACCTTGCCAGTACACCTTTAAATCTAAGTTGCAACGTGTCACATATGTCTCTACATCACATACATCATGATAACAAACTAGTCTTGAACCTACTGAGGTTTATATCCTTGGTCATCTCCTCTAGGTCTATAGGGTACCGGCTCTTTTGGGGTCATCCCTCTTCCCTCATGCATCAAGGGAGTGCCCTACTCATCTGCCCTTTGGGTCCCATGAGTTCATGAAGGTGATAAATCTCCTAACCCATGGCCCTCAGACAATGATAGTTGTTACCTCCCGACCCTATGGTCATGTGCAACTGGGGAATTAGGCAACTCCTACTTTCATCGGTCTTATCCCTACTTGACCCTAGGATAGACATAGGATTCTCCATTATAGTACATGTTCACTTAGAACCTTACCCAAGTCTTCATCATCTCTCTTTCTACATTCTTGGGATGGCTTTCATCCTTTCATAGGGATCATGGCAACCTGCCTACCTTGGTCAAGCTCCATATCGGTTACCTCCATGGTAACACATTCACATGCACTTAGAGATGGATATCTATGGGTCTATAGGTTCATTCTCATACCATGTACTTTTCACTTATCTTCTCAAGATCCTATGAGACCTCTTTAGGTTACCTTAAACCAACAAAGTTGATATACACCCTACCAAAGGGGTCCCTCTCCCAGGATGGGAGGAAAACTATCTCTTGACAACAAGGTCACAAAAGCTCTTAGGTCTAGGGTTTACATCCACATGAGCCTACTTAACCCTAGCAAGCTATGAAGGCACCAGAAGATCACCTACTGAACCATGCTAGGTCATACTTGTCCTCTTTCCTCAATGCTGGATCAAGATCATACCTTCCTTTATCATCAACCTAGCTGTGAGGGGTTCATCACACATACCTTAAACTTAAGGGGTTTCCCTTTTCCTTTATACATGAGGCATACCATGCTCGAAACTATGGCAAATTAGTTCTCATCATGAGTATACCACTTCCCCTCTTAGGTCAGGAACCCTAGGTTCACTTTGGGTGTCCAACTGCATGCTCTATCTCTTAACTACGAATCAAGCATGCAAAAGGCATGACATGCACTCCTTGTCATCCTTCAACTCGAGCAACACTTAGAGTTGGGCCCTCCTTAAGGACAGCCAACAAGGTACAAGGCCTCATAACTTGTTACTAAAGCTTTCCAGGGTTTATGGAATTCTTCTTCTCATCTATACCATAGGTACAAAGGTATAAGAAGGCTCATCCTCTCTCTAGGGTTTGGTTCCTCTAAGACAACCAAGATATCATCAGCCTCCACGAATTATGCATGAGGCAACTTCTATCATTCACTTAGGTCGCATCATCCTTGACTCCCCATTGTTCCTCATATCTCGGGGTCTAGGTTTACGACCTTCTTGCTTGGTGTCCTGCTCTCTCTCTCTAACCCTACAACTAACCTCACCATTAGAGGTCCTCTCTTCATGAAGGGTCAACCTCAAAAGCATGCCCCTAGCCATACGAAGCCTATGGTCAACTTATATTCGCTCAAGGTTATCCATAACCCCTTATACTTATCACATAAGCTATCCATCGAACTTCCTCGGCCAGGGTTTAACCTATTTCTCGCACTACTGATACATACAGGGTGCCTATTATGCCATGCTCATATTAGCTCATGGGGTTCCATAGGTTCTTCTCTAACCTCAACAATGAAGGAGCTATCCTTCACTCTAACATGCACGACCCTACCTAGGGTTGGTTACCAGAGGTACTCGGTCAGCCAACCACTCATGGCTCATATGGCATCCCAAGCATGTCCATCCAAACTCCTGGTCTACCAAGACATCTAGTTCTCCCTCTCTAACCTTCACTTAGGGTTAGGGTTAACATCATCCTCAGAGGATGTGCCATGTCTCTACTTGCAATGGAGATCTCTATCTCCAAGACTAACTTATCCTCCTGATAAGAAGGTCTAGCCTCAGATCTCTTCTGAGGACATGACAACTTATGTCATATGACCTAAGCATGTATCTATCCTTTAATTTGTACTTAATTTATTAAGCTTATGTCCATGACATCTTATTTACATGCTTTTCCTTTAATTTGGTGGAGGATCCCTTAAACCTTATCAATCTTACCCATACCTCAAGAGGGTGAGGAGAAGAGAGAAAACCCTAATCCTTAAGGTCCTTAACAGAATTTGTGATGAGAAGGGATGAATAAGATGAGAAAGTCCTAAAGGTATCTTATTTCGATTCATACCCTAAGACTTTGGCCAGGCAATCACACTGATCTAGGAGTCCTCATATTCCGACTAGCAGTGTAGAGGAAAATATTGCCAGCCCCCGGTCGTGATCCTTTTCTAGACACCTCTGTCTTTCGAATAATCCTCTAATAACTCCCTTTGGTTCTATGGAGTTTGTAAAATTTAATAATTATTAATAGTTAAATGAGGAACCTACGCTCTTATACCAAATGTTACAACCCCACCTCCCGATAACCCCCAATTAAGGGAGACCGAGAGGTCGAAGCCGCACCCATAACTTCTGGATCAAAGGTTCAACAATTAACCAAGAGTAATTATCAAATTTTAACACACTATATTGAAAATCTATAAGAAAATAAATTTTTGCATACCTTTTTGAAAACTTGGATCTCTAAACTTCTATCCACTTAAGGATTCTACTCTAACTAATCCTCCTTGTATTTTACTTCATGTATTTCACAATATGACTATTTACTGTTTGTCCTTTTGGCTTGTACCTAAAACGCCGACAAACAAAACGTCAGCCACCGAAGCTGGTATGTGGGGGAAACAAAAATTATGTAAATATGTTAACAATGTAATCATTCAATTAATCATTTAACAACCCAGATTATATTTTAGATATAACTCCGCGATCCAAGAGTACCTTATCCTCTATGTTATCCCCATTAAACCCCTCATGATCCACCCATAAGTGAACCAATTTCTAGGGTTGAGTCACATGGCACTACTCATAAGTAGTCCACTCCTTAACTCATGGCAGGCTAATGAGTCTCATGGCACTACATGTAGGCAGCCCAGTTTCTAACTCTCGGTAACCTAGACCTTGCTCTAGGATTACCCCTTTTTCTTAGCCTTTTCAAAGCAATAGAGGTGGACCCAGATCTAGTCAGTTATATGTGCACATTTATAGTGATAATCATAGTCACTTTATAGTTGCATGAAATAAATAAGCATCCAGCAGTTATTTTCAAGCAACTGATTAAAACTTGGGGAATCACCGTGAAACTAGAGCGATTATTCATAAGAGTAACCACATACCTGATTTGATTAGTCATGCAGATTATTCAACATATACTTCATGTATATACAATCAAGCCAATCAACAGATTCAAGTAAGTAATTCAATCATCACATAATTCCTGAAAAGAATACGTACTCTATTTATTACACACTTTATCAAGAATCTACTTTATTGACTTGGATTCTCTTTCTAGGGTTTCGAATCCACATTAAGGTTTCATTAATATTCATTAGGGTTTCTTAGATCAATTCCTCAAACTTTATCCATTTTAGGTCAACAAACCCTAAAATACTCTTTTCCATTTACATGAACCTTAATTGCTCAACTATTCATTTTAATAGTCTTTTATACCCAAATTGACTTAGGATCATCATATCCCTATTCATTCATGGATTTGAACAATTAAAACAATTAAAAGACATATTCTCCTAAATTAAGATTTTCAAGCTCATTGATGCATAATCATGCACAAAACCCTAAATTAAGCCAATTATATAAAAGATCATCTTTTTAGATCCTATTTTCACTTTTATTAACAACATGTTGATATCAGCTTGAATTATCCAAATAACGTCATTAAGTCCATCAAATCTAAGGCTTTTTCATTAATTAAATCCTTAAATATGATAACTTTATGTACTTTTTCAAATTTCAAGCATATTTATGCACATAAACTCTAAATTAGACTAATTACCTGCAGAGTTCATCTTTTTCGATCTTAATGCATCTTTTTACAATTAATCAGGTTATTATCAACTTTACTCACCCATTAAACTCTACTAATTATATTAATCATCTCAAAGTAGAGTTTCTTAATCTTTAATTCATTAAAGTTGATAACTTACACTACTTTTTGAATAGCATGCAAAATTAGGCTTCAAACATATTTTCTTTATGTTCCTCTCATTTTTATGATCAAAATGATATATAGTTTCCCTATATTTGGATAATTCCTCTAATTTCTATGAATTAAATAAAAGAACAGCTATTACCTTGCACATAGGACACATGGCGCCTTGCCACAGGTTGAGACTTATTACCCACGAAGCAGGTTAAGTGGGGCACGGTTCTCCCCTCTGGACCGGTCGGCTCAGGAGAATGTGTCTCCTGTTCGCTCGTCGCCTCCTTCCTCGCGCGAGGGGGTTCCTGTCTCGTGCAATCTCTGCTGCGGAGCGGCCAATGGCACGGCGGCTGGGTTCCTTTCATGAACGGCACAACAGCATGGGTGCCACCACCTCGTCCAAGTTCCTCCCCCTTCAAAGCCTCTTCCGAACCTGCCATTACATCTGGCTTGCAAGATCTATTCCCCGGGTCTTCTTCTTCCTCAGGGTCGTCTGAAAACCCTAACAGCTCGTCTCCTTGGTTCTGTCGAGCGCGGCCACACCATTGCCCTAGCTATCTATCTCACGGACATGTGACGGAAGGACACGACTGGTCTGGCAATGAGTGGAGCCACCTCTTCCAGTGTGAGGGCATCGTATGGATGTCCACGACCTGCAGTTGCAGTGCACAAACTTCAGGCTTCCAAGCTCTTTCCTTACTGAGCCAAGGACCCCTGTGAGTTCCTCAGGAGGCACTGCTTCTCGAATGTAACAAACCCTTCTTGGTTGATAGGGTGACGTCTGATGTTCAACCCACTACCGTGGACAATGGGCGGCAGTTCATCTTAACTGGGGAATAACCACAGAGTCCACACATCTCTCTCTCTCCCAGACATATCCTGGTGATGGTAGGTCTGTAGACGGGGTGAGGGCTTTAGTTTGTATCCCTATAAATACATCTCTTAAGAGAACCCTAATGCTCTCATGATAAGAGAAAAGGGAGGGAGGAGATGGATGATTACGATCTATTTCCTTTTTAGTCAGAATGCAAAAAGATGATTTTCGGAGAAAACTCAATTTCCTTCCTCTCAAAGCATCCCTTTTTATTAAACTCTCTCCTTTATATTCTTTCCCTTTTTATTTATTGGTCATGAAAATATATTTCCTGTTTTTTAGAAAATACTTCTTTTTAACAGTAACTCATAATTCATTAAGCATCTTACTATCTTCTTATTTGACTTTATTGGCATTTTCTCTTTCCTCTTTCTTCATTGGGACTCCTTGGATCCCAAGAAACTCTATTATTTCGAAATCCTTTTTATTGGACACTTATTATCCTTCTTGATGCATCTATATGCATTATTTTGCATTATCATGTTTATTTCTTATTAAAATATCTCTTTTTGAGGATTTCTCTTTATTTCTCTTTTATTTTCCTCATTGGCATCCCTTTTAATATTAGCAACCTCATGGATACGAAATTTCACCAATAAAACTCATTTATGCCTCTTTCCACTCATTTTCCACATTTTATCATTTTTTTCAATTTCTTTCTTAATAAAGAAATACTTAATTAATCTTTTCTTTTCTTATTGATTTCTTTTTGCAAATTTGGACTCCTTGGAACATAAGGAACCCAAGAGGCATGAAATCCATCCTTGGATTACATCTATTTGCCTTCTAGAGGTTTCTACCTCTTCCTTTTCTCAAATATTCTACTATTCAATTACTAATTGAATTTTCTTTGTTATTTGGGCCCAATAGCCAATAAAGCCCACAACATAAACATCAAAACTATTGTAAACAAAATCCATGTATCAAAAAAAATTATACCATTCTTTTCTCAAATATCTTTAATATGAGAAATTACATTTCTCACCAAATGAACCCAAAAAATAGGGGTTGTAACAGCTTTTGTTGTACACTAATTAACCCATGGTTATGATGGAGTCAATAACATGATATTTTACTAAGTTCCTTAATGATTTGATAGGTTTCCTATGTGTGTCAAATGAATCACTGGGTTAACTATACATACTGATTCGGTGATACAAATCCAATCTACACCTTTGAATCTTTCTTGTAAATGGTTAGTTGATGATGGCTTAATATTCCTATATTTTTATTGATGATTGAAATGATGAATAGTTACATTCATATTACTATAAGTAACTCTATTATGTTACTCTTAGAAATATCATAACTCTTATGATTGATTAATCCTTATGCTAAGCTTGTATGCAACAAGTGTGTTGGTGACATGATGAACCCTCGACAAAGTGTTGAATGATAATGATGTTCTTACAGGGAGTAATGCTTTATGGTCTAAATGGCATTTGTGAAGTCTTTTGAACCCTAATGTAAGTTGTACTCTTTGAAGTATGATAATGGATTGGTATTTCATGATGTTGTAACAAGGAATATGTTCATACATTTTATATCTTCTGGAGTTGTTATGTACCATTGATTTTTGTAGAAAACCATATAGGGTTCGTATGTAACTTCATTGATGCAATCTAAAATCACCCAACTAGATTAATAATCAAGTGCAACCCTAATCATGTAGTTCCCTATGTCGTAGAACGATTCCAAATTCAAATCTTATTGGATAGTAAAACGAGTACTCCAAAAGGGAAACTCAATGTTGTGTATTGTTGAGTATATGCGGGTGCAGGGAGAATATATCCTTGCATCCTAATCCCAAGGCTTTGGACAGCGGTCGAGGCCGTGATTAAAATGTATATATATATATATATATATATATATATATATATATATATATATATATATATATATATATATATATATATATATATAGAGAGAGAGAGAGAGAGAGAGAGAGAGAGAGTCAGGCTAGAATACACTCAAGTGTACAGATCGCACGAATACACTCAAGTATGTTTGCATATCAAGACTATTTTTTGCAAAATGTAAACCATTGATCTTCACCGTCATACTATAACTAGGCTACATACAAATTTTGAGCCTATCTGGATGAGTGTAAGTCACTCATCCAAGGGCAACAAAATCAACGCGCAAAACTAATTTGAAATGCATAATTTTTGCGATCTTTATAACATGACCTATAAATGTCCAAATGTGCTCAAATTTTGCGTATGAGCTATTCACAAGATGTTTAAGAATATCAATGGATTATATTTTTAAAAAAAATATTGCATCATGAAGAACTACTTGAGTGTATTTTGCTCTGAATACACTCAAGTGTATTCTAGCCTAACTATATATATATATATATATGTGTGTGTGTGTGTGTGTGTGTGTGTGTGTGTGTGTGTGTGTGTGTCTGTGTGTGTGTGATGTGATTGAGGACAGCTACAGTTGTTCCTTGGATGATAAGGTTGAATACCTTGGTTTTCTAGTGTTGTGGCATGTGTTCCAAGGGAGAACTAGGTTGATTACGGTTTGACCGATTATGTCACTATGGCATGCTCAAACTGGCTGAGGGGAAGAGATATTAGGATTCTGACTCTCCTAGATCTTGTATGGAGTTGATTGTGACTTTGCAACAGTCAGTTGGTAGTTTGAGTGGTACGCCTCAAACTACCATGGGCTTATAAATATGTAATACAGTTGTGTAGCAGATCTATTAGGA
This sequence comes from Alisma plantago-aquatica, assembly GCA_963693085.1. Taxonomy (NCBI): domain Eukaryota; kingdom Viridiplantae; phylum Streptophyta; class Magnoliopsida; order Alismatales; family Alismataceae; genus Alisma; species Alisma plantago-aquatica. The sequence goes on along the minus strand of OY856410.1, from coordinate 790,271,045 downwards.
TTATTCAGCGACTCACATTGGATGATAACCCTTGTCCTTTCTCTTTTAGTATTCAAATGATGTGTAATGTTGTAGGAGAAATCAATTGTACTAATGATGTTAGCTTTGTCTATTCCTTTAACTATTATCCTTAATCTTTCAATTCTGCAATACTCTTGCTATATCTTCTTAATTATACAATCTGTTATAAGTGCTAAATGTTATCTAGAGTTGTATCTCTTGTTGGGACATGGGCCTCATCTCATGGGTCACCACATCTTTTTAGGTGATCATCAGCAGCACCGCCAGACCCGTGGAATCGAGGAGTATTTTGGAGATCAGTAGAAGCAGAAGGTTGGTTAGTCATTAGTGTGTCCTAGAGTTTTTCCCGAGTAGGTCCGGACAGAGAAGTTTGTAGATGATGTACATCGACTTGAACTTTGTTAGTGATTTGATGTTGTACATGATGTATATATGTGGGCTATGCCTTTTGTATATATGTTGTGGTTGAGGTCATGAAATAGATGTAAAGATACCTGGTATGGATATGCTTTTATGCAAGATGATGGACCTATATGTAAATGTTCTTGGACATGTTTAAGAAGTTTTATTTGGTTTAAATTATGCACCTTTTTAGTTATGTGAATAATTAGTGACTGGGTACCACAAATATTTTTTTGTTACATGACCATTGTAATTATATTTTATGAGGTTATAATTTTGTAAAGGATTTACATACCAAGAGAATTAGATCTCTTTCTTATTAGGAAACCATGCAACCTTTCATAAACAACTTATGATAGTTGGTTATAGTGTAAATCTATTGATATTTTTCTTGTTTCTATTCCACACTTCCTAATTATATCCACTAAAAATGTAATATTAAAAGAATGATTATGAATCATTTATATTATCAATGATATTATCATCTTTGTGTTTATTTATGTGTTTGTCACCCTATGTAACAATTAATATTACTCTCTATCCATTGTTTCTCTTTTGATATATTCACAGAGATAGTACCTCGATTGATTCACTGCCTACATGGCTTCCTAAAGATAAGGAGAATTTCATGAAAATAATCATAAACATCAAATATCAGAATGAATTATCTATTTGGTGTCTATTCACATCAACCATTTAACGAAATGGGCCAAAATTAGGTAGTAAGAAGCAATTTATGTCAGATTTATTCAAAAACAAGACGATTGGTTCTTATTCAAGTTGGATGCAGTTGTTTCCCATGTGGCCTAAGGTGGATCCATCAATAAAATAAGTCCTCAAAGAAAATATAAACAATGAAACCCACTAGTAGAAGATTCAAACACCAATGATTGCTCTCAACATCCAGAAGAAAATTACTCCTATATGCCCACTATGAAAAATTGATGTCGTATTATTTACATATTATCTTGAAAGTTTTTTCATTATTGCAAAATTATTGTATATATAACCTTAAGTAACATTTTGAATATAGCTCCCAATTTTTAAAAATAATTATCAACATTTATATTAATATGGGAAAGAACACCATATGGGGTTTCCTTAGAGTGAAGTAGTGCACTATTGGGGAAAGGTATCACTTCTCTCTAAATATGAGGCTCCCCTACATATGATTAGATGAAAAGAAGAAGAAAAACATCTATTGTGCAATTCCAAAACTCTCATGCATCTATGACTTTTTGCACACATTTTATGGATTGCCAAAATAATCTAGAAGGAGAGTCTAATGAAGGATTCTTGACATGGTGTCCTTATCTACAACTCCAAGTAATTATCCATAACACAGGCAGGGGAGTAAGTAGTTGCTGGGTTTTGTGGAGGCGACAGGTGCAACGGAATTAATAAAAAAAATTCTATATACCCTACTTGAGGATCTCGTCGAAAATGACGTATTCGGAAGGAAGGGGCAGAGTTGTACCTTGTCGCGGAGTAGGTTTGGGGACGTTCCATTGGTGTGGTGATGTGTGTCTCTCCTAGCATGCACAGACAAACCTCAGCCGTCCTCAGATCACAGGAAACTCAGCATTTACATCTCTACTTCATCCACGCAGATGGACTAGAACTCTACTTCGCGCTTCCTTAAGCCAGTGTGAAGGAGAAGCCTTTTACTTAATGACATGACAGCGTCAGTTTCTTTATTTCTCTTTCGCTTGGGAATGATGATGGCTAGGGTTCACGTACAAGAGTGTAACCTCGAGTGTCTAAATGTTATCCGACATCCCCCTATTAATAGTAGAGAAAGGAAGTCGGGGTTTCCAAAACCCTTGGGAAAATAAAAGGGTTGTGAGTTCATAAAATGAGCCACTTGCAGACAATTAAAAGAATATCCTGGAATCGCTTAATTAACCAATTAATCACATTAATTGATTAGCTAATTTTCATCGTCCATCTCTAGTTAATTACTCTGGATCCGCCATCCAACTTAACAATGGAATCTAATTAATTGGTTTAAACACTTTAACCAATTAATTCATATTATATTTCAATATTACTATAGCAGATTACCTAGACATTTTAGTAATCAATTCGATTCAGAACATTTCAGTCGGGTCTACAATAATACTCATATTCCAATCACATCCTATGTGTGTGACCCAGTAGGCTCCACATTATCTAGGTAGTAATAATTCATATTATGATTTCACAAGCAATGATTGGTATCTAGCAAGACTTCGTTGCTACCCAAGTAATTGGAGAAGTTGGAGAACAACTTAACCTATCATATGTGACTAGTGTTACAGTGAATGTATAGTTCCTTTGTCTCTGATATCCAGATTGAACTCGAGGCATGGAATCGTCATCCTCTTCAACATTCAATCCATGTTCCTTGAATTAAAGAAGATTGTCTGAGATATGAGTAAGCTTGATATCTATTGACTAACATCACCATGGCCATGCATTTCTCAGTCTCTCTTATCAAGTGTCCAGGATATCAAACTCTTTTATGAGGGACAAATCCCATCTAAATCACTCACAGTCTTCCCCATGTGTCACAGTGCACCCAATCACCACATTTATGGCAACCCTTATTCAGGACCATGGTGAATGATGTCAAAGTACACTGAATGACATGTGATGAGTGTAGTGATTTCAGGTCTAAGAACCACAATCACCACCATCACTATGAGAGATGAATTTGACTACCAATCATGGTTTCCATGTGTCTCTCTCAAGGAGTGATTTCCTGATACACTATTCTCTAACAAGTATCTATGTACTGTGTTTGATATCACATATCATGACTAATGAGATTCTGTCATCAACTAACACACATTGTAGTCTTATGTGTTATTTTTGTCTATTAGCCTTCCACAATAACATTTGACTAGGGACATAACAAGAACACATATACTCTTGACATCCGTATGATCTCATCGTTCAGATCCTCATCCCAAAGACATACGTCATTGAGTAATATCATTCTTTAGACATTTATTATGTTATATCTCATAACTGAATAACAGAACAAAATGGAAGATTGCCTTTATTATCAATCAAATCATTTAAAATATATGCCATTAAAATCATCATATGATTGGCTCTCTAGGCATATATACCAACTATAGTAACATAGGCAAACACATCTATTTCTAGATGATGTATTTCATAGTTCCTAGCAACTTAATGGTAGACTTTCTTGATGGATAGAATTGACCCTAGTAGACATATGCAATATCCATGAACTTAAGTAAGAAGAATTTTCATTGCAATGACAGTTGTGGATGTGTCTGCCAAGCCTAATCTTGCATAAGTGACTTTAGTTCCATGTCGGAATCAGGGTCATTTGATGGTTTTTGTGTGGTTTGACTTGCAGTAGCAAAAAGGTGCAAGGTGGGTAGGGAGATCTTATTGTTCGTTCCCAAGATGGAAAGGGCCTTTCAAAGTGCACCTTGGGATTATCTTTGGGGTAAATAGCCACCATTAGCAAATTGAAAGTAGTCAAATATTTTAAAGATGGTTTTACAGTGTGGCTTCCACCCACTAAGTATATGTATAGAGTCATCTAAGGTTTATTGTGAGTGGTAGATATCCATCCAAGGATTGCAGTCCTTAGTTTCACACCAAAACATGGAACCATCGACAATGGCATCAGCACATGTATCATTGTGGCTCATGTTCCAAGACTCCTCTTAGACAATGAAAGGTCTTTCCCACATGGCAAGTGCATTTGGATAGTAAGTTCAATTTTAACCAAAGTGTCATAAGTGTGGCGTCTCCTTCTGATGTCGATGCATGCATATGTATTATTAATTTTTAGAGTGAACCCTAGGATGGATGAACATTAGTTTTGTTGAAGTAGAAAACTTCATCCACATAGAGAAAACAACCTCGCACATCCTCCCTAGTTAAGTGTCTTGCATTCTGAAGCCACATAGTGGCATCATTATCATGCTCAATTTGAACCATGTTGGGGCCACATAGTGGGAACTAAGAAAATTCCAACCTTGTATAAGTCAATACAACCCAAATGTGATATAGAAAATCTAATGAAGGGGCAAAAATGGAAAACGAATGTAACCAATATGTTGTACTTCATTGGGGCACAACCGTAGATGCTAGATTGTTTGTTGTAAATGCATCCCATGATAGGCCATATCAAAGTCTCTCTTGTTTTTAGTTTAAGATTACCTCCCTCATGAGCATTGTAGGAGGTCAAGAACACTACTTTGAAACAACACACAACATGTAACCTACTTTCCCACCACACTACGTGAAGTTTGAAAGAACACTTAAAAATGAGATCATCCAAAATGACATAATTGGGCATCCTCACATGGAACTTGGCAGATATACACCCTCACACATGAGTCAAATGAGTCCTTCAGTTCTCTCATCCAGCCACCACGTGATTGGGAAGAGACACCCTAGACAACCTCTCTCATCACTAGGTCGTATGGGGAATGGTGACCAAGTCCACCTCAAACTCCCAAGTCAAGAAAGATGGATCTTCTCACCAGTCTTAGAGATATACAACTGGAAAGGATACCAACAGTCATTCTCTCCCCAAAGTGGAGATAAACTCCAACTAGAAAATTGATGAAATTATAACCCAACTTGACTCATAAGAGTACTAATCAGGAGAACGGACAAAGTAACTATACCCCTTCATAAACTTTGTATTACTCACACTCAGTTTGAGTGGTGATTATCAATGGAAGGTCTACGTCTTTTTAGAAAAACAATGGACGAATAGAGTATGCTATGAAAGTATCTTGAAAATATAAAGACATTGCTACCCACTATGAACAAATTGCTCGCTAACAACTACTTACAAATTTTGCATTTTTGTTTTTTGATGAGCGCATTTCAGTTTTTGGGAGCATTACCATGGTTGAGTGTGTCCTTTCGGTTGTCTACTGCCCAACAAGGTTGGGAGTGTTTCTCAATAAAAGGAAAAGAAACATAACACCAACGCACTGCCAGCTAATAACTAAATCTTGCCTAACTAGTACATAACATTGAAGCTAGTAAGTGGATAACATCATATTAGCCAATGGAAGTTTGAAAGTCCTTGTATTCCACTTACAAGTTGACAATTTGGTAGAACATGTGCTCAATGGATAGTGGTAGGGAAGAGTGAATATAGGTCTAGACCGAAAGACCTCAGGTGATCTCTTGGTTCAGTCCAGTTCAGTTCATTATTAGTTCAGTCCAGTCTGTAGTTCATAAATTTAAAATTTTGGTATTCCTTTGATTGGGTTTGTAACACCCTCCTAAGAACACACATGTACGTAGCGGAAGCAAAGCTCGATTATCCATAACTCGTACAGTTAAGGGGGCATTACATAAAACTGGTATTCACAACAACAATATAATCAATCACACAAACTTTAAATGACAAAACATTCTCATCATTGTTCTTACAAAAGGAAACATTAAGGCTATAGCATGGATACTCGTTCAACATATTGAGACAAAGTCCATAGTCTAAGTTCTCGACATTGTAAGCATACAGCTGAATCTATAAATCTGAGGATCGTCTTATAGTTGGCGCCCCAACCGATCTTATCCTGCTCTATCTTTTCACTCCAAGTCTTTGGATACTATTGTTGCTCCTACTCATTATCTGTGGACATCTCGTCCCTATCCATGCAAAAAGAGAAACCGAGGTTAGAGTAAGTGGTATTGAATTCAAATAACAGGAAAGAAACTAAGTACATTATGAAAATTAGAAATTTATTACTGAAGTAAACATCTTTTATCTTTTTATTGTCTCTATTATACAATAAGTCCTCTTCTGTAGCACTATGTGCCTTCTATGGTGCAACGCACTTTCTGTGAGATAATTGCCTTCTGGTGACATCGAGGTGTCTTTTGTTCTGTGGAGCCAAGTGCTTTCTATGGTGCAGTGCACCTTCTATGGTATAAAAGCTTTATGTTATGTGTACCGCAATACTTTTGTTCTGTGAGGACTTATTATATAATATAGGTTATGTTCTAGTGTCATTTTCTATTCTTTTATGTTCTTGTTCTATTTCTGATTCTGATTTTGTTTATTCTGATTCTACATCTCAACTATTTGAGATAAGTTCTGAAGTATGTATTTTGTTCTGGCATTCTAAATTCTAAATTCTATTTTGACATCGTATAAAAGTTTGAGTTCTGGACTAACAAATAAAATCTGAAAATTTGGGAATAATTATGATATTTCTATTCTAATTTCTAATAATTCTATTCTATGTTTTGGGTCTAATAAGGAAATAACTGTGTATATCTGAATTCTATATTCTATATTTGATTCTAATGTTCTAAATGAATCAAATACTAGATGATAATAGGGAAGAATACAATAAAATAAATTGTATTATGATATCCTGAGTTCTGATGATTGCATGTTGATTTCTAAGCATTTATGAAAGAACAACATTGTGAAACATATACTTGACAAGATCTAAGTATGGGCTATATGAAGTAATAATTCTATTATACTGAAAAGTAATATTCTACATACAAACATTAGAACATGCATCTAATGAATTATTATGAGAAGGATAATTAGATAACATGAAATTAAAGGACATGGCCCACTTACCTATGGTAAGCCAAGTCTTATCTGAATATACTGCTTCAAGTCTCTCTTCTAACCTTCTCCTATAAACCAAGGATCTTTATCAGTTTTCATGCATTTTCTTAGGTTCAAGACTTCTAGGATTATTGGTGTTCTCAATTAAGGTTTCTAGGTGCATGTACTTGACTTTTTGGTGAATTCTAGGAGCATGCACATGATCTTATATTCTTAGAAATATCATGATGTATTATCTTACCCTTTGTAGTAGATGTGTTATATGAGTTAGGGTCAGGGTTTTTATAACATTTTCTTCTTCTTATCTTAAATCGTTGATTTTTTCCTTTAACATTGATTTAGGGTCTATTTATACTATCCCTTGTATATATCCATAAATATATTAGGATTCACGATTGAATTCTCAAAGAAATAAAAGGGTTCTGATTAAAATCTCATCGATATGCATACATACCCTTTGTCTCCATTTCATAAATTCTTCATAGTTAGGGTTTTACATAAGGTAACATCATTATTAGAAATTCCTTATCTTTAATCTATGTGATTAATATTTCTACTTTATCTATTCGTTTGGATTATTAGTTCCTTAACCTTAAGATATGAAATATTAGTTTGTCACTCTTAATCACAAAGATGTAACTAGTATGCATTTGCTTAAATCTCTGATTATAAAATAGTCACTAGGGTGAGTTGGGTTTTTACTATGATCGATGCTTTTTTTAGGAAGTGGTGAAAGTTTGATGCTTCTCTAGCTAACATATCATTTCTAGGATTTTCTAAAGTTTTGGTGATTGTTGTCTGATCACAACAAAGGAAATAAATTAAATAGAATCAAGGAAGAATGGAGGCATGAGTCTATTGTGTGACACATCGCGTCAATTAATCCAACGGAGTAGGGATTCCATGTTGAAAACTCACACGAAAACCATTTGTTTTGAGGGAGGAACGCTACTTCACAAGACAAGTTCTCAACACGACTAGCCAATAGGTCCAAGATCAGTCGGAGTAAAGCCAAGAACAGCTTCGACATAGAAAAGTGGAGTACACGACCTGTCTCATGAGGCCAGAGGGTCACCACAGTGGCAGATTCAATCTACCTCTACGTAGTAGAAATAAGAGAGAAGAACTCATTTATTTTCCTACGCCAAGCTTGCTTAAGTGGTCGAGCAGTAGCTTCACTAGAAGAAATTTGCAAACACTATCACAACAGTAAGGAAATCGGAAAACATGGTGAAAAGATAACTTCATCGATCAAAAACATATTGGTTAAGCCCTTGCAAGTGAGTAAGGAACGGTCGGAGCAGGGAGCTCTCATAGTCGAGTCTGAAGGTTAGAAAATAGGGGAAGGTTAAAAGAAATAGAGCATGTACAAAGAAGATAGGCATGTGAAATACCTCTAAAGATGACTCGATAGAGTCAATAGGTGCTTCAATAGGTTCCTCATATTATACCTGACCACTTCCACGAGCCGTGCCACCTAGTAGTCTTTGGCGGTGAGGATCCCAGGTACTGCCGCCAAGGGGCTCTTGTCGAGAAGCCCAACTAGAGGGTTGCACACCAAGCTATGATTGGGGATAAGTTTCAGGGGTCCTTAAGATGATCCAGCTACGGTAGATTGAAAGGAGGTGGCGTGGTGGTGGAGAACGATGGTGGCACAAGGAGAAGACAGTCGTAAAAATTTGGGTATTTCTCCTTTTCTAGGTTCTACAGTCTGCTTAGGGGTTATATAGGTGTGAAATCCATTTTGGAATATAATTGTGGGAGCTGTTTTGGAAAAGCTTGATCACACAATGAGGATCCACTTTTGATCGAGAGGTTGGAGTCCAATCCCTCCGAAACTGAGGTTGAAGATGACGCAAACGGCTGGGATTAAACCAGCATCCTGATGCCACATCCAATGATCCATAAAAATCATAAAATAAAAAAAATTCGAATAAAAGCAAATATCTTGCTTTAGTTGTCATTATCTTGATAAATTAATTGCCTAGTCAAACCAAGTCTGATTAAACCACAAACAATTATTTTATTTTGTGTCTAGAATATTCTAGTGGAGTCAGTTTTTGAGTTAGGTGATCTAATCAATGAATATGATTAATAATAGATAAAGATTTGATATTGCATAACTAATTATCTAAAATGAATTAAATCTTGCAATTTTAGGTGTCATTGTATTTACACATTTCCTCTTAATGGACAATTCCAGTTTATCATAATAACCAAATTTATGAAAATTGGCCCTTTTGTAATTTGTGACCATGAAGGATATGATATTATAAAAAAATTGTATGTAAGTATCCAAAAATCATGATGTTACAATTCTATCCACCTTGAATGAAATTTCTTCCTCAAAATTTAGATGGTCTACCCACCTTAGGGTTTCACTTATTCTATATGAACTAGCTTTCTAATCTTATTCTAAAGGTTCAATAGCATACTCATGGTGTGAATTTTTCATGGTTAAACATCTAAATCTGACTAGCTTGTGAATACACTATAACTAAAACTTGAGATCTACCTTATAACATCATCATCTAACATGAAAAGGAACATAGCTTGTATCTCTCTAAAGGGAGCTAAATTAGGGTTTTGGTTCCACTTTGGATCCAACTTACTTATATATGTCAAAGTATCCACCATGTGTATATATGCTCGGTCTTACTATGTGTATCATTACATTTAGGTGACTATATGTCTCAAACTTTGAATGCCAACTATTATTTTCTTTGTCACTTTTGGATACATGTTGGTCAGTCATATATATGCATAGGTCATATGTCTTATCACACTTATCTTAGCACCTCCCTCGTGCACATGTCACATACCACATGCACATAAAGGACAAGACAAGTGTGATTATGCACATAACATTCTCTCTGTAAAACCCCATAAGTTTGCGTCCTGTACCACAAACATGTGGGAAAAAGAGAGAGAATGATATATACAACTATAGTGTTAACATTAAAAGTGTAAAACATCTAGGCACATAGCCCTAATCCTTATCTAAAGTTTATCTCCTATCTAGAGATCTACTTCGATTTCAATATCCTTCACTTACTTCTTCTATACATAGGGTTGCTAGTTATCTTTCCAAATCAGTGCTCTACTCTAACTTAAGTTCTTATAGGGTGATCTTAAGTAAGAACATGAGAATTCATCTAGTGGACAACTATAATGTCGCTCTAAACCATATTTGTAACACCCTCCCTAAGCACAAACATGTATGTAGAAGAAGCTACATTGAGTTATCCATAACTCATGCACTTAAGGGGGCATTACATAAAACTGGTATTTGTAACAACAATATAATCAATCACACAATCCTGTCAACGTTCATTCACTTTCTTGATCTCATAGTAGATTGGAAGAGATATGTATGACATCAATATCACATACTGATTCACATATGCGTGCGCACGCCTATTTCAATCCTACTCATCAAGTGGCCTTGGATATCAAACTCCCTCAGGAGGGACAAATCCCATATCTATCACTCACCCCTCAAAAGCCCCATGTGTCAAAGCCACCCATTCATCACCTTTATAACAACCCATGTTTCAGGACTGCGTTTGATGATGTCAAAGTGTGCCCAACGACATGTGTTGAGTGTAGTGATTTCAGGTCAAAGAATCACACTCACCACCATCACTGTGAGTACTGACGGTGACTACCATGTCATGGTTCCATGTGTCAAACTCATAGTGGGTCTGTCTGGTACACTTGTTCTCTAACAAGTACCTATGTGTTTGGTTTGATATCTCTATATCATGACTAATGAGATTATGTCATCAACCAACACGACAATCTAGTCTTGTATGCCATTGTTGTCTATCTATCTTCCACAATGACATCCGACTAGGGACATAGCAAGAATGTACAAACTCTTAGCATCCGTATGATCTCATCGTTCAGGTCCTCAACCTGAAAGCATACGTCATTGAGTACTGTCATTCTCTAAATATTCAATCTGTTCTATCACTATCTCATATGACTGAACCAGAAAGAATTGGAAGCTTGCCTTTGATGTTTATCAAATCAATCTTAATGTATCCCACCAATCATCCCATGATTGGCTCTTAGGGCACACATACCAATAGACTCCCACTTGTACTGCGAGCCAATCACCCTTGAATCATATTCATAGTGATCTTCAAACATGTCCCACATGTTACAGTGCTCTAGTGCCAAGATAGTGAGTAATGGCAACACCTTGCCAAAGTCAGTATTAATTGCATGTCTCTCATCTCTTTGATGTACGTCACACGTATGAGATGGAGGTGTCGTAATATGCGATCTAGTATTCCTTTGCTAACCTTTAGCCACATTGCATGATCAAGGATTCCATACTTGTCATCAATGAGCGGAATATAAGTTCATCTCATGAACTTCCAGATCCATATAGTATCTACTACTGTTCTCTAACACATAGATACTCGGCATTTCCTTTTAAATGGTTTTACTGGAACACTTCCAATTATCAACAAACTTTCACTTTTATATATCCCATATATATATATATATATATATATATATATATATATATATATATATATATATATATATATTGCGATTAATTTTCTATCCTTTTCGGAAGTTCGCATCAATGTAACTCTTTGCATTGAACTCTTCCTTATCTCCATAAAACTAGCACTTCTCAAGTACTTATTAAGTTCTCATGGTATTCCAGTAACCCTTACTGGAAGTAGACAGACATCCACTCGTCATGTCCTACATACGAGTTATCAGGATGAGCACATCAAATCGTTATGTCATACATACAAGATGATGAATGCATTTTGTTCTTGCCATGTCCATACATGCAAGATAATGGGATGATTACATACATGATAGATACATATCTATTCTTAGTGTTCCCATACTTCATAAGAATTGGACACTTGGCCTTGGGATACTAACTCCATGTAACATGAAAAGTTTTCTCCCACTGAATATGTGCATATTGAACCCTTCAGTACAGATTGCCAATGTATGCTTTCTCTTTTCAGGTCAAGAGGTTTTCGAGAACTATCTCTATAGATCTCTATTCCTATCACATAGGAAACATCTCTATCTTCCTTAAAGATAATTTCCACTTTTGGATTTCCATTCTAGAACATTTCCATTTCACATCAACATGTGGAATGTGAACACGCTCCCACTAAATCACATATCCCTTCTTTATCTTTGACATATCAGTCAAACCCTTTGACTATATTATCAAAGTAAAGATCCAATTCTGAGTTTCTTGTACTCAATCAATCACATTGATTAGTCCATTGTAACTTATAGACCTCATTTGCATTAGTGGATTCATAAACCTTATAGGTTGTGTCACATACACATCATTGTTTTATTCCTCATAGGAATGTGGTTTTAGTATCCATATGCTAAATGTCTTAGTCATTAAGTTGCAATCAACAAGCATCATCCTTCTCAAAATTGTATCCACGTGTCTTAACACTTAAGACTCATTTGCACTTATGGATTTGATCCAATGAGGGATACCATCAAGGTCATACCTTATGGTTCACATGGATGTCATTTAGGATGTAATGGTCATAAACCATAACTCAAAATTCAGTTCCTCATATTCATCTAGATAGTTGACTCATCACATGAACAACTTATCACATAGATAATTGAGGTGTATCTGTCAAGGATATAAGAACTCACAACTCCTTGTGATTCTTAATTTCTTTTATTAGTGTGGGGTATTCTTTTATTAAGAAGAATTTAGTTATTCGATAATCATTCTCTATCTTCTTAGAGTATGATTCCTTCATGATTTAGACATCACCATGCCTTAATCATGAGTTCACTATGATACATTATCATAATCACTCATAAGGATCTCAAACATTTGGTCAAAGTATTTCATTCATTGATCTCATCAAGAATTAACACTTTACCAAATTTGTACTTCATCTATGATAATCTTGAACACTTCAAGATATTCATATTGGCATTTCCTTTTAAATACCATTAGAAGTATTAGCATTTATTCCAATAGGTATGTAAATACATCACATGTATTATACCTAATTGGATAATCATTCTCCCACTACCATTAGTGAAGGTTGATTAATCATGTCCAAGATATTCATGTCTCTTAACGGTTTTCTAACCAAAAGAGTCTAGATTTATCCATCACATGGACACTAGAAATGAATTTCTCATGATTGATGCTAATTTGATTGTTTGAGTTATCTATAACTTTAGGTATCATTTTATCTTATGCATACCATGTATCACAAGATAAACAAGGCATTGCCACAAAGATCATATCTTTAAGATTGAAACATCAACTTTATTAGTGACATCATTGTCATACAATATGCAAAAATAAAGTGTTTCTATCTATTGGCAAATTGAAATAGCAGTTCTCAACTCTATTTCGTGCCCTTTAGGCTGAAATAAATTGAAAGATACTCCTATCTATGGCAGCAACACTTTCTCCAATGATGGGTACTTCTTTCTTGGTCCTTTCACAAAGGCCATCACTTCTTTGCGGATCTTGCATATCATATATGATAGATCCATATCTTGGTATCATATATCTCAGATAAAGAAGCAGTTCGTTTCATGATACCTTAGGTGGAGATCTCCATCCCCTCCTTCATCTTCTTTTGTTCTTCCAGATATAGAGGGCAATTCCCTCATACACCCTTTCCCTTTGTGCCTTGAGGCTGAAGACGGCTTGGATTGCTGGCTAGCATCAGAACACTTCTTTGCTTTGCCCTTGTCCTTGCCCTTAAGAATTACCTTTTCTTTGATCACATCAAAGATTATGGTTTGTCTTTCTTTATCTTTGCCTCTACTATCCTCAACATGTCTAACAACTCTGTCAACTCTTGTCAAAGTTGTTCATGTTGTACCTTATCATGAATTGTATGATTCTCACAACATTTGCAGTATCATACCAATAGCCAACCCTTGGCTCAGAAGGAATCCTTCTTAGTCAGGTTTTCAACATACCCAATCACATTGAATGTGTGAATACCTTACTGGATCTCCTTCTATCATGACATACTAGGATAGTGTCTTGGAGACATCATATGTCTCATGTTGTCTCCGCAACTCATAGTTCAGAGAACACAACATCAAGCACTCCTCATCAATGTCTTCCTCGGTATGCTTCCATAAGCATACTTTCAGCCATTGATGTGGTGGGATTGAGTTTATCTGGTCTTGGTATAACTAGGACTTTAGAGCTTTCGCTCTTTGAGAACATTTCTCATCATCCTAACCAGTCGTGGAATTATTCCCATTTAATTTGTTGGTCTCAAAGACCGATCACAAAGAAAAGTTGTTGTTGTTTGTTGCCATTTGAACTACAAAAGGAAATATGCAATTTTAGTCCAAAAACTCATTTTTGACTTGTTTGATTGATTTGAAAGTTGACGATAAAATTAGGCCTTTAATTAATTATCGCTCCCACTATTTTACTTCAAATTGATAGCCCTCACCATCAGTTCAGAAGATTGCAGCGTACAACCTTCTAGTGGGCAAGATCCTAAAATCTTCTAAGTCATGGACCAGCTAGGGCTGTCACCCACAACATAGATCTCTCAGGTAGGCAACTCTTGCCAATTGCATCATATGCAACTCTTGATAAGATGTCATATGCAACTCCTTACCATGATCATCTCCATGCCTCAATGTGCTAGATCCTATCTAGGTCACCTTATTAAGTCCGACCCAAAGCCAACATGATGAATATGCACCCTGCTTGGGCAGACCCACACATTCATCCTTCGCGTTTCCACGAGATAGACAGTGCACCATGCTAGGGCGTGCCCACACTTGGTCGATCAAGCTTTTCACATGTGTCGCATTTGGAAGGAATCTAAAACTTAATATTTTAATGAGGGATTTGGTTTTTATATACATATACATATCCAATCACCACAATACATAGTATGTATCATATACATGCTATATCCCACAGAAAACATGCAAAATGATAAAAGCGATGATTATGGCCATCCTAATGTGATTCCTCGAGCCAAGAGGAATCACGGTCATCTAGGTCTACATCACATGCAACCTGTACAAGATGAACTATGTGCCTTGCCATCCGAGTAGATCAACTCATCACATGAATGACTTGCCCGTTCTGGCCCGGTCGTCTGGGTGCCACCAGCCAATCGGTTGGCTCCTCCAACCGATCGGTTCGCTTGGTCGTCGTGCATCTCTTCATGGCCGCCACCCGCTCGTCTCGCTCCTCGAACCGGTCATCAACCGATCAGTTCACTCCTTGAACCGATCGTCTGGGATGTCAATCGATCGGTTCACGCCTTGAACTGATCGTCTCAGCTGTCGTCAGGATGTCCGTCGGTCTTCGACATAACAGGAAATAAAATCTATCCTAATTTTACATTTCTTAAAAGGGAAACCCCGAGTTACATTCGGGGGGATCAAAGGTAGGAAAGAATCTCGAATTATTTCGAGTTACATCAGGAATAGGAGAGAGAAGATCGGTGCGTAGACTGAGATGCAAGAAACCACATACAACCATACACAGATAGGATTTATTGGCCATAACCACGCTATACATCCACCACAAAACTCGTTTAAGGGCGACGCGTATCGAGTGCATTAATAATACATATCATATATGTAATTGGGATTTGTGGATTTAGGATTGGACATGCATAAAGCCAATTTTATTCGCATCGTATGCAATAAATAAAGGCGACAAACCAAAATCGATCATATCGATATTCCTAAAATATAGAGCAGTTGACGTGGCTCTGATACCACTGTTGGGTTTTATGGGAGGCAGAGAAGGCAGCGGAAACAAAAAATTTCTCCCCAAAACCTGGAACAAGGAAACGCGTCAACGTCTATATAATAGGAAAAATGATGGTTTGTGGAATCATACCTTGTCCCGAGGCTTGCTCGGCGACAATACCTCGCGCCTTGTGCGGTCTTCACCTCCGGTCTTGGACGGTGTTTGTGCATCTCCTGGTCGCACCGGGACTGACGACTCCTCCTCTCACCGGGACTGACGGGGTTGACAGTTGTCCTCCTGAGCGGCAGAAACCTCCAGCCTCTGAAGTAGTCCACATGGACCACCTGGAACTCCACACTCCTTGTCCCACAAGGAAGTGTAAGGAGTCGCACCCTCCTATTGACATACTAGTCGCCAACACACTCTTCTGCTGCCAGTTGCAATTGCAGTTGTCCTTCCCTTGCTGCACCTCCCTTTGCGGGAAGCACTTGCTCGGGCTCTCTCTTAGTTACCAAAACCAGAGAGAACGACAACTTTGCAGAGCAACTGGTTGCACTGAGTTTTACTTTGAGAAGCCCCCAATACCCCTATATATATAGGAGGGTCATGGGACAGGGTTCTCCATCCCGGGCAATATGGGACTAAAGCAGGAGTAGAAGGGTTCGAGATTTTCCACAAAAGCAACCCACTCGCAACCTGAACTGATCGGTTCACAAGTGAACCGGTCAGTTGGGGACCTGAACCGATCGGCTCACAAGTGAACCGGTCGGTTGGGACACCTCAACCGGTCGGTTCACAAGTGAACCGGTCGGTTGGTGGTCCTGGTCGGTTCCCGGTTGACTTTCCTTCTTTTGTTCCTAATTGGTATCAAATACCAATCCTATTCCCAATCAAATTGGGCAATTGGAACGAAAGGAAAATTCTCACCAATCCTATTTTCCCAAATTGCTCGGTTGCACCAGTTGAATCGATCGTTTCAACACTTGAAGCAATAGGTTCACCCTGGACTTGAGCCAATCGGTTCAACACTTGAGCCAACCGGTTCAGCAACCTCAGCCGACCGGTTCATCACATGAACCGATCGGTTGGGAGTGCAGGTTGTGCAGAATCAGTCAATTGCGATTTCAATCAATCTGATACTCCAATCAATGTGTCCAACACCTTGAACAATATGATATTGAGCTATCAATTGATTGAGTGTTTAATTGAACTACTAAACTCCTTTAGCAATCAATCTAAACATTGCTTGTGGACAAAACCCCTCTTCCAGGTTAAATCCTATGTGTGTGACCCTGCAGGTCCATTTCACGTTGGCAGTGAAAGTCCATAACACCTATTACTTCACAAGCAAAGAGCGGTGCCTATTCACACATCAGTACTACCCAAGTGAAAGTAGAAAGTTGGAGAACAACTTTCAATCCTACAATCTGTGAATGGTGTTACAGTGAATGTATAATTCCTTTGTCACTGATATCCCGAATGAACTCGAGGCATGGAACAGTCATCCTGTCAACGTTCATTCACTTTCTTGATCTCAGAGTAGATTGGAAGAGATATGTATGACATCAATATCACATACTGATTCACACATGAGTGTGCACGCCTATTTAAATCCTACTCATCAAGTGGCCTTGGATATCAAACTCCCTCAGGAGGGACAAATCCCATATCTATCACTCATCCCTCAAAAGCCCCATGTGTCAAAGCCACCCAATCATCACCTTTATAACAACCCATGTTTCAGGACTGCGTTTGATGATGTCAAAGTGTGCCCAACGACATGTGTTGAGTGTAGTGATTTCAGGTCAAAGAATCACACTCACCACCATCACTATGAGTACTGACTGTGACTACCATGTCATGGTTCCATGTGTCAAACTCACGGTGGGTCTGTCCGGTACACTTGTTCTCTAACAAGTACCTATGTGTTTGCTTTGATATCTCTATATCATGACTAATGAGATTCTGTCATCAACCAACACCACAATCTAGTCTTGTGTGTCATTGCTGTCTATCTACCTTCCACAATGACATCCGACTAGGGACATAACAAGAATGTACAAACTCTTAGCATCTGTATGATCTCATCGTTCAGGTCCTCAACCTGAAAGCATACGTCATTGAGTACTGTCATTCTCTAGACATTCAATCTGTTCTATCACTATCTCATATGACTGAACCAGAAAGAATTGGAAGCTTGCCTTTGATGTTTATCAAATCAATCTTAATGTATCCCACCAATCATCCCATGATTGGCTCTCAGGTCATACATACCAACAAATTCTACATCTCAACTATTTGAGATAAATTCTTAAGTATGTATTCTGTTCTTGCATTCGAAATTCTAAATTATATTTTGACATTATATAATAATCTAAGTTCTGGACTAATAAATAAAATATAAAAAACTAGGGATAATTATGATATTTCTGTTCTAATTTCTAATGATTCTAATATAAGTTGTGAGTCTCAATAAATAACATTGTAGATTTGAATTCTAGATTCTATATTTGATTCCAATTTTCTAAAAGGATCAAATACTAGATGATAATAGGGATTAACACGCTAAAATACATTGTATTCTGATATCATGAGTTCTGATAATTGCATCCTGATTTCTAAGCATTTATGTGAAACATCTACTTGACAAGATCTAAGTATGGGCTATCTGAAGCAATAATTTTGTTGTATTGAAAAGTAATATTTTACATACAAACATTAGACCATGCGTCTAATGAATTATTCTGAGAAGGATGATTAAATAACATGAATTCAAAGGACATGGCCACTTAAGTGTGGTAAGCCAAGTCTTATCTGAGAATACTACTTCAAGTCCCTCTTCTAACCTTCTCCTGAAAACAAAGGATCTTTATCAATTTTCATGCCTTTTCTTAGGGTCAAGACTTTGAGGATTATTGGTGTTCTCAGTTCGGGTTTCTAGATGCATGTGCTTGACTTTTTGGTGAATTCTAGGAGCTTGCACATGATCTTATATTCTGGGGAATATCATGATGTATTGTCTTATGCTCTGTAGTAGACGTGTTATATGAGTTAGGGTTAGGATTTTGATCACATTTATTTAGGGTCTATTTATACTATCGCTTGTAAGTAGCCATAAATATATTAGGATTCACATTTGAATTCTCAAAGAAATGAAAGGGTTCTGATTCAAATCTCATCGATATACATGCATACCCTTTATCTCCATTTCATAAATTCTCCATAGTTAGGGTTATACATAAGGCAACGTCATTATTAGAAACTCCTTATCTTTAAGTGATTAATATTTCTATTTTATCTATTAGTTTGAATCATTAGTTCCTAAGCCTTAAGATATGAAATATTAGTTTGTCACTCTTAATCCCAAAGATGTAACTAGTATGCATTTGCTTATAAGATAGTCATTAGGTTGAGATGGGTATTTATTATGATCAGTGAATTTTTCTGAGGAAGTGGTGAAAGTTTGATACTTTTCTGGCTAACAGATTTATTTCTAGGATTTTCTAAAGTTTTGTTGATTACTGACCAATCACAACAGAGGAAATAAATTAAACAAAATCGGGGCAAAATGGAGGTGTGAGTCTATTGCATGACACAGTGAGTCAATTAATCCAATGTAGTAGGGATGCCTGTTGGCTAAATGGACATCAGTAAATCCCTTTGTTTTGATAATGACAAACATTTCATTCTTATTGATCTAACGTGCTACTTGAGTGTTGCAGGAATAAGGTGGATGACAAGGCTTTGGGACATCTACATGCTTGAATGATTGTATTTTTCATGAAATGTAATCAATTGAAAAACTTGTACAAATATATAATGTACAAGTACTTAGACATCATGTAAATCAAGCGTTAGATCTTTCCTAACTAATCACCACACTTAGATAGGTCATCCCCTTCAATAGTGTCACATATGCACACTCATACATACACTTAGCACTTTATTTGAAACATTGAAATAGGGTCAATCTCGGTCGACAAAATCCTTGACCGAGACACTCTCAATCTACAAACTTCTCGACTGAGAAAGACCCAAGTAGCCGTTAGACATAGCTGACAAGGTAATTGGCAGTTGGAGATGAACGTTGCAAACACTTGCTCCAGAGAGCCTGTCGGTCGACAAACCCTCGACCGAGTAGGTATCTCAGTCGATAATTTCTCGACCGAGATGGGTTCTGACAGCACTTGCAGAATTAATTAACTAGACGTTGCTAAAAGCAACCAAAGTGTACCTAACGGCTAGTTAAGCACTTAGAACCCTCTAGAAAGTGTCTAGAACATCCTTAAGCACTTGTAGGTCATTCCTATAAATAGGAGATGCCTTAGGACACCTAAACTCACTTATTCTACACTTGAGCAATCTTTGAGCATACACTTGCATTAGCAACCTATTTTGAGCAATTGAGCATACTTGCAATTGGCTACTCTTCTCCTTGCTCTAATTTCGTGTCCTATAGGCTAGTATCTCCTATCCACAGCAATCACAGTTCCATATACATTGGTTAGGAGATCTACACGCTTGATATAGGCAAATCAAGCCTTGTGCTTCAAAGGTTAAGTGTAATTTCCTTTTCCTTTCTTGTTCACTCTTATTGCTTGTACTCTCCTTGCTACTCCTAGGGTTGGAGGCTGCGGATTGGAGAGGGTCGTGATCTTCTTGGTGAAGAAGGAGGCTTTGGACTACTTCAAGAAGGTTGGTGCAACGGGAGGCTACTTCAAAGAGGAAGGCTACTTCAAGGGGGAGCTTGGAGTTACTTCAAGAAGGCTGCCTCAAGTTGGTGCATCTACTTCAAAGTGAAGGTTGTCCAAAGGGGTGTAAGAAAGTATTGTATTTTATGTAAAATCCTTGAAGAGGTAATAAAATTAATACTTTCAAAATCCTGGTTGGGTAAGCAACCGGGTAGTGGACTGACTACCTTAGTATTTGCTAAGGTAGGAACCACTCTAAATCCCTTGTCTCCTTCTTGCTTTTTCATTTGTGGTTGTTTGAGATAAATAATTGTTAAATTAATTTTAAAACCCTATTCACCCCCCTCTAGTAGTTTTTCAATTGGTATCAGAGCGGGCTTCAAGGAACCCTAACCAAGTCTTGAAGAATGGGTGACGGGGTACTCAAGAACCTCAACCTTGAGGGAACACTTGTGGCTAGGCCTCCTATGTTTGATGGAACAAACTACACCTACTGGAAGAGAAGGATGCAATTCTACTTCCAAGGGATTAGTTGGGATCTATGGAGGATGGTGTCAACCCCCTATGAGCTTCCTCAAGTGGAATATGCAGCTTGGGACACCAATACGGTAAAGTCGGCTCAAATGAATGCAAAGGCTGTAAGTATTCTATATTGTTCAATTTCAGTAGGAGAATTTAATAGGATATCAAACGGTGATACAGCCTATGAAATTTGGCATAGACTTTCCATAACTTATGAAGGGATTGTTCAAGTTAAGAATTCTAAGATTAGTATGCTTAAACAAAAGTTTGAACACTTATGTATGGATCCGAATGAATCTATTAGTGAAATGTATGCAAAATTTTCTTCTATTGTAAATGGTTTGAATGCTTTAGGAAAAGTTGTTCTTGAAGAAGATCAGGTGTCAAAGATCCTTAGATCACTTCCTCCCAAATACAAGCCCAAGGTGACGGCCATTGAAGAAGCAAATGACCTCACTCGACTGAGAATGGAACAACTCATTGGAAACCTAGAAGCTCATGAAGCAACCCTAGAAGAGGAAGAAAGAAGAGAACGTGAACTTCAACAAGGGAAAAAGAAGGATGTGGCTCTAAAAGCTTCAAAGATCATCACACCAGAAAGTGAGGAGTCAAGTGAAGAAGAAGGAGAAGATGCCTTGATTGTCAATGGTAAGAAATATAAAAGATTTAAATCTAACAAAATTTCTAGTTCCTCTTCTTCTCCTCCTAGGTGCTTTGAGTGTGGAAAGAAAGGACATCTCAAAAATTAATGCCCCAAAACAAAGAAAGGAAAGAAAAGTTCACACAAAAAGAAGGGAGAAAAAGCTTACAAAGCTGCATGGGATGAGTCAAGTGAGAGTGAAAGTGGAGAAGAAAAGGTAGAATGTCTAATGGCAAGAGAAGATGATGAAGACTCGCAAGAGGTAAGCCTTCTTGATCTTCCTAAAGAAGAATTAATCTCTAGTCTACAAGAAGCTCATGATAAATATGTTGACTCCAAAAGAAAACTAAAGAAGGTTACCAAAACAAATGATGAGTTATATGCTAGATTAAATGATCTCTCTTCTAAAAAGGACAACATTGACCTTGAGAACTTGTCTTTGAAAACATCTTTAAATGACTGCACTAGAAAATTACTTACTCTAGAAACAAATGTTGATCTTCTTTCTCAAGAAAAGACTGATTTGTTAGCTAAACTAAATAATTTTCAAACCCAACCAATTTTATGTAACCATCTAGACTATGACAATGTTGTAAAAGAAAGAGACTCCCTATTATCTGATTTAGATCAAGCAAGGAAAGATTTACACAAAAAGATGGATGACATTGCAAAGATACAAAGAAACCTAAATGACTTAAGAGGAAAAGACATCCTTAATAACATTCTGAAAATTTTCTCTAGTTTCAATGGAAGACGAGGATTAGGATATGCTCCAAAGAAAAATCAACCCAAAAGAGCTAAAGCATCTAAGACTCAGACTATGTTTGTACCTAAGAACACAATTCCTAGAAAGAGAAAAGAAGCTGATTCTATTACTTGTCATTTTTGCCTACATCTTGGACATTATTCATTTTCATGCCCTTATAAGACCAAGGATTCCGATTTAGTTTGGGTTCCAAAATCCCAAACTTAGTGGATTTGAATGAAATTTAGTTGAGATATGATCCAATGCTCATTTTTGCAAATTATATTGTCTTATCTCAACTTAATAAAAGGTCTCATGCATTATGGTAATTTTCAAAATTGCTATACTGAAACAGAAACTTACTCGGTCGAAGTATTGTCGACCGAAAATATAGTCGGTCAAACTTTTGTCGACCGACCAGATGCCTGTGACAAATTAAAATCTACAGCAACCGTTTCGGTCGAAAAAAGGTCGATCGAGACAAAATTTGGTCAAAAAATAGTCGACTGAACAGAACTTTTGTTTTCACCAGTTTTTAATCTGCAATACAACAACTTTCTCTATCAACGATTGGTCGACCGAGA
The DNA here is from genome assembly GCA_963693085.1 of Alisma plantago-aquatica. Taxonomy (NCBI): domain Eukaryota; kingdom Viridiplantae; phylum Streptophyta; class Magnoliopsida; order Alismatales; family Alismataceae; genus Alisma; species Alisma plantago-aquatica. The sequence continues at coordinate 790,248,126 of OY856410.1, read as the reverse complement.
GAGGTGTCGGTCGAACTTTTGTCGACCGACTGAAGTTCTGAGTCAGATTTTTTATTCAATCTGTAATTAAATGCTTCTAATCATACTGGACCATCACATGGGTACCAAAACCTACATTTTTATGTAGGATTGGGTGGTCGACAGTGGATGTTACAAACACATGACCGGAAACAAGGATGCATTTCAAACTTTTGAAGAAAAGAAGAGTGGAACAGTCACTTTTGGAGATAATGGTAAAGGTAAAATCGTTGGAATAGGTAACATTGGTACAAACCTTGAAATAAAGAATGTTCTACTCGTTGATGGTTTGCACCATAATTTAATAAGCGTTAGTCAATTATGTGATAGTAGATATGATGTTTTATTTAACAAAAATTGTTGCAAGTTATTAATAGAAAACACTACAACTGTTGTTTATGAAGGAAAATGAGTTGGAAACCTTTATATTCTTAGACCTAACTCTATGAAATCTGTCGTAGGAAAATTCTTACTTGCAAATGAAAATACTTTACAACTATGGCATAAAAAGTTAGGACATGCTAGTTCACATGTTATCAAAAAGTTAGTCAAATATGATCTTGTTCGTGGTTTGCCTAATTTATCTTTTGATCAAGTTGAAAATTGTGAACCATGTACTTTGGGTAAGCAAACAAAAACCTCTTTTAAACCCAAACATGTACTTAGCACCTGTAGATCCTTAGAATTAATTCATATGGATTTATTTGGACCCATGAGGACATAATCTATAGGTGGCAAAAGATATTGCTTTGTTATTATTGTTGATGATTATAGTATATATACATGGGTACATTTTCTTGCAACCAAAGATGACACTATTCATGTTTTTATAAAATTTTGTTCCATGATTGAAAATCTATTACAAAACAAAATATGTACCATTAGAAGTGATCATGGTGGAGAATTTGAGAACCATTTATTTGAAGAATTTTGCACATCTCAAGGATACACTCACAACTTTTCTGCTCCACGCACTCCACAACAAAACGGTATAGTTGAAAGGAAAAATCGATCACTACAAGAAATGGCTAGGACTATGATGCTCGAACATGACACACCTAAAACTTTTTGGGCTGAAGCTGTAAACACCGCATGATATGTGTTAAATAGAGTAACTGTTCACTCCTATTTGAAGAAAACACCATATGAAATAATACATACTAAGAAACCTAGAGTTGACTATTTTCATACATTTGGATCCACATGTTATATCTTAAACACTAAAGAGGATAGAGATAAGTTTGATTCTAAATCACATAAAGCATTCTTTTTGGGATATTCTACCTCTAGCAAAGCATTTAGAGTCTACAACACTATTTCTAGAAAAGTTGAGGAATCTATTCATATTTCTTTTCATGAAGAGACAAAATCAAAAAATCCTAAAATAGTTGATCTCACTCATCAATTCGAAAACTTGTCCATACCCAATGATAGTGAGAAAAATACTACAAGCAATAACACAGCTGAGACACAACCTATACCTAGACTCATTAAGGATCATCCTCAAGAATTAATTATTAGAAATCCTAATGATAAAGTCAAAACTCGTTCTTCTTTTAAGGATGTTGCAAACATGGCCTTTGTTTCTATTATTGAACCTAAGAAGGTATCTGAAGCTCTTAAAGATGACTATTGGATAATAGCAATGCAAGAAGAGTTAAATCAATTCACTAAAAATGACGTATGGGATTTAGTTCCTAAACCCCAAAATAAAACCATCATTGGAACAAAATGGGTTTTTAGGAATAAGCTAAATGAGGCAGGGGAAGTAATAAGAAATAAATCTAGGTTAGTAGCACAAGGATACAATCAATAAGAAGGAATAGACTTTGATGAAACATACGCACCAGTAGCAAGACTTGAAGCTATTCGAATGTTACTAGCTATAGCTGCACACAAAAACATCAAACTCTATCAAATGGATGTAAAAAGTGCATTTCTAAATGGAATCATTCAAAAAGAAGTATATGTTGCCCAACCACATGGTTTTGAAATACCAAAAAAAGGTGACTATGTTTATAAACCTAAGAAAGCACTTTATGGTTTAAAACAAGCACCTAGGAATTGGTATGAAAGGCTCAAGACATATCTCTTTGATAATGGTTTTTCTATTGGAAATTCAGATTCTACTTTATTTTTCAAAACATATACATCTAATTTTCTATTTGTTCAAATATATGTTGATGACATTATTTTTGGAGCTTCAAATGAATCCTTGTGCACACAATTCAGTGACATTATGCGAAAAGAATTTGAAATGAGCCTCATGGGTGAACTAACTTTCTTTCTTGGTTTTCAAATTAAACAAACGCCTATCGGAATTTTTATAAGCCAAGAAAAGTATACTAAAGAACTCATAAAACGTTTTGGGATGGATCAGTGCAAACACGCTGCTACTCCTATGGCTACCTCTATTTAAATTGATAAGGATGAAAATGGGGAACCTATTGATGATTCTTTATATAGAGCCATGATTGGTAGTTTGCTTTACTTAACCGCTTCAAGACCGGATATCATGTTTTCCGTTGGTCTTTGTGCTCGATTTCAATCACAACACATGCACTCTCATTTTCAAGTAGTTAAACGGATTCTTCGATATTTAGCCGGCATCACATGTTTTGGTTTATGGTACCCAAAAGGACAATCCTTGGATTTCAAAGCTTATACTGATGCTGATTATGCTGGTTGTCGACTTGACCGCAAGAGCACTAGTGGTGGATGTTTCTTGTTAGGAAGATCTTTAGTATCTTGGTTTAGCAAGAAACAAAACACGGTTGCCCTCTCTACAACTGAAGCTGAATATATGGCAGCCAGATCTTACTGTGCTCAAGTGCTTTATATGCAACTAAGTGTTAAACGATTATGGTTTCACTCTTTCATCTACGCCTATCTTTCGTGACAACACAAGCGCTATAAACTTAGCACACAATCCTATTTTACACAGCCGAGCTAAACATATTGAAATCCGTCATCACTTTTTAAGAGATCATATCTCTAAGAATCATGTTTCCCTTCATCATGTTGATACGGAAGATCAATTGGCTGATATTTTTACAAAACTGCTTCCACTAGACCAATTCAACAAAATAAGGAAGCAACTACTTATCACTCTTTTAGATGATGTTTTTTTTATATATTTGTGCTTCTTAACCATGTTCCTATTTGCATTGTTTTTGGGTTTTTAAATGGACATATTTTTCATAGGATTTGATGGGACATCTAATTAAGGGGGAGTTTTCTTGTTTTAATGGATATCTTTTTGAAATGACAAAGGGGGAGAAATAAAAATAAATATAAATCATGTGAGCAAAACTCAATCAATGAGTTTCATAAACTCTTTGCTTTACATTGAAAGTTGTTATATTCCCCAAAGAATTGGATTTCATGTTCCATAATTCATGGGGAATAATAAGCACACATTTTATAAACAAGAGAAGAAATTCACAAAGTAAACTTCAGGTATGAAACTAAACTTATCTTAAAAATGAGTTGATTTATATTTTAGAAATGTTTGTCATCTTCAAAAAGGGGGAGATTGTTGGCTAAATGGACATCAGTAAATCCCTTTGTTTTGATAATGACAAACATTTCATTCTTATTGATCTAACGTGCTACTTGAGTGTTGCGGGAAGAAGGTGGATGACAAAGCTTTGGGAAATCTACATGCTTGAATGATTGTATTTTTCATGAAATGTAATCAATTGAAAAACGTGTACAAATATATAATGTACAAGTACTTAGACATCATGTAAATCAAGCGTTAGATCTTTCCTAACTAATCACCACACTTAGATAGGTCATCCCCTTCAATAGTGTCACATATGCACACTCATACATACACTTAGCACTTTATTTGAAACATTGAAACAGGGTCAATCTCGGTCGACAAAATCCTCGACCGAGACACTCTCGGTCGACAAACTTCTCGACCGAGAAAGACCCAAGTAGCCGTTAAACATAGCTGACAAGGTAGTTGGCAGTTGGAGATGAACGTTGCAAACACTTGCTCCAGAGAGCCTTTCGGTCGAAAAACCCTCGACCGAGTAGGTATCTCGGTCGACAGTTTCTCAACCAAGATGGGTTCTGACAGCACTTGCAGAATTAATTAACTAGTCGTTGCTAAAAGCAACCAAAGTGTACCTAACGGCTAGTTAAGCACTTAGAACCCTCTAGAAAGTGTCTAGAACGTCCTTAAGCACTTGTGGGTCATTCCTATAAATAGGACATGCCTTAGGACACCTAAACTCACTTATTCTACACTTGAGCAATCTTAGAGCATACACTTGCATTAGCAACCTGTTTTGAGCAATTGAGCATACTTGCAATTGGATACTCTTCTCCTTGCTCTAATTTCGTGTCCTATAGGCTAGTATCTCCTATCCACAGCAATCACACTTCCATATACATTGGTTAGGAGATCTACACATTTGATATAGGCAAATCAAGCCTTGTGCCTCAAAGGTTAAGTGTAATTTCCTTTTTCTTTCTTGTTCACTCTTATTGCTTGTACTCTCCTTGCTACTCCTAGGGTTGGAGGCTGCGGATTGGAGAGGGTCGTGATCTTCTTGGTGAAGAAGGAGGCTTTGGACTACTTCAAGAAGGCTGGTGTAACGGGAGGCTACTTCAAAGAGGAAGGCTACTTCAAGGGGGAGCATGGAGTTACTTCAAGAAGGCTTCCTCAAGTTGGTGCATCTACTTCAAAGTGAAGGTTGTCCAAAGGGATGTAAGAAAGTATTGTATTTTAGGTAAAATCCTTGAAGAGGTAATAAAATTAATACTTTCAAAATCCCAATTGGGTAAGCAACCGGGTAGTGGACTGACTACCTTAGTATTTGCTAAGGTAGGAACCACTCTAAATCCCTTGTCTCCTTCTTGCTTTTTCATTTGTGGTTGTTTGAGTTAAATAATTGTTAAATTAATTTTAAAACCCTATTCACCCCCCCCCTCTAGTGGTTTTTCAATGCCATGTGTAAACTCACACAAAAACCAATTATACTTGACTCATGAGGCCAGAGGGTCACCACAGCGGCAGATGCAACCTATCTCAACGCCGTAGAAATAAGAGAGAAGAACTCAGTTCATTTTCCTACGCCAAGCTTGCTTAAGCAGGCAAGCAGTAGCTTCACTAGTAGAAATTTGCTGACACAGTCACAACAGCAAGGAGATCGGAAGACATGGTGAAAAGCTAACTTCATCTACCAAAACATATTGGTTAAGCCCTTACAAGCGGGCAAGGAACGATTGGAGCAGGCAGCTCCCATAGTCGAGTCTGAAGGCTAGAAAACAAGGGAAGGTCAAAAGAAATAGAGCAGGTACAACGAAGATGGGCATGGTGAAATACCTCTCAAGATGACTCGACGGAGTCGATAGGTGCTTCAGTGGGTTCCTTAGATGCTCCCTAACCACTTCTGCGAGTCGTGCCACCTAGTAATCTTCAGTGGAGAGGATCCCAGGTATTGTCGCCAAGGGGTTGTTGTCAAGAAGCCGAACTAGAGGTTGCACACCAAGTTGTGATTGGGGATGAGTTTCAGGGGTCCTAAAGATGATCCAGCTGCGGCGGATTGAAAGGAGGTGTCATGGTGGTGGAGAAGGATGGTGGCATAGGGAGAAGACAGATGCAAAATTTTGGGTATTTCTCCTTTTCTAGGTTCTACGGTTCACTTAGGGGTTATATAGATGTGAATTCCCCTCCAAAATCCAATTGTGGGAGCCGTTTTGGAAAAGCTTGATCACACAGCGAGGAATCCACTTTTGATCGTGACGCTGGAGTCCAATCCCTTCCGGATTGAGGTTGTAGATGGCACGGACAACTAGGATTAAACCAGTGTCCCAGTGTCGCACCCAATGATCCAGAAAAAGCATAAAAGAACAAAATTTTGCATAAAAGGCAATTATCTTTCTTTAGTTGCCATCTTGATAAATTAATTGCCTAGTCAAACCAAGTTTGATTAAACCACAAATTTGGGCAGTTGTTCTATTTTGTCTAGAATATTCTAATGGAGTCTGTTTTCGAGTTAGGTGATCAAATCAATTAATATGATTAATAATAGATAATGATTTGATATTTCATAACTAATAATCTAAAATGAATTAAATCTTGAAATTTTAGGTGTCATTGTATTTACATGTTTCCTCTTAATGGACAACTTTCCAATGCATGATGATAACCAAAATTATTAAAATTGACCCTTTTGTAATTTGTGGCCATAAAGGATATTGATATTAGAAAAAATTCTATACAAGTATCCAAAAAACCAGGATATTAGAGGGTCCAACACCAATCAGACCATGCATCGCACCGCGGACCAATTTGGTATAAAAAAAACCTCCATATTTACAATTATGTTAAGTATAAATACCTTCAAAAAAAACGTTAAGTATAAATACAAATAACACACATGTCTGAACACGGCTGGTGTGTTTTTATACCTTGTTTCTATATTAATGTTAAAAGTAATCGATATGATTTAATTTTACTGCTAAATAAGTTACATAACACAAAAAGTCTGATTGCAGTTCCAGTACGGTCCCAGATTGGCTTTGAAACAGTCCAATCCGATCTGGTGCCACTCTAAAACAATTCGGTCTACACTTTATATTTTTCTGCTAATTCAGTCCTCAGTCCATTGTGGTTCGGTCCATTCTGGTTCTGGACTGATGGTCACCCAGTCCTACACAGTGAATCAATCCCACCGGTGCAGAAGAGTGGGTTGCGGTTGGGGAGGCTTCAAAGTGGGAAATGTTACAAAGTAAAATGAAAAATTCATGGATTTGTGCTGCACAATATGCCTCCAAGAAAGGAGAACCCGTGATTGATCCAAGAAAGGCGAACCCGTGATTGATCATAGATGAACAGAAGCGAGAATACATGGGGACAGGAAAACCCGTAAATCCGTGATGTCACTGATATCAAAAAAACTACTCCCTCCCAGACATTACTAATAACCTGATGGAATGAACTTTGCATAAAATTCCTTGTTTTCTTCGACGTTTGTGAAAAGATACAACTATTAGAATCATGTAATACATGTCCGCATCAAATCACATGAAATCAGAACAATTAGCGTCCACAATATTATAATATTATGTTATTTCATACCAAAACCAAAGGCCATTGCTGGAAAAGCCCGCCACTATTATTCCATTGGGTTACTAAAGGCCAGAATGAGGAGCCCCACAATATTATTCCACTCCATTCAGCCACCACACTCGTTAACTTAGCGCATCCCTCAAAACTTGCTGCAAATCACGGGACACTCCGCCGGATATTTCGCTTGATATTGTTCCAGTCACACGCAGTCAGAAACGCTCAGTTAATTTATTATGTTGTGTATTCGGCGTTTATCTTTACGTAGTCATAGCTCAAATCGCATCCCCAAGCTTTGCTGCTTCCTGGCCCGCTGCCTGTCAGTGCATAATATTATGAGGGCGTTAAATGCGTACAATCAAGGAACAGTTTTTCGTGAAAAATCAGGTAACATGTTCATAAACAGCAGGAAGCCACGAGAATGTATGAATCACGTTACAGAGAACTCTTAACTCACCAACAGAAACACGAATTTCGACAGTCCCATGAACCTCTCCAGCCTTTTTCAGGTAAGCACTGGCCTCGGCCCTGCAAATGAATTCACTCCCAGTCACAAATAGGACACAGATCATATGATAATCAGACCTGTTGGACAGTAACTCTACCAGGAGAGAGTAGTGTGGGCGCTGAGTGAATATAAGGCTTTCATTGATAGCACATGCAATACAAACAATTACCTCTTCCAAAAAATTTGGTTGACGAGAATTGATCAAGACAGTCATACTAAAGTCTCAACATATATTATTGGGTTTTTAACCACGAATGATTACACATCCAGACACCTAGAACGACGATGGAGACCTTAAGCGCCGGTGGGGCGTGTAGCTCAGGCGGTGCGGCTCGCCAGACCTCTGCGAGAAGTCACGGGTTCGACTCCTGGCTATGCCCCAGAAGTGAATTTGTCGCAGCGTCGGCCGGCCAACGATGCTACTATTTGGGTACCCATTCATGCGGCTGGGTGGGCCCCCGGGTTTACCCTTCCGGGGGGGGTCACAAAGTGGCGCTTTCTGAGGGGGGGTTCCCGGTCATCAAAAAAAAAAAGAATATGTATTGTTCTTTCAAGGGTCTTAGGTCCAAAGGAAATCCATGCTTATGATGCATTGATTATTGTTATATATGGCACCAATACCCCATGAATTGAAACAAGAGATGAATGAAGTATCCGAAGTGAGATCCTAGTATATGGCTCTGAAAGGATTATGTGGATACAGAGTTTACAAACGTTGAGCTTCAGACTTGCCGACTTGCCTGTGTCGGGATCTTCCATATGGATCCTTGTTTTCCATTTAGTATATACCGTGTCAATATTTTGATTTTTGATTGAATTGAGGGGGGAGGGGGGATCTTTCTCACAGACCATCCCATGTGAGGTTCACTCCAATATATCTGTCAATGTTACTAAGAAGTGCATTCATTCCCTCTATTGGTAATGCCTAAAACATCTTAAGATGACCCTGGGGGAGTTGATGTAGGACGTATTAGGCTTTATTCTATTTGTTTTGCCATACTTTTATTTAGGAACCTAAGTGCAAATTATCTAGTCAATGTACTTAGCCGTAAATCTTTTATGCTTTCTTTTATTTTAGATTTTATTTAATACTGCATTTTATTAAATAGGAGTTGATTTCCATTACTTGTAGGTCAACTCATGTAGTCTCATAAAAGTCAGCCTCGGGGCCTTTGTCCAGACAGTTGAATATGAATTAAATTTTGAGAATTGTCGTTTATCTTCTTCATTCTTCTTCTTAAGGATGTGTTCCACAAAACAGAGTTTCTCATATCATCATATTCTAATTACACGCTTGTATTATTCGTTATAGTATCATCATGTCTGCTACAGACCGTGTAGACACTTCATTTCTAACCAAGACTCATGGCTAACCAACACGGTTTCCTATGTGATTTTATATTTATGCATTGCCTATATCATCAACTTTCCTTTTTCTCCATTGAGATACAGTCCTTATATGCTTCTCATTCCATTAGCTCATTTCAGTTCCCATTTGCATCTAAACGAATTTCACCTGATTCAGTGCTATCAAATGGTGCATACTGTATTTTAATTTTTTTCCCCAATACTGTATTTTGGTTTTTATTAAACTTAAAAGCTAAAGCACTCTGTGTTTCTAGTTCAATTTATCTGTCTCCATCCATTAACACAAGATCGTCAGCATGAATATAAACTAAAAACACACGAGGAACCTCACGAGAACTAACTTTCTGGTTCAAAGGAACAGGAAGTGGTCAGTTCGACTTTTTCTTCCTTCTGAAAGGTTCTCTTGGCCGCGGCAGGAGAGGTTGCTTCAAGTGGCGATGGAGCCATGCATACAGAAGAAGATGTAGGTGATTGGGGCTGGCACCCATGCACGGGATTCATGGAACCCGCATGTAAACAGCAACTATATGGATCTCCAAAGGAGTAAAACACCTTACACCCCCCCCCCACACACACACACACAACAGACACAAAAGGCCTCCAGAATCCTGCACAGGTGTGACATGAGAGAGAATGAGTAAATTTAGGGCTGCGGAATGTACTGGTGACACAAAAAGCGTTGCTAAACAAAATATGAAAACAGTTCAATCTCAGCAAGAATTGGAGTGAAAACCTCCCAGCAAGCACTGGTCTATAATCATTGTACTGCCAACTCCTCATCTCTTCTTTGTCTAGACGGCTACTACAGGGTGAGAAGATCAATGGGTACTGTTGTCTTCCGACAGGAAGGCCCTGAGCAGGAACGCAACAAATGGCCGTCAATAAAAGACAATAGCATGAACAGGTGGATCTGTGGGTGTAGGCACGGCTGATGGAAAGACCAATAGCTCACTAAAGCGGCAACAAAGGATATTTGTTATCGGTGGTTAATGAGAGGAGTAGAAGCCCCTGCATCAGCTGCAAGAGAGCTTTTTCTACTAGCAATGATCAAGAAGCTGCAGCTGCCCCCCATTGTACTTGACAAGCAGAGTCGACCCATAACAGTAACTTGGTAGCTGTATGACAAGCAAAGGTGCACGAACTTTTTTTGTTGTGGGAAAGGATGCCGGATCAACTTAGAGAAGTCTAACAGAAGCAGAAAGCAGTGCACACAAGCTAATGGATTTCAGAAATGCCCATGGGGAGCTAGATATATGCAGTTGCTGGCTTGCTGCCCTCTGATGGGAGAGGCTGGATGGCATCATCTTAAGGCCAAGAATAACTACTCCATTACTAAGTTTAACAAACAAAAGAGGAGCATAAAGTATTGTATACACAAGTAAACTTACTTTCCAAAGATTGAAAGAGAATAGTACAAGTTATTACAAACTTGGCAGCTGATGGGCTGCAGGTCCAAGTGAATCATAAATAAGATAAAACTAACTCTTATCTGACATGAATTATAAGACTTGGATATCATAATAAATTAATGTACAGCATTGCTAACAGAAGGTAGATATAGTTTAGCAGTAAAACGTTTAAGGGAAGTGCGATTTTTTAACAAGATTTTTGTTGTTAATAATTATTAGCTTGTAAATGTAAAGATATATTTTGATTGATTATTCTAAAGCTCCCCTCTTGTTAAAAGTGTATAATAATTATATCATTTGAAGGGAATATTACCTATCAAATGGAAGTGGTTGTCCATCATTCATGAGTTGGATACTCCCAAGAGTTATGCATAACTTGTTAGGGTCAAACACACTCCCAGCATAGCCAACTGCACATGCAATTCTTCCCCAATTCGGATCTCTTCCATAGACTGCAGCCTGCAATAGATCTTTCCTTAATTTAGAGTTTGAAGGGGGCTTAAGCCACAACTGATCTAAAAATTCATGTATGTGGAAAGCAAAGAATATTCCAAGATCAAACCTTCACAAGAGAGGAAGAAACCACAGATCGAGCAATTTTTGCTGCCTCTGATTCACTAGCAGCACCAGCAACAGATACCTGGTCACTGAAAACCAATAAGGGAAGCACACACATCTCTTCTAGCTTGACAAAAATGGTACAACAAAAATACACTAACACTTAGTTTCATGTTCTTAAATCAGATCTCACTGTAATCATCAAAACGTCATATTTAATTATTTATTTTTGCCACCAAACATGGATCGAATGATGGAGTTGAACTATGGAGAAAGGTATTGGAATCATGGTAAAAAAAAAGCCCGCCTTGAGGCTCTTGAGGCTTGCGCCTCGAGGCGAGGCTATCCCATTTGTGCCTCGAGGCTAACGCCTCGATAACCTGGACTGAGGCTTACGCCTCACAATGTTTGAGGCTTAGCTGAGGCGCAAGCCTCGATTCTGGATGATACATGTATTATGTTAACCACCAAATGATCTACTAATAAGATTTCTACAAACACTTTATCTAAAAAATAATATCCAGAGTTGTTGTAGTTAATTATAATGATTTTATTACTAAAATTTATAATTATCGTTTTCTGAGTGACATCTTTCAATCTTCATTGCTATATCTACCTTTGTTTGCTACCTTCTTATTTACTATGTCGGTGAATTTCATCTCCTTGTTAACTAATTTTGGATCCTTGTTCCTACTAATTTGAAATTCTATCTCTCTTACTTTTTCAATGTTCATTACATATTTTAATCTAATAGTATAATGAATTGATATCTTATTATTTCTACGCATATTCTTCAGTATTGTGGTCGTCTTTAATTTCTTTGTGCTTATTAAGTTTCATAAATATTTTCTATTTCATTTTAGTTTTGTTTGTAACTTTGTATATACATATATATGCTACACAGATGCATATAAATAAAATATAATAAAATATATATCATTATATATATATATATAATGTGTATACATGTATAATTTTATATATTAAGACCGCCTCATGCATATCTTGAGGCCTATGTCTCAAAACACTTTGAGGCTTACGCCTCACCTCACTAAGACAAAAACGCCTTGTTACGCCTCACGCTTTTTATAACCTAGATTGGAATCAAATGGATTGATGATTAGTAGGAGCAAAACTGAGTATATGCATTGCAATTTCAGCCAATCTTGTAGTGTGAATGGTGGAGCCAAGTTGGACGGAGTACATATACCAAAATGTGATAAATTTCGTTACTTGGGTTCTATTATTCAAATAGATGGGGATGTCCAAAATGACATTTATCACATGATCACTGCAAGATGGTCAAAATGGAGGAGTGCAACTGGCGTATTATGCAATCGGAAGATCCCTCTCAGATTAAAAAGCAAGTTTTATAGAACAGCTATACGGCTAGACATACTCGATTGGAGTGAATGTTGGGCAATGAAGAAACAAGGTCTCAACAAGATGAACGTCGCTGAAATGTGCATGTTGAGATGGATCTGTGGGAAGACTAGAAAAGATCGCTTGAGAAATAATTATATCAGGAATAAAATGGAGGTGGCGAGCATTGAAGACAAGTTGCGTGAGGGCCGACTCAGATGGTATGGACATGTGCAACGCATACCGACTAATGTGCCTATACGAAGCAATGCTATTGAGTCGAGCACAATCAATAGAAAAAGAGGAAGGCCTGAATTAACATTGGAAGAGCTTATAAAGAGAGATTTTGAATCTCTACATCTCAACCAGAATATAGTTGCATGGAAACGAAGGATCCGTGTAGCCGACCCCAACATAGTTGAGACTAAGGCTTAGATGATGATTATGATGATGATCTTTACCACCAAATACAGAACACGGCTGAAGGTATAAGAACTAAGATGCATGCAATTCGAATATCAAACACCAAACCAGGGACAGGTTTGTACATCTCCAAATAATATTAGGGGCAAGGAATTGCAAAACATTTTTTTTCAAGTACCTCTATTAGACAAGTTGCACCTTCCCCATCCCAAGCTATAGATTTTGCAAGGCCTTGCATAACCTAAAAATTGAATTTGAAAAAAAATATTTAGTATTGCAACACAAATAATAAAGGTATTCAAAATGTACCATTCAAGGTGCATCTAGATTCATAACAGAGTCACAAGTTAAAAAAATAAGAATTCAATAACAAACTCAAATCTTTGAGGCCACATTATTACGATTAACAACTGCAATATTACGAAGAAAAAATCATGAGCGAAGGAAATAAATAATAATATCTGCTAATAGAGATTGAATTTACTTCATTAGACTTTGAGAAACTGAAAGAAATGAAGCATACTGACCGCGTCAAGGCAAGCTTGAAGGCTTTGAGCGTCTGCAGTGTCAAGAGAGGAAATCTTCTTTGATCCCGATAGACCACTGGCTAAAGCAATGACTGTATCATTTGTACTAGTGTCGCCATCTACCTGTGAGAGTACAGAAAACATTCAAAACAAAAACTCAATTAGTTTTCTGAAAGCAGCAAACAGTAGTATTCAAAACAATATATAGCATCTAGGGAGGAAAGATTTGACAGTAGAAATTGCATCATTATCATTACTTTTCCCATGTGTTGAAACTATGCCTTTCAATAGATACCCCTTGCAATATTCTGAAAAGTGCTATGTGATATGTGTTCAACTAGGGTGCTGCATAGAGCATATGCAGAACGCGGGCGCATATGCGGCTTTGGATTTTTTTTTAATAAACTGCACTAAATTATATATTAAAAATTGCATCATTATCATTACTTTTCCCATGTGTTGAAACTATGCCTTTCAATAGATACCCCTTGCAATATTCTGAAAAGTGCTATGTGATATGTGTTAAACTAGGGTGCTGCATAGAGCATATGCAGAACGCGAGCTCATATGCGGCTTTGGAATTTTTTTAATAAACTGAGCACTAAATTATATATTAAAAATGGAAAGTATTACACGTGTATATGTATTAATATTTGGACAAGCAGAATTACAGCATAGTATGTTATATATATATATATATATATATATATGTGTGTGTGTGTGGGTGGGTGTTTGTGTATTAGTTTAAGTAACAATTAAACAAGATTGAAGACAAATACACATATACTCTATATAAACGCATAATGAACTGCATAGACATCTGTGGTTCGAAGAGGTGGCCAAACCGCACATGCAGCATTATTGCCTTATGCAGGGTGTATGAAAAAACTGACCCCTTGCCAAATTTTTCCAAACGAACCTCACATATTTCAACCACGCCTGGTAAGAATTGTTTTAACTTTTAAGTAACAAATACAATCCTGAACCTTTCCAAATTAGAACTGGGAAAAGACAAAAGAGCTTAAACTTATAATGTATGGAAAAGCTCTGTTTGCATCATATACCCCTCGCCAAATTTTGCTTAACCATGTCTTTCAGCAGATGCCCCTCGCCATATTTTCCAAGCGAATATCACATATTTCAAGCGTGTCGCCAAGGAATAAGGTTTCGCCGAAACCGGCGAAATTTCGCCCCCAAATACCGATTTCGATGTGACCTGATACGAAACCATGCAACTGTGTCGATACCGTCGCATTTCGCGAAATTAAAATGCAATTTCGCCAAAGTTTCGATGGTTTCGCTAATTTCGCCAAATTTCGAGGGGTCCAGTGCAGTTTTTCCATCTTACTTATCGGTACGCAGCCGAAACCGGCGAAACCTGCCAGTTTTTCGAGCTGCTTTGTTGTTGCTGCTGTTCTTTGTGGAGACAAGGTGATTTTGAGGGGGATTTGCCATTTGGAGCCAAAGATCGACTACATTAAGGTAAATAAATATATTTTCTTCCATTTTCATTCATTTCCAACCTCTATTTCTCCTAATATCATCTATTTTGAACACATTTCTCTATTTCACATAATTTCGTATTTTACACTAAAATATTAGATCTACTCCACTATTCATCAAATTTGTGTGTTCTAAACATAGATCCACACATCTAAGCCATGGATCTATATATATCTTCAATAAATTTACACAAATAACTAATTTTTATATCTTTTTTAGATTATAAATACTAATAATAGTATATATAATATATATTCATCATAACTAGTTATTTCACTTAGGTTTAGTAGAAGAAGTTGTTACAAACACTAATATGAACACAAGGAAAATAATTTTTGTAAAAAATAAGATATTTTTTATATATACACTATTTAAAAATCCGAAAATTTAAAAAAAAATCATAAAATATTCTTTTTTTTAGAAATAAGATATTTTTGTATTGTTTTAAATATCCTATTACAGTAGTACTCCTAATCACTTACATATACGTATAAATTATTTGTTAAATATGCATTTATCAATTTAAAAATATATTTTCAGACCTAAAAATACAAATAAAAAATAATTCTAAACCTTTTTTCATATTGATTGATATCCTATTACAGTAGTGTACCTAATCCATTACATATATGTACAAATTATTGATAAGTATGTGCATTTATCAATTAAAAAATAATTTTCAGACCTAAAAATTAAAAAAAAATTCAGACCTAAAAATACAAAAAAAATAATTCTAAACCTTTTTTCTTCCTTGTTAATTTCCTATTTTAGTAGTGTACCTAATCAGTTACATATCTGTATGAATTTTTGCTTATGTCGTTTATTGTTTTGATTGCTAATGGCCTAATGCATTGCATATTCTATGTTGTTTTTGATTTATTTCAGTGTTGACAATGTCTTCTGATGGAAATTTGTCTGGGAATGAGGGTGCTAGGCAGAATGCACCCAAACCCAAGGAAGTAGATTTTTCTTGGAATTATTGTGCTCCTGTTCCCGGGGTCAAGGGAAAGGTGGTTTGTAACTTCTGCAAAAAGACAATTGGTGGAGGGGGCATCACCAGATTTAAGCGTCATATTACTGGGGGAGACAAGAATGTTGCCTTATGCCAGAAGTGTCCGCAATCTGTTAGGGATGATTTCAGAAAGATCATAGCATCCAAAAGGGAGAAGAAAGACAAATGTATTGAGGCCAACAAATCTTACATTGATACTCTCTTCAATGTACAAGCCACAGGTTCATCTGCCGAGTCTGATGATGACATGGTGTATCCTCCAGGTTGTAATGATACTGCTTACGGTCGGCATATGTATAGGCGGGCATATAGAGAATCAAGAAGAAGTGAGTGGGAAAGGGAGGAAGCTGCAAGAATACTACGGAGGTATGGGCCATCAGGAACTGAAGGAGGCAGTGGGACTGGAGTCACTGGACTAGGACTAGGTCGCAGTCAACACGTTCCTCCTGTTGTTGATCTGGATGATGAAGATGATGTGTTTGCTCAAACAAAAAGGAAGAAAGGCACAGTTGATGTTCTGTTACGTTCTGCTAGTGCTAGATTGAAAAATATTGATGAACCAGGGGTTAGGAAGGCTGAACCTAGGCAAAAAACCCTTAAAGGCATGTTCAGTGGGGCAAAGGAGAAAGTGGGAAAGGCTGTAGGTAAATTCTTTTTTGCTCACGGAATCCCGACACATGTTGCAACTGAACCCTATCTACAACATATGGTTGATGTGATAGGGGAGTCTGGTAGGGGAACTAAGGCCCCCACAGCTTATGAACTTATGCATAAATATCTTCCCGAGCAGAAAAAAGAGCTAGAACAGTGGGTTAAGGAGCAAAAGATATTGTGGGCTGAGTATGGGGTCACACTCATGTGTGATGGGTGGACCAGTGGCAACAGGAAACAAATTATAAACTTCCTTGCTCATTGTCGTGGATCTACTATCTTCCTTGATTTTGTTGATGCTTCTGGTGAGGTTAAAGAGTACTCATATTTATACAAGCTGATGAAGAAATACATGAAAGTTGTTGGGCCTGAGAATATTGTGCAAATTGTTACTGATAATGGATCAAATTTTAAGAAGGCGGGGGGAAAGATAATGAAGAATTCTCCCGTGTACTGGACGTCGTGTGTTGCCCATTGTATAGATCTCATATTAAAAGATATGGGAAAACTTGAGTACATCAAATCTGTGACCATTGATGCAAAATTGATTACAGGTTTCATATATAATCATTCTTTTCTGTTGAATGCAATGAGACGCCCAGAATATTGTGGAGGCGATCTAGTTAGAGTGGGGGTAACAAGATTTGCTACCAACTACTTGGCTCTAGATTCACTGAAGAACAAAAGAGATGGACTGAGGAGGTTATTTAATGGAGTAGAGTGGACCTCCATGAAGGAGCACAATACCCCACTTGGTCGACGAATTGAAGAACTAATTGCTAATAGGGCTTTCTGGGACAAAGTTACCAAGGTACTTAAGGTAATGGCTCCTATAGTAAAAGTGTTGAGGTTAGTAGATGGTGACAAGGCTGCAACCATGCCTTGGTTATATGACGCAATGGAAACAATGGTGGAGAATGTGAAAAAAGCCGCTCCAACATCCAATGCACAATACACGAGCATCATAAAAAAGAGATGGACTGATATGCTTTTGCATCCACTACACAAAGTCGGTGAGCATCATAATCATTGTAATTGTATCATGTATATAATTATTTAACTGGTCTATGTTAAGAAATTAACAGGTTTTGTATTATTTATTTACAGCATACTATTTGAACCCAAGATACCATTACTCGCGGCAATTGGGTATGAAACCAGACTTGATGAATGCGGTTAGGGATGTGCTCAATAAGTTGCTTACATCCACAGAAGAACGGATGCAGGTTTTGGATCAGGTATACAAATAGTTGTATAATTGTATTTCATGTTTATCTAATATCTATATAACCTAACAACTATTAATGTGGTCTTTCATGTTTGTTGGCTTTTTTGTAGCTACGACAATTCCGTGAAGGCCTTGGATGCTTTGGCCACCCCAATGCAGTAGCCGACCGTGCAGAGGGTGATCCTTGTGAATGGTGGGTGTGGAATGGGAACGGTGCCCCTCAACTTAGAAAAATAGCCATACGCATTCTTTCACAGACAACTTCTGCAGGGGGGTGTGAAAGGAATTGGAGCACTTTTAATTTGATTCATTCAAAAAGTAGGAACAGATTGGGGGCTCTCAGGTTAAGGGATCTTGTGTATGTCCACTACAACATGCGTTTGAGAGCTAGAGCCATAAGAGAGGCCAACTACAAAGAAGTCCAATTTGCTGAAATGCATGATCCCATTGACACAGCATACACGTTCCATGAAGATAGATTTCGGGGCCTTTATGATAGTGATGATGAGGGTACCGGTACAATAGAAGATCCCTTGGAAGAATGGATGAATGAAATAGGTCGTCCAGTTCTAGACAATATTTCTTCTGGCCGTCCAGATCCATATGTGGAGGAGCAATTTGAAGATGCTTCGGGTGTTGTACTTGAGGAAGAACGAAGAAACAGAAGCCCACCTGAAAGACTTGAGCCAGAGCCTGAGCATGTAGATCTTGATATGGAAATTGATAGAGCAGTGCAAGATGAATTGGGTGGAGCATCTAGTGCTTCAAAATCTATAACTGCTACATCATCTGGGTCCAAGTCTAAGAGTGATGACGACGATGATGATGGTGGTAATGCAAGTGGTGGTCAACGTTCTCCAGAGTATCCACCAGCAGTTGATCCTCAGAATGATGATCGTCCATATATCACTAGGGATATTCCTATATATCCACAGGAAAGAAATGTCACAATGGCTGAAAAAACCTTTATGAGGAAGAAAACTCGAGGTGGAAAAGACTACAGTGGTGCACCACCACGGCCACATGAGGATACATGCTATAGGCCTCCTACAGCTACAGCTACACCTATAGGATTCCAATCCTATCCTACTTCACAATACTATACTGATTCCACTTCTGATATTGCTGAATCCATGGGAAACATGAGGCTTTCTGATTCTCTATATCCTCAACAATCATTTGGTGATACGTTGTTTGGGCACCCACAAGCGTACTATGGATATTCTGGATATCAAACTCAGCCACCACCACAACCAGAAGCAGAATTAGAGCATCATATTGGATATACATATAGTGCAAATGTCTCGGGCCCGCAAGGAACATATCAGTACAACAGTAGTGTATTTTCTGATGATGGGGGGCAATCATGGAGCGGTGGCAGCTCAGTTAGTCCTGTTGCTCAAGCTCGTCAACCTCCATCTGATTCTGAAAGCAGGAGTCGATATCTTAGAGATCTGGAAGATCACTTTCCAAGGTTTGGGATGATGATGTTCATTTCTGGTGATGTGCACGAGGAACATGTGATTTCATACAACAAACTTTACATAATGTACATGACCTGGGAGCAATATGTCGACCATATCAACACTATACAGTATGGTAAACAACCATCTCAATCAGCACGACACTCAACATACAATTGATTTGAGTTGGTAAGTAAGTTACTATATTATTCATATGTTGTAAGTTTGATATTATTGGAGAAGTGTGTGTACTTATGTTTATGGATTGTGCTAGTAAAATTGCATAACTTAATTCCTATATTTTGTCATCGAAATCCTCAATAAACAGGACAGTTCCCTTACATCCCACATGAAGGCCCCCCCCAACCTACCCCCACATAAAATTTTATTGCATAAAACGATGCATTTAGGTGTAGAGATCACGCCTGTAAAATTTCATAAATTAATTCGTTCATTTTGGCGTCGAAACGGGCATTGTTGCATTTATCGAAATTTTTGTCGAAATTTCCATAAATTTCGGTTTCCATGCTGTCGAAACGGTATTGAAATCGGATACCTTATTCCTTGCGTGTCGCACAAGGATTATTTAAAGCAACATACACAATCATGAACTTTTCTGAATTAGAAATGGCCTTGGAAAAAGAGTTTGAAATTTGTGAATGAGTGGTCAAGTTTTGTTGGCTAAATTGGACATTATCAAACCTTTTGTTTTGATGATGACAAACATTTCATTCTTGTGGATCTAACTTGTTATTTGAGTGTTTCAGGGATAAAAAAATAAGGAGGTGGATAGTTGAAGATCAATACAAATTGGAAGATCAACATGCTTAGATTACTCTTATTTTCGTGATTGTACTCAATGTAAAAACTTGTACAAGTATATAATGTATAAGTACATAGACATCATGTAAATCAAGCGTTAGATCTTCCCTATCCACTCACAACACTTAGATAGACCCTCTCCTAAGATAGAAGCACAATTACACATTGATACACACACTTAGTAGATGACTCAACACATTGAAACAGGGACACTCTCGGTCGACAAAGTCCTCGACCGAGACACCCTCGGTCGACAATATTTTCGACCGAGAGTAGACCTTCCAGCAAGCTCTATAGTCGTTAGACTGAGGTGGAAAAGTAGGTGGGAGTTGAAAACGAACGTTGCAACACATGTACGGAGGTTGTAAAATGCGTGAGGCGTAACGAGGCGTTTTTGTCTCAGTAAGGCGAGGCGTAAGCCTCAAGGCGTTTGAGGCGTAAGCCTCAAAATATGTGTGAGGCGGTAATAAAAATTAATTTATACATGTATTATTCATATGTGTTATGTATATGAATGTGTGTATAACAAAAATAGGTATATACAAGCAGAATAATATGAAATAGAAATTAATTCTGAATCTTAATTAGGATAATAGAGAATAAAGACCCACCACAATACAAAAATATCTATGTAAAAAATAACGAGATATCAATTCTTTATACTACTAGAATAAAAGATGTCGATAGAAAAACTAGAGATAGAATTTCAAATTAATAGGGATGAGGAACCAAAATTAGTTAACAATGATATGAAATTCACCTACAGTGAATAAGAAGGTAGCAAACAAAGAGAAATTTAACAATGAAGATTGAATTTGTCACTCGAGAAATGATAATAAAATGTTTATTAATGAAAAATAACAATTAACTACAAGAACTTCGATTTTTTTTGAAGAAAGTGTTTGTAATAATCTCAAAAGTAGACAATTTGATGGTTAACATAAGACGTTATCATCCAGAATTGAGGCGTGCGCCTCAACTAAGCCTCAGAGCCTTAGTGCTTTGAGGCGGGCCTCAGACATTGTGAGGCGTAAGCCTCAGTCCAGGACACCGAGGTGTAAGCCTCGAGGCGCATTTGGGATAGCCTCGTCAAGAGGCGTAAGCCTCGAGAGCCTCAAGGCGGGTTTTTTATTACCATGCATGTACCTCAGCCTCCCTCTCGGTCAAAGAAAATCTCGACCGAGACACACTCGGTCGACAAACTTCTCGACCGACCCAAGTTCTGGACTGTACTTTTCAGCACTAAACAACTAGTCGTTGCAATGTAATTTATGGACATCTAACGTCTAGTTGAGCACTAAGAACATCCTAGAAAGTGTCTAAAACGTCCCTAAGCTCATGTAACCCATTCCTATAAATAGGAGAGGCCTTAGGACACCCAAATCACTTGTACATACAATTACACTTGAGATTCATTCTTAGTGAGCAACAAGCTGAGCTACACTTGCAATCTGTTTCTTTGAGCTCTACATTAGTTTCCTATAGGCTATAGCCTAGTATCTCCTAGCCGCCACACCACCACGTTCATCTATAGTGGATAGGAGATCGATACGCTTGTTATAGGATCAAAGCGTTGTACTCATTGGTAAAATTGTTTCCTTCTTCCAATCTTGTTCCTTTTATTGTATTTTGTTCTCCTTGACTACTCCTAGGTTGGAGGCTGTTGAAAGGAGGTTCGTGGAGCTACTTCAGGTGGTGAAGGTTGCTCCTGGTGACTAGGAGTTACTTCAGAAGGCTGCCTCAAGGATTGAAGCTACTTCAGGTGAAGGCTACTTCAAGGGTGAGCTTGGAGTTACTTCAGAAGGCTGCTTCTAGGGGGATTAAGGCTACTTCAGGTGAAGGATACTTCAAGGGTGTAGGAAAGCAATTGTATTTTGTGCAACATTCTCGAGAGGTAATAAAATAAGTTGCTTTCAAAATCCCGGTTGGAAACAATCGGATAGTGGACTGACTACCTTAGATTTCTAAGGTAGGAACCACTTTACATCCTTTTGTCTTCCTTGTTTCCTCCTACTTCTTGTTCAAGTATTTAATTGTTTAATTAACCTTAAAAACTCCAAAAAGCTCTATTCACCCCTCCCCCCTCTAGATCTTTCAATTGGTATCAGAGCAGGTCTTCAAGGAGCTTTAACAGGTTTTGAAGAGATGGGGGGATGGTGTTTCTAGCAACCTCGATATGAGCCAACCATCAACAAGTGATCAAGATTTTAGATGGTGTTTTGAATGCGAAGTAAAAGGCCACACGACATTCAATTGTCCAAAGAGGAAGAAAGGAGAAAAGTTCCACAAAGATAGAAGGGAACAATCAAGCGAGAATAAAGAAGAAAATGTAAGTTGTTTCATTGCAACAATTGATGAAGAAGAAAATGAGGAAAGCCTACTTGATTTATCTAAACAAGAGTTAGTTGCTAGCATTGAAGAATTACATGATAAATATATTGATTGTAAAAAGAAACTAAAAAAAGTTACAAAAACTAATGAAGAATTATATGCTCAATTAAATGATCTTGCTTCTGAAAAGGAAAGTATTATTTCTGAAAATTCTACCTTGAAATCATCTTTTAATGATTGCAATATGAAGTTGCTTACTCTAGAAACAAACTATAATTTTCTTTCGCAAGAAAAGGTTGAACTACTTGCAAAATTGAATGATTTTCAAACTCAACCTATCTTGTGTACTCATTTCAATTATGATGCTATTATCAAAAAAAGAGATATTTTATCATCTAATCTAGACCAAGCAAAGTCAAAAATTAAAAAGAAAATGGATGAAATTGTTAAGTTACAAAAGGAAATTAGTAGCTTGAAAAACAATGGTGTTCTTGAGAAGATCCTAAAGAATTCTTCTGGTCAAATTGGAAGAAGAGGTTTAGGATATGTTCCAAAAAGAAAATCTCATCCTAAATCTAGAAGAACACAACCACCCAAGACCAAGGTCATATTTGTACCCAAGAACAACTCAACTCAAAGGAGAAATGAGATTGATTCCATTTGTTGTCACTATTGCTTGTGTCTTGGACATTATTCTTTCTCATGCCCATACAAGAAAAAGGATGTTGATTTAGTGTGGGCTCCAAGACTTCAAACCTAGGAGATTTGAATATGATTAGTTGAGATTTGACCTAAAACGTTACTTTGATATTCAAAATGTCTTATCTCAACTAAACTGAGCTTTAATTTGCATATTTCCATAAAATTGTATTGGAAATAACTTATCTCTTTACTTGAAAATAATTACTGAAAACAACACAGAAACAATCTTGGTCGACAACAACTTCGACCGAGAAAAGTTCGGTCGAGAAAATAGTCGACCAAGTAAGTTACTGTCTTAAGTCTACAAAAAACCTGAGAAACATCCGGCCGACAAGTACTTCGACCGAACCTCACTCGGTCGAGAACTTGGTCGACCGAGGAAAACTCTGTCAGAATTGTTTAATAAGAATAAGATATTTCAATTGCAATCAACTTAAGTGATTCAAATATGTAATGAACTTTGCATATTACGTTGCTTTAAATATTGAATGACTCTAATCAAAAGGAAGAATACATGGGCATCAAAACTTTATACTTTGC
This sequence comes from Alisma plantago-aquatica, assembly GCA_963693085.1. Lineage (NCBI taxonomy): Eukaryota > Viridiplantae > Streptophyta > Magnoliopsida > Alismatales > Alismataceae > Alisma > Alisma plantago-aquatica. The sequence continues at coordinate 790,224,614 of OY856410.1, read as the reverse complement.
ATGATTAAATTGTCCCAAACAAGCATAATAGAGGAAAAGATTGGTTTTATTCAAGAAAAGTATTAATGGCAAATCTATTGGCATAGGAGATTTTGTTCAACATTAACATAACCAAAATTGAAAGCAAAAGTAGTGATCATACAAGGAACTTGGTTAAAATATAATCACCATTTTGTGAGAAAATTAAAGGTACGAGCATTCTAAGAATGACAAGATATCTTCTAAAAATCTTGCTCACATGAATTAAGTTCTAAATGGCAAACTTGAGTCATAAAAAGGTTTTATCTTAGATTATTCAACTTTCATAAAGTTCATATATGAGCAAAATGAAGAACTGATAATAATCACAACAAGATCAAGTGATCTATTGGATAACCTATGAAAATGCATACATTGGAAATCTATAAGAATGTCTCTCGATTGAAAAAGAATTCGACCGAGGGGCGCCGGGGTCGAAGTCATGATCGACCTAAAATAAGTCTGATAAAATGCTTATTTGTAAATCATTCACCTGCACTCAACCTTAGTATATTAGTTCAGCATGTTAAAAACAAATTGATTCATTACTTTACTTATTCAATTGAACTTCAAAGCTAGTTATGACCTTCGTATCCTTAAAGTAATTTGGTTATGAAAACAAGGAAGCTTACAATATTCTTGAATATGATGTATATCTTGCTCTTAAATGAATTCTCTAAACAAATTAGGGCTTAACATCCCTTGTATTTGGTTAGAGATACATTCATTGATTCCACTATGAGCCTAAAGGAATCTCATATCATTTCAGGGCTTAACATCCCTTGTAAATGGTTGAGAAACTATTAAAATATATTCATGAACCTAAAGGATTCTCATGTCATTTCAGGGCTTAACATCCCTTGCAAATGATTGAGAAATAAATCATGATTTTTGAATTGTGGCCAAATTTGACATTCTCGTTATAGTATACGATTAAAGGGGGGTATCTCATTCAGGGGGAGCAAATTGATTATATGGCTATTTTTTTAAAATGACAAAGGGGGAGAATTAATATAAATCAAAATAAATGAGTTTCATAATCTCTTGGCTTCACATAAATTATTGTTATATTCCTTAAAGAGTTGGATACTATGTTCTATACCTCTTTTGAATAAACAAGAGAATATTTACATAAGGTGAATCTCAAGTATGAAACTCATGCTATTTAAATTTCCTTGATTTATATTTTGGAAATGTTTGTCATCTTCAAAAAGGGGGAGATTGTTGGCTAAATTGGACATCATCAAACCCTTTATTTTGATGATGACAAACATTTCATTATTGTGGATCTAACTTGTTATTTGAGTGTTTTAGGGATATACAAATAAGGAGGTGGATAGTTGAAGATCAATACAAATTGGAAGATCAACATGCTTAGATTACTCTTATTTTCATGATTGTACTCAATGTAAAAACTTGTACAAGTATATAATGTACAAGTACATTGACATCATGTAAATCAAGTGCTAGATCTTCCCTATCGACTCACAACACTTAGATAGACCCTCCCCTAAGATAGAAGCACAATTACACATTGATACACACACTTAGTAGATGACTCAACACATTGAAATAGGGACACTCTCGGTCGACAAAGTCCTCGACCGAGACACCCTCGGTTGACAATATTCTCGACCGAGAGTAGACCTTCCAGCAAGCTCTATAGCCGTTAGACTGAGGTGGAAAAGTATGTGGGAGTTGAAAATGAACGTTGCAACACATGTACCTCAACCTCCCTCTCGGTCGAAGAAAATCTCGACCGAGACACACTCGGTCGACAAACTTCTCGACCGACCCAAGTTCTGGACTGCACTTTTCAGCACTAAACAACTAGTCGTTGCAATGTAATTTATGGACACCTAACGGCTAGTTGAGCACTAAGAACATCCTAGAAAGTGTCTAGAACGTCCCTAAGCTTCTGTAACCCATTCCTATAAATAGGAGAGGCCTTAGGACACCCAAATCACTTGTGCATACAATTACACTTGAGATTCATTCTTAGTGAGCAACAAGCTGAGCTACACTTGCAATCTGTTTCTTTGAGCTCTACATTAGTGTCCTATAGCCTAGTATCTCCTAGCCGCCACACCACCACATTCATCTATAGTGGATAGGAGATCAATACGCTTGATATAGGATCAAAGCGTTGTACTCATTGGTAAAATTATTTCCTTCTTCCAATCTTGTTCCTTTTATTGTATTTTGTTCTCCTTGACTACTCCTATGTTGGAGGTTGTTGAAAGGAGGTTCGTGGAGCTACTTTAGGTGGTGAAGGCTGCTCCCGGTGACTTGGAGTTACTTCAAAAGGTTGCCTCAAGGATTGAAGCTACTTCAGGTGAAGGCTACTTCAAGGGTGAGCTTGGAGTTACTTCAGAAGGCTGCTTCTAGGGGGATTGAGGCTACTTCAAGGGTGTAGGAAAGCAATTGTATTTTTTGTAACATCCTCGAGAGGTAATAAAATAAGTTGCTTTCAAAATCCCAGTTAGAAACAATCGGGTAGTGGACTGACTACCTTAGATTTCTAAGGTAGGAACCACTATACATCCTTGTGTCTTCTTTGTTTCCTCCTACTTCTTGTTCAAGTGTTTAATTGTTTAATTAACCTTAAAACTCCAAAAAGCTCTATTCACCCCCCCCCCTCTAGATCTTTCAAGTTCTACTTGCAAAGTTAATGTAATGTGAATGTAACCCTTATGGCTCGGACAAAGGTTTAGGAGTACCTGTAAAATTTTATAAATTAATCCGTTCATTTTAACGTCGAAACAGGCACGGGCATTTATCGAAATTTTCGTTAAAATTTCAAAAAAAAATGTTTCCATGTTGTCGAAACGGCATCGAAATTGGATACCTCGTTCCTTCGTATGCATTCGGCCAGGGTACTTGATGAATGTCTATTCATCTTAATTCTAGTTGCATATTATGCTCATGTTTTTAAAAAATCCACCTCAAGGCTTTAGAGGTGTACGCCTCGAGGCGGCCTCTGGTATGCCTCAAGGCTTAAAGCCTCAGTTTGCCAGTAAGAGGCGAGCGCCTCAGGTGAGAGGCGTTGAGGCGTGTTCGAGCCATAAGCCTTAGACAGTGCATATAAAAAAAGACTCTTTGAACCATAGTAACAAGTTCGGGATTCGGCAACTTTTCGACTGGCTGGAAAAAATCGGAATTCGGAAAAAATCGAGAAAAGTCGTGAAAAGATCGATAAATTTCGGTCAAGTTCGGTCAACTATTCGGAAACAATCGAGAATAAGTCGGCAATATAAGTATATACATATATATATATGTATGCATATATATGCATGTATGCATGTGTATATATATAGATAAATGAATGTATGTACATACGTATATGATGCATGTAACTGTTACGGCCACAAGACATACAATCTTAGTGAGTAAAAATGTAGGAAAAGAAGTAAAAAATAGTTGAGAAATAACATGAACTGTCCAGAGAAGTGGGGGCTTTGAGGTTTAGTGTGTATTAGGAATTTTGTGTACATGGTTTGGTAAAAAAAGAGCAAGCGACTTAAAAGAGAAAAATCGTGAAAAATCGTGAAAAGTCATGAAGAATCGTAAAAAATCGTATAAATCGCGAAAAAGCGGGATTAATCGTGAAAAGTCGTGAAAAATCGGCGATTGGCGTATTAATCGTGATGAATATTCGGGAGCCTATAACATCGTGAAAAATCGCCGATTTTTCGTAAAATTATGAGACTTGTTACTATGCTTTGAACTATTATGGGCTTGACAATGGCCAAACTAACCCAGAATTGTGTGTGTATAGAGTCAGGCTAGTGTACACTCGAGTGTACCGGAGGCACTATACACCTCAGTCATTTTTAAAGATGTAGTAACTTTTTTAAAATTCTAAACCATTTATCTTTTTAAATATCTTAAGAACATACTATATAATAAATTTTAGCTCATTTGGATACTTATAGGCCGTGCATCTGAAGGAGGCAAGAATCATGCATTTCAAATTAGTTTTGTGTGTCGATTTTGTTGTCCTTGGATGAGTGACTTACACTCATCGAAATGAGCTCAAATTTTGTATGTGACATTATTATTGTAAGCATGAAGATCAATGGATTGGATTTTGGAAAGACAAGGTCTAGATAGGAAAACATCATTGAGGTGTACGGCGTAATCTGTACACTCGAGTGTATTCTAGCCTGACTCTATATATATATATATATATATATATATATATATATATATATATATATATATATATATATATACGTATGTGCATACCTATATATGTGTGTGTTTATGTCTATTTACAACTATAGATATGTTATATACTTACATCATAGTATGTTGCATGTATGTACACATACGTATGTGTGTACATGTGTGTGTATGCTTATTAACTATGTATGTATAGATCTGTATCTATATACATGTATTTGTAATAATAATAATGTATATATACAAAAATGATATAAATGTGTGTTTCTATTTTTAAATATGTATATATGACAATGTGTGTGTCTATATCAAGGAATGAGGTTTCGGCGAAATCATCGAAATTTCGCCCCAAAATACCGATTTCGGTAGCATCTGGTACCGAAACATGCGACTATACCGATTTCATTCGAAATTGGCAACAAAATTGCATTTATCGAAATTTCAATAAAAATTTCGATGATTTCGATGAATTTCGCCAATTTCGAGGTTTTTTGTACACAAATTGAAAATTTTCGATGGAAATTTCGATGGAAGTTTCGATAATTGTAATCCTTTATGTTATTGTTGTTTTTTGAATAGGACTAAAGGGGGATTGGGGTTATTTCACCATTTATTACTCTTATACCTATAATATATCATAATTACATTGCATTCCCTAATATTTGCTACTCAAATTATCAAACACTAATACGATGCATGCTTTATGCTATATTTTATTTTCTTCAATGTGGACGACATGTATCCTAGTGGTGGTTTATTAGACAATGAGGGTCCTAGGAAGCCAAATACACCAATAAATAATGATTTTACTTAGAAACATTGCATTAATGTTCTTAGGGCCAATGAAATGGTTGATTGTCGAGTCAATATCAACAGCAAACTATCAACCCAAGTAAAATGTGTGGGGGACGCCCTACATATCGAATATGTGATGTTATAGCACAAATAAGTACGTGCATGTATATAGCTCAAAACTACAAAATTACATAACTTAATTCCTACATTTTGTCGTCGAAATCCTTCATCGAAATCCTCAATAAACAGGATAGTTCCCTTACCTCCCACACGAAGGACCCCTCCCTAACCTATCTCCACATAAAATTTTATTGCATAAAACGATGCATTTAGGTGTAGAGATCACACCTGTAAATTTTAATAAATTAATTCGTTCATTTTGGCGTCGAAACGGGAACAGTTGCATTTATCGAAATTTTTGTCGAAATTTCCATAAATTTCGGTTTCCATGCTGTCGAAACGGTATCGAAATCGGATACCTTATTCCTTGGTCTATATAGTATATACATGTATATATATGTAAATTTGTATATACATATATGTAGCAATATATATATATATATATAGAGAGAGAGAGAGAGTCAGGCTAGAATACACTCGAGTTAAGAAGTGTTGTTGGCTGGGAAAAGGCCCGCGACAGGGAAGACTAGGACGTCGATTGAAGTGGGGCTGGTAGGGAACGTGTTGAGCGGCAGGTTCTGTAGACGGCTTTGCGGCGTTGGACAAATGGGTTTTGGCAGTGTGGTGTGTGTGCATGCATGGGGTTTGCGGGTTTGGGAACCAAGTTGGTGGCAAGAATGCGACAAGCAAGGCAGTCGGTTTGGAACCACAGAATCTGGAAGGGGTTACGGAAGTAGAGAGAGGGTGGGGAATCGGGACGATGGCAGTGTGTGTTGGGTGCTAGCGGAACTTGACAGCGGTAGGTTGATCACTTCAAGGGAGGAAGAACATGTTGAGGTAGAAGACAGGAGGGAAGATGAAGGGGGGAAGAAGAAGAGGTTGTGCCCTAATGAATTTCGGGTTTGGCTCTGATACCACTTGATGTGGAACACATCGTGAAGAAGAAGGACAAAGGAGATGAACCGAAATAATTTATACCTCACCGCCTGGACAAAGGCCCCAAGGCTGGGTTTTATAACACTACATGGCTTGACCTACAAGTAATGGAAATAAACTCCTATTTACTAAAATTTGGAAGTAACAAAACCTTAAATAAAGAAAAGTATAAAAGATTTACGTCTAAGGTACATTAACTAGATAATTTGCAGTCAGGTCCCTAAATATAAAAATAAAGCAAAAACAAATAGAATAAAGCCTAATACGCCCTACATCACTGCCACTGCATACAACATTCAGAGATTCCACCGACTCAGGATCGCTCAGGGATCATCACCATACACCACGATGGTCGTCTCCGCTTGTTCTATAGTGCACATGATATCTTCTCTCTCTTCTCTCTATTCCTTTAGTTGTTTTTCAATTTGTATGGGTAGCGAGTAGCCCACTACCAAGTTGCCGAGAGTAGCCCCATTATCTGAAGTTGTTGAACGTTCCCTCTTATATATTGCATCTATATGATTGTATGAATCTTTATTTATTATGACTTGTTTCACAGTTGTCCATCATGATCGCATGCTTATTGGGTTGCTTAATATCACGAACATGTGAAATAGACTAAGGATATTGGGCTTCTTTGTGTTTCCAATGTTACCATGGAAGTGTTGTCTTCGAAGCGACAAATGTGCAATCTCCTAAATATCATGACCGTGTGATATCCATGCATTTTGTGATCCTCTATTCGAACAATAGATTGCTTCATGGCTTCAATATATGATACTATATTAAATTAAATGTGGCGAGAGGGATCTAGTAGGGTAACGTTGGTGAAACCTATTGCCATGGCTCTTTAATCATTATTAAATCTCAACCTCAATTATCGCACTTCACTCTTGTGATTAGCTAGTAAACAAAACAATCATGTTTTTTGTTATTGTCTAGTTCTAGATTGATCAATTGATCAACATAATTCTTAAAAAGTTGTCTCCAGGGGTTGACCCTCAACTATACTACCCGCTTGTGGGTGATTAATCGTATTTATCACTTTTAGATTAAATCTACAAGTTCCATCATCCTAGTGAACTTGAGATATACGGTTTTGTCGCATAAAATTTTAGTGTCGTTATTGGGGATGACGGTGGAGGTTAGAAGAGTGAATGTTCGGACGGAGCCCTAGCCTAAGGTGCTAGATGTGGTGGGATAGAGGTGGATGGAGAGAGTAGGGGTGGATAAAAGGTTTGTTGGTGGTGATAAAGTGGGTGATGACGGCATGGAGAAGTTTTCTCTGGCCTTTAGCAACCAAGGCTGACGGGATCAAAAACGCACAGACTATGGCTTAGACGATCGTCTTTTGGCCGTTATAGTGTTAGGGAGCTCGATTATTGTGAGAAGTGTAAATAATCGGGCTCCTGGCAGTCAAGTAAGTCATACCAATTTCCGCTAAGCGACTGACTAGTGTGTGCCAGCTAGTCGGATAGTGTTGTTGTCGTAGTAGATATGGCTCATTACCCATTTGACTAGTCGCAATAGTCAATCGGCTAGTGATCATTGTAGCGTACTAGTGTGTATGTTCCTCAACTAACCAGTCGACTTGTTAGGCTACCCGATCGGCTAGCTTCTACACAACTTTTTTCTCTAGTTTAGTCAACCGACTAATGGTCACATTCAGTCGACTAGTTACGGCTTTCATGGAACAATAAGTCATGTTAGTCGTCACTAGTCAATTGACTGGCAAGGCTAGCTTATCGACTAGCGGGTGATTGTACTAAGTAGGGTGCCCAATATAGACTAGCTGACCGACTAGTCAAGATAGTCTAACGGCTAGCTCTGACGTCGTTGCAGGATCGATTCTATATCATGAACAACCTTTCACTTGCAATTAAATTAATTAATTTGTATTGAAAATTATGCAATGATCTATATGAAGTCTAGAATGATGGCTAAATTTTACTAACTAGAATGAATTTCAAAAAGAAAATTCTAAGATAGATATTAGAGGTATAAGGTTCTATACAAAATCTAAAATGACACTAAGTGGATCTTCCTATATACATAGTAGATTTAGTAAAACCACAACAAACTATAGGAGGTTTAAGGAGTAAATGAGGCAATTAGTCTAACAACATCAATACATATCACTTGGCGTATTAGAAGATTTTGTGATAGTAACTAAAAAACATTGGTTGTCTCATATCATAGACAACTCCTAACCCCTTCATATGATCACTTAGGTGCTTGAGTTTCATGGGAAGCTCTAGTTGACTTAAAACTTGGTTAAAGTAAAGGGTGGGTCGACAGAAAGCTTTTGACAATCCTATCAAAACTTATGGTAAATAAGCATTGGTTATTGTCAAAGAACATTTCTTGTTAAAATACAAGTATTGGAGGATCGGAGAAGAGGTGCTTGACAATTGAGGAGGAAACCAAGACCATGCTCACAAGAGACCTCTTCTAGTGGAAGATGACTTGCAAGCGCAAACCAATTAGGTGGAAGTTGATCATTTAGACAACTCGGACTGCGCTTATGATAGAATTCAACATTCCATAATGAAGGCATTGATCCCCAATCAGTTTTACAGATAATGAAGGCCTGGGTCGAAGCTTACCCAGGGTTGGTAAGGCAAAAATCATGTGATATTACGAGTTCCATAACATGTGATTGGCTCATGCTTTAGTAGCATTATTTCAGAGGTGATTTATCAAAGTATCCCATTTGCTTTGTCGATCAGCTCTTTAATTAATAATGCCTAAAACACCAAGTTTATGTCATAGGTACTCTAAGAAACAATATCATGTTGCAACTTATTTTCAGAGATGGTCAGCGCGATCACTTTTTCGAGTTCTATTTAGATAATCCTCAAAATTTCAACCCCGCAAAAATCATTCATCATACTTGTCAAGACAGCTAGGCAGTCAGCATGCCTCGACAGGTGCCTCGGATTTTCTGTGTTTTGGGGAGTGTTATGGTGAATTGTCGATTATTCATATATACTAAATATGATTCCACAAAGGAAACGTAAAAATAGAGAGCAAAAAGAGATTGCAATAGCATTAGGAGGAGTTCGAGGAGAAGAAGACAAAAGAAAACAAACTGCAGCAGCAACATGGAGAAGCAGAAAATGTAAAAGAGGAATAGAAGAAAACAGAAGAAAAAAAATGTGGGAAGAGGTTGTAAGCAGTAGAGGATATGGAGGGTGAGCGAGAAGAACCAGGAAAAAATAATAGCAACAGCAACAATCAGAAGATGCGGAAGAGGAATATTAGTAAACACTCAAACAGAATAACAAAAAAGGCAAAAGGAGGTTCTAACAGTAGTAGGAGGAGATGGAGGAGGAAGTAGAAAGAAGACAAAGTAACAGCAGCAGCTGGAGAAGAGATATAGAAGAGTGATATAAGTCTCTAGGGATCCACCCTCAAACCATACTATCCGCTTGCGGGTGATCTGTCGTATTTATCACTCTAGATTAATCTAGGGCTTGAGATATGTGATTTTGTCACATGAAATTTTGGTGTCGTTGTCAGGGATGACGGTCGAGGTTAGAAGAGCGGTGGAGGTTGGGACAGAGATCTAGCCTAAGGTTACTAGGGTGGTGGGAAAGAGGTGGTTTGAGAGAGTAGGGACAGAGAAGAGGTTTGTTGCTGGTGAAAAGTGGGTGACAACGGCGCAAAGGAGCTTTATGTGGCCCTTTAGCTACAAAGGCAGACGGGAAAAGGGCATAGCTAGCACAGACTGCAGCTTAGACGATCGTTTTTTGGTCTTCACGGTGTTAGGGGGCTCGATTGTTGTGAGAAGCGTAAATAATCCGGCTCCTAGCAGGCAAGTCACCCCAGTTTCCGCTAGGCAACCGACTGGCGTGTGCTAGCCAGTCGGCTAGTGTTGTTCTCGTCGTAGATCTGGCTCATTACCCAATCGACTAGTCGCAATAGTCAGTCGGCTAGTGATCTTTGCAGCATACTAGTGTGTATGTTCCACAACTAACCGGTCGACTTGTTAGGCTACCCGATCGGCTAGCTTCTGCATATAAGTTTTTCCTCCAGTTTAGTCGACCGAGTAATGGTCACAGGGGTCTTCATGGGACAGTAAGTCATGTTGGTCGTCGCTAGCCAGTTGACCCACAAGGCTAGCTTATCGACTAGCGGTTGATTGTACTTAAGTAAGGTGCCTAATATAGACTAGCCGAACGACTAATCAAGATAGCCAATCGGCTAGCTCAGAGTTGCAGGATCAAATCCTTATCATGAACAACCTCACTTGCAATTATAACAATTATTAACATTGAAAATCATGCAATGATCTATATGAAGTCTAGAATGATACTAAATTCTACTAACTAGAATAAATTTCAAAAAGAAAATTCTAAGATAGATATTAGTGGTATAAGGAACTATATGAAGTCTAAAATGACACTAAAGGAATCTTCCCATATACATAATAGATTTAGTAAAAATACAACTATAGGAGGTTTGAGGAGTAAATGAAACAATTAGTCTAACAACACCAACACACACCACTTGGCATATTAGAAGATCTTGTGATAGTAACTAAAAGACATTGGCTATGTCTCATATCATAGACAACTCCTAACCCCTTCAGATGATCACTTAGGTGCTTCCGTGCTTTAGTTTCATGGGCAACTTGCTCCACTAGTTGACTTAAAACTTGGTTAAAGTAGAGGGTGGTCAACATGCAGCTTTGACAATCCTATCAAAACTTATGGTAGCAATTGAAAAGATTATTGAGATCTCCACTTGATAAGTCCTAACTCCTATAAACCAAACAGTTGCACTTCACTGGGAATATTGCAGTTTCATCCACAACTTATTCCTCCATTGATTTAAAACTCGATTGTTAGTAATAGAAACCAGTTACGTAGAAAGATGTTGAATGCAGTGCGCCTAGGTAAATTAGAATAAAGTCTATTTCTCGTTAAGCTTCAACTATCGGAGACTCGGAGAAGAGGTGCTTGACAGTTGAAGAGGAAGCCAAGACCATGCTCAGAAGAGGCCTCTTCTAGTGGAAGGTGACTTGCAAGGGCAACCTGATCGGATGGAAGTTGAGCATTTAGACAACTCGAACTGTGCTTCTGATGAGAATATAAATTTCATAGTGAAGGCATTGATCCCCAATCAGTGTTGCAGACTATTAAGACCTGGGTCGAAGCTTACCCAGGGTTGGTAAGGCAAGACTCCCATGATATTATGAGTTCTCTAACCTGTGATTGGCTCACATTTTAGTAGCATTAATATTAGCTCTTTGACAGCCTGTAAGCTGATTTGTTAGAGTATGCCCATTTGCTCTCTTGATCAGCTCTTTAATTAATAATGCCCGAAACACCAAGTTTGTACATAGGTACTCTAAAAGAAAGAATACCATGTTGTAATTTATCTTCAGAGATGGCCAGCATGATCACTTCGTTGAGTCCTGTGTAGATACCCCTCAAAATTTTGATCCTACAAAGACCATTCATGAGACTTGTCAAGACAGCTAGGTAGTCAGCATGGCTCAACGGGTGCCTAGGCTTTAATGTGTGTGTGTGTGTGTGTGTGTGTGCGTGTGCGTGTGTGTGCGCGCGTGTGTGTGGGGGGGGTTATGGTACATTGCCTATTATACATATATACTATATATGATTCCATAAAGGAAACACAAAAATAGAGAGCAAAAAGGAGATTGCAATAGCAGCAGGAGGAGGTTGAGGGGGGAGGAAGACAAAAGAAAATCAACTGCAGCAGCAACAGTTGGAGAAGCAGGAGGTGTAAAAGAGGAATAGAAGAAAACAGAAAAAAGAGGTGGGAAGAGGTTGTAAGCAGTAGAGGAAATGGAGGAGGGCGAGTGAGACGAACCAGGAAAAGATAATAACTACAGCAACATTCAGAAGATGTGGAAGAGGAATTGTAAATAACACTCAAACAGAATAAAAAAAAAAGGAGGATCTAACAGCAGTAGGAGAAAGAGATGGAGGAAGTAGAAAGAAGAAAAAGTAACAGCAGCAAATGGAGAAGAGATGTAGAAGAGTGATATAAGAAAACAGAAAAAGAACAGAGGGCAGAAGGAGGTTGTAACAGCAGTAAGAGGAGAACAAAAAAAAGTAGAAAGAGATGCAGAAGGAAGTAACAGGAGAGATAGGAGGAACAAGAGAAGAATCAACAAGGCAGTACAAGGAAGAGATTAAAGGATGAACTAAAGATAGGAGAGGGGAAAGGGCAGGTGGGTCACTCACAGCCTGTATTGTCCGCCCAGGCTGCCTGGTCCATCCAGCTCGCCTAGTCTGCAAAATTCCCATGAGACCCTTATGTACCTAAGATTAGGACCACAATGAAGTGCCTAGGCACCCGTCTTGATAACTCCGGTATTCCGTATTCATGAAGTGACAATTAAGATTATTCAATCATACTTCCAAGTTCAAGATATGTCAATTGATCCCAATCTTCACCATCTTATCCTCAATGAATCTCTTATGGTCAATTAAATAAATGAATGAACATACCAACATTGTTCTCAAATTTATCCCGTACATCCTGCATTTGTCATTAATTTTGATTCTTTTACTAAAACTAAATGAGTGTTGAGTTTCAAACTAGTTACTATTCATTTACCTTAATATCTGACATGTCAAGTCTATATTGATGACCAAAATTTCAGAATTATGGTATATTCCAAGCTAGTGCAAAAACAAAAAATCTAGCATTTAAAATTTTGTGAATACCCAACATTTGGAAAGAAGAATGTGCTTACTGAAATTTGATTAAAGCTTCGGTTCACTGATATCCTCACCATCTCCCTCCAAGCCTCACTAGAAACTTCAGCATCAGTAGATATCACCTGAAATTGCATGTCACTGCCATTGGTATCAATCTTTGCATTTTGCCCTCAACAAAGGAAGCATTGAGATGGCTATAAAAGCATACACCAAGCATGGTAGCCATGTTAGGATGAATCATCCCAGACCCTTTTGCCATACCACCAACTTGTATGGGCACTCCTCCCAGCTGTTCAATTTCATCAAAAAAGATATAACAAATGATGATATCACCTGCTGTTCGTTGAAGAAACGCCGACTATAATAAAAAAAATTGAAGTACAAAAATCTTATTTTCAAGAAGATTAAAATATGAAATGCATCCACCTCCATCTTCACAGCTACACTCTTGCTAACAAGATCGGTAGTGGTGATTGCAATGGCAGCATTATCTGCACTGGTATGCAATTGGGCCAATCACACCAGAGTTCCAAATGAACCAAAACAAAATCATAAAATAAAGATCACCGCAATATTTTTTTCATATGTAACTTTTCCATCATTTTAATGACTAATGATAAGACAAACAAATATCTCAACAATGCTAATGGGAAACAAATTTGTATGTTGGGAGAGCCTGATGGAGATGTACGAGACAGAACTGGCTCGAACCTAAATGGAAATCCTAGGCGTGTATTATGTAATAATTAGTAATAGGGATTTTATTAAAGTTGGTAACAAACCTCTCTCTCACTCTCACTCTCTTTCTTTGTTGGGGGGGGGGGTCTAATGTTGTTCTAAAAGAATAAAATAGTTAATCTTATTTTGATTAATAAAAGAATTATCTAAAAAACTAAGTGAGGGACCTCGACTGCTCGTACATTAATGGTGTTATACTTTCCCAAAGGCAGATGGATGATTACTGGCAGGTCAGGTCTAAGCAGCAGCTGTGGCTCGACACAGGTGGAATACCAAGGTTGCTCTAAAAGGTAGGGTTTTATTGCTTGACACCATGTAAAGAATGGAATGGTGAAGACAGCCGTGTTGTTATGTTGTGTTGCAGTACACTAATGATGTTATACTTTCCCAAAGGCAGGTCAGGTCTAAGCAGCAGCTACCCAACACTGGCGGAATACCGAGGTTGCTCTAAAAGGTAGGGTTTTATTGCTTGATACCATGTAAAGAACGGAATGGTGAAGAAAGCCGTGTTGTTATGTTGTGTTGCAGTAACTCTAGCCCTCTTTATATAGGGTGAAGAGAATCTACGAGACCGGCTACCTAGAAGTCTTATGTGCTAAAAAGCAAGCCTATGTTGCATAATATCATATAATTGAACTCAATAATTATGTAACTTCTGTTTTATAGGACGACATCACTACTATTCCAAAATACACATAAGCATGTTCTTATAGTATTACATTGATGTTACAGAGGAAGAAAAAATTGCCAAAGAACACAAATTTTGCTTTGACAACAAGGAGATCGAATTCTTTTGAGATCATGCAGCCAACAAGAACATCACCTGAAGCCATTTCTTGACACCATAGGATCTAAGATGGTTAAACCTAATTGAAATGGATCGGTGACTGCTATTGATCATGCGAGAATATCAGTAAGGAGAAAAACTCAATTACTTGCGACTACTCCTGCCAAATATCAGTTCCTTAATTTAAAACAAAGTATAAAAGGTAGGATAGGCACTCATAGAATATGAAATGAGAAAGAAAAAAAATACCCCTGAACTGTTGGTGAAAGTGACGCAACCAAGTTTGGAAGCGATTTCAAAAGAGCATCCTGTATAAAACCATTCAAGCATACTGCAATGAGCCACTCTATTTAAAAAATGCACAATAGGAAATAAGTATAAACAGCTCATCAAAAGAAAATGAGGTGAAATCATAAATTTAACTATGATAAAGAAAGAAAAGTTCCTTTCTGCAGAACTACAAATAGTACTTTTAACTTCCCAATCGAAGAGAGTGGAAAGCATGTTCGTGCTGGGCATATCTTACAGAAAGCCATTGTAAAGTACCTTTTTTATTCTTTGTCCAATTACACCAGTTGATCCAATCAATACTGAACCAGACTTTACTTGTAAGAGCTTCATAGTTGAGCCAATAAGAAAGTAAAATCATCTATAAAACAAGATAATGCATGTATACCAATTTAGGTTGCATACCTCTGCAAGGGCATCAGCACATTCGATCACATCTTGGTAGCCAGAATCACCCTATTACCATATAGAAAGATCTTATAAAGCAGAAACCTTTCCGGAATTAAATGTACATCAATATATCATAAAATTATAATTAGAGTGAAAACTGTATTGTAGCATTAATGTTTGCAAAAGTTGAAGACAATTTCTGAAGATAATGGTTTAGCTTGCAATGTAAAAAAAAAACCTAGATTAGTAATTTATACAGTTTGTGTAATGCTTATAACATGATGAATGAACAAAAGGTAATTCTATATTTCCATTTCCTGTATTCTTAATGCAAATTCGTCATTTTTAATGTCAGCAGGCATTATATTTTTGCACTTCAAACCTTTCACCAGGGCTGGCGCCTGGCAGGGAGTAGCAGACATGCTAAATAGAACATCCAATAGAAAAGTGTAACTCTCCGCAATCAACAAAGAATGTGCATCTTAATGAAGGCATTTCTCACTCAGTAAAATGCAACGGTACTTGTTAGTTGTTACTTGAGGTATAATTACAGCATAACTTTTGTCATGAAAAGTCCATATTCTGCATGTAGGAATTTTCAAGGAGATCATTCCATTGACTTATATCCAATCACATGTTCATGCTGGATCTAAAGGTGTGGTTCTCTTCATCTAGAAGTCGGCAACGAGATTGCTTATTATTGGATGATTAAACAGAGTACAGGGGGCTCTCTTTTATAAGACAAGAGAGTACACATGGTATAGAGATAACCCATGTGGGATAAAGAGTACACAATAGAAAACGAGAAAAAGCATAAAGCAAAATACACTAAGTATAGAAAAGCAGTAAAGTGTATATACTAATACTCCCCCTCAAGCTGGAGCGTAGATGTCAATCATGCCCAACTTGGATGTCATAGTACCAAATCTCGTCTTTGGAAGAATCTTTGTGAAGATGTCAGCCACCTGATCAGAAGTATGGATGTAGGGAGTGGATATCTGGCCAGATAATACAGCTTCGCGAATAAAATGGCAGTCCACCTCAATGTGTTTAGTCCGCTCATGAAAAGTGGGATTACTGGCAATAAACGCAGCAGCTTTGTTATCACAATACATCGGAATAGGAGAGGAGTCAGAAATACCAAAATCCTTCAGTAGGCTTCGAATCCAGAAAAGCTCACAAGTAGTATGCGCCATGGCGCGATATTCAGCTTCAGCACTTGAGCGAGCAACCACAGTCTGTTTCTTGCTTCGCCAAGTAACAAGGTTTCCTCCCACAAATGTACAGTAGCCAGAAGTGGAGCGTCGGTCGAGCTTGCTCCCAGCATAGTCAGAATTAGAATAACCAAGGAGTTTACAGTGACCATGTTTCTTATATAGTAGGCATTTCCCGGGAGAGCTCTTCAAATATTTAAGAATGTGGCAAACAGCGTCCCAGTGACATTGTTGGGGTTTATCCAGGTATCTACTAACAAGCCCGACAGCATAAGTAATATCAGCTCGTGACGGTCAGATAAATAAGCTTACCAACCATGCGTCGGTACTGATGATGGTCAGGATAGGCAGGAGAGTTCTCATCATCCCAGTCAGTATTTGGATCCAGAGGTGTGCCAGCAGGCTTAGCACCTAGAAGTCCAATTTCATAAAGCAGATCCAAAACATATTTGCGTTGAGACAAACAAAGACCAGAAGAGGACCGAGAAACTTCAATCCCAAGAAAGTACCGCATAGAGCCAAGATCTTTGGTAACAAAGTGTTTCTCCAGATAGCACTTGGTAGCCTGAATGCCTACAGGATCACTCCCTGAGAGAATGATATCATCAACATATACAATAAGGATAATAATGCCAGCAGTAGTATTTTTGACAAAAATAGAGTGATCTGACTGGGAGCGTCTAAAAGAGAATTTCTAAAGAATAGTACTCAATTTATCAAACCAAGCACGGGGACTCTGTTTTAAACCATAAATCGCCTTCATCAGCCTGCAGACTTTAGAGGAATCCCCCTGAAGCACAAATCCTGGAGTAGAACGTCCGCGTCCACGGCCACAAGAGAGAAAGTCTCAAAATAATTGACCCCGTAAGTTTGTGTATAGCCTTTAGTAACGAGTCTTGCCTTTAGCCGTTCAACCGTGCCATCCGGTTGATATTTGACAGTAAACACCCAGCGACAACCAACGGGGGAACAATCTGCAGGAGGATCAACTAGCTGCCATGTGTTGCGTTCAGTAAGAGCCTGCATATCAGCTTCGATAGCTTGACGCCAAGCAGGATGTTTAAGAGCCTGAGAAGCATTTTTAGGAATAGATATAGCAGAAAGAGCAGCAGTAAAGTTAGCAAAATTAGTCCCCAGATGATCAGTAGTACAGAAATTTCCAATAGGATGTTTAGTGCAAGTTCTAGTTCCTTTCGTCAAGCTGATAGGAACATCAAGATCAGAGAATACCTGCGGTGGTATTTGATCTGGCACGGAGGATGAAGACGTTGGAGGGGCCATAGAGGGAGTTGTTGTCTTCTGTCTTCTTTGATATACTTTTCGAGGCGGCTTTTCAGTAGGAGAAGTAGTATCAGCAATATCAGTAATATCAGCGGTATCATCCATGACAGGTAAAGGTGTATCCAGTAATAAATCTGATGTAAGAGTCGACCCGGCAGAAGAGTAGGCATGTGCTCAAAGAAAACAACATCAGCAGATACAAACCATTTCTTTGACACAGGATCATAGCAACGGTACCCTTTCTGAGTGCGCGAGTACCATAGGAAGACACACTTAGTCGCTCTGGGATCAAGTTTGGTGAGACCGGGACGAAGGTTTTTGACACAGCAGGTGCTCCCAAAGATACGAGGAGGCACAGTAAAAAAGGGGCGCATCCGGAAACAGAATCTGATATGGAAGTTGATTCCCAAGCACAGAAGAGGGCATTCGATTAATTAGGTAACAAGCAGTAGAGATAGCCTCAGGCTAAAAACAGTGGGGAACATGATAATGAAAAAGTAAAGTGCGAGCAACTTCAAGAAGATGGCGATTTTTGCGTTCAGCGACTCCACTTTGTTGTGGTGTGTAAGCACAGGAAGTTTGGTGTATGGTGCCTTGTTTTTGACAGAAGTTGCTGACAGAGGCTTGCACAAATTCTAAGGCATTATCAGTGTGAAAAATTTTAATGGATTTAGCAAAGTGGGTCTGAATCTCGACAAAGAAAGTCGTGATACTGTCAAGAATGGTAGACCTATCTTTAAGCAAAAACAACCAGGTGGTTTTAGAAAAATCATCAATAAAACTCAAGAAATATCTAAATCCAGAAGTACTCGGCACAGAACAGGGTCCCCAAACATCACCATGAATAATGTCAAATGGTTGTTTAGAACTAATACATGATTTTTTTGAAAAAGATGCTCGGGTATGTTTGCCTAGTTGGCAAGTCTCACAATGAAAAATAGAGTCTAATACATCAGGTAATAATTGTTTCAGCTTTGCTTCAGAAGGATGTGCTAAGCAATAGTGCCACTGGATGCCGGTCACAGAAGATGTCAAGTATGTTGCGGTCTTCGGAATGTCCAGGTAGTATAGCCCGTCTAGTCCCTCATGGCCTGAACCAATCGTCGTCCTCGTGCGCAGATCCTGAAAAATAACACCATCCGGGTCAAACGTAATCGAGCAACGAAGGCTCTTCACAGTTCTATTTACAGATGGCAGATTAATACGAAACTTAGGAACATAAAGTGTAGACCGCAGAGGCAGGCAACCAGTAGTACAGATATCACCAATCCCAATAACAGGTGTCTTAGAGCCATCAACCAGTGTAACAGGAGGTATAATAGAAGTATTGTGCAGTTTAGAAAATAAAGCAGGATTTCCAGAAATATGAGATGTCGCACCAGAATCAATCACCCATTTGTTTTTACCAGACTGTGTCAGGAGGGCGGTGCTACCATCAGTAGAAGCTTCAACAGAGGAAGCAAGACGAGCCTGGAGCAGCTTTTTGAATTCAGACTGTATTCAGTCAACAGAGGGCGGAGCAGAGGTAGTAGCAGTCTCTGTCTGATCCGTCGTGACCTGATTCGCCCAGGCTGGCTTGCCATGCTTGATCCAGCAGCAATCTTCATTATGGTTTGTCCGCTTGCAGAAAGTGCAGTAACGAGGCTCAGTAGAGTCAGCGCCAGAGTATGAGCCACGTCTAAGTGGAGTAGAACGTCCGCGTCCACGGCCCCGACCACGACCACGGAAGGAATCTCCAGTGCGAACTGCGAGGGCTACTCCATCAAAAGTATCAGAAAGGTGTTGCGAAACTGATGGCAGACGTTGAACCCTTTTGAGAACATCCCGAAGGGTAGGCAGAGGATCACTGGATAGGATCTGATCCACAACTCCAGCGAAGGAAGATGGCAAACCAGCGAGGAACTGAACAAGCATAAGTTCGTTCCATTGACGCTGAACTTCAGTGATGTTGACCAGAAAGCAGATGATACACCTGAAATTCATCCCAGAGAGCACAGTAGGTGGTGTAGTAGTCCTCAATAGAATCAGTGGTAGAAAATTCTTGTTTGGCAAGTTGCTTGAAGATCTCAAAAACCTTCTTAGGATTTTGCTGATGAGAGTATACATGAGAGAGCTGCTCCCACATTTCCTTCGCAGTCTGGAGGCGAAGAAGTGACTGGTTGATCTTGGGCTCGACGTTGTTGACCATCCATGACATAACGTCGTAGTCCTCCTTGGACCAAAGATCGTAGGTCTGCTTAGTCTTTTCATCAGCATCAGTAGCGGGGACCGCCGGTCCTTTGGTAGTCATATGAGAATAGCGTCCTTGTGCTTTAACATATAGCTCGAAGGAAGCCGCCCAGAGGTGATAGTTGGAGTTAACCAACTTCACAGTAGTGACACACAAGTTGCGTGGAAGGTCAGGTGTCGCCATTGGAAGGGGCAGAAGCACGAGCGCAGAGAGCAGTAGAAGTCAGCAGCAGCAGAAAGCAGCAAAAGTCCAACACATGGACTAGTAGTAGCAGATAGAAGATCCACGCATGGATCTTAGAAAACCCACGTAGGGCAGTAGATAGAGATAAAAAAACCTACACCAACATGGAGGACCAGTCACTCCACCATGAGGCGCAGGCAGAAAGAGAGAGAAACTTTGTTTACGCCGTCAACGTGCCAGAACTGGAAAATGTCGGGGTTGTCCGGAGATTTCAGAAATAGAAACGGAGCTAGATGGAGGGGCATGTGATAGATTAGGCCACAAAAGCGGGTGTAGCTAGGAGATAGGAGGTTGGTGGAGAGATTGGAGGGGTGGATGGCGGTACTGTAGCGGCGGTACTGTAGCGGCGGCGGAAAAAAAAGGGGGGGTGGCAGCGGCTAGGGTTGGGGTGAGAGAGGGATTAGGTTTAAGGTGGATCGGCCCGCTCTGATACCATCTAGAAGTCGGCAACGAGATTGCTTATTATTGGATGATTAAACAGAGTACAGGGGGCTCTCTTTATAAGACAAGAGAGTACACATGGTATAGAGATAACCCATGTGGGATAAAGAGTACACAATAGAAAAAGAGAAAAAGCATAAAGCAAAATACACTAAGTATAGAAAAGTAGTAAAGTGTATATACTAATACTTCATATGACAGCCAAAGCTAACACCAGTTTCCACCAATATTTCCCTTCCTGGCATATATTGTGAATTCCCAAAGGTGGTCAGAGACTCCGGATGAAGTCTAGTAGAAAGGTAACATCCAGGTGAAGCTTCAAACTCTAAAAACATTAGCCAGATTAATTCGTAGATATATTATATACTTTGATGGCATGCAAAAATAAAGAGATGCTAGCAGTTGACGTCAGTGGGAGTGGCAGTAGGAATACAAGCTAGAAGTCTAGGAGTGCAACACACTGAATGAACTCTAGTAGATATATCCAGGTCAAGCTTCCCACTCAATAAACATCAGCCAGAATAATATTCACTTTTCAGTACATATCAGACAATTTATATGGTATACAGAAATAAAGATATGCTAGCAAGGTGACTGCAGTGGGCATGGCAACCTCGATTGCAATGCATGGTAGAAGCATTGTTCAAAATTCCAACAAAATTGTCAAAATTTTGCTCAAAATTTCAGTACCGGTGACCATTGGGTATTGAAACACAGGTACCTCTGACTTGGTAGGGTGTTTGAGAAAGCAGAAAAGTAATTTTTTTCAAGAAAAAGCATCATCTTCCTGTTTCAGCAAAACATAATAGAAATAAAAAGTTAGGTTTTGAGAAACAGGGCACCAGGTCTTTTGCTTTTACAATGTGACTCCTTGGATTTTTTCAAGGCTATCTAAGTTATGTTTCTTCTCTTCCTAGACTAATTCGACCTCTCTATCCTATTTCTTCCACTTCTATAAAGATCTACAAAGAAAATATTTAAAATGACTTTGGGAGTTGTAACTATGGCTATGATGACCCACTAGGCTTCATTTCTGAGGTCACAAGATTTGTAATGATAGTACGCAAAATACGCATGACCACCTAGATATTTTGAATGTTATGGCAGTAGCAATCACACCTACGACTACATTGTTGCCTCCTCTAGGCTCTAGCTACACAAACCAAGAATAATCTTGGGTTTATCCAAGATTATGCATTTCATAACTAGTAGGTGATTCAGCCCTATTTTAGGGCTTTATCTTGTGTCATTTTACATTTCAGCCACATCTATACTTGTTAGATTACATGTTATTTCCCTCAATATGCTTATTTCTATCAAATGCACTTATGGAGGTTTTTTGCATGTTTTATAGGTACGTTGTCCACTACTTGATGGCATGGAAAGAGGATGGTCCAGTCTAGGGTTTCCTCAGGCTTGGAGGAGCTCAAAATGAGGCCAAAATCACTTCCAACCTACCCCAAGTGGTCAAAGAAAGTTTTGAAGCAATACCCTCCATGGATGATCAAGTTCAAGGCTCAAATGCATGGGAGAGACACCACGACGACCGTGGTGAGCCCCCACGTCCGTGGTGGACATGCCCCAAGTACAAAAAAATCAGTAAAACTCCCAGAAATCGATGAAAATGCCCAAAATGACCGTGGTGATCAACATGTCCGTGGCCATAGGTGTCCACCACGACCGTGGTGACCCCCCACGGCCGTGGCCATCCATGCACACCTCCCTGTGATCTCTACATTTTAAAAACCCACGACCGTGCCCATCCACCACGGTCGTGGCCTACCCTACCCACCACGGCCGTGGTGACCCACCACGGCCGTGCTACTCACAAAATCCACCAATTTTTCCACTGCTTTCCCCATTTTACCCCTAACTTAACCCTAGACCCCCTAGATCCCTATATAAGCCCTAGTGGCGGCTGGGGGTCAAGAGGTTGGCTGCTTAGAGTCCCATTTTCGCCCCCTTGTCACCTCCACTCCATTCCACTTCACCTCCACCTCAAATCCACTCCATTTCACCATTTCCACCACATAACCCCCCATATCTAAGCCTTCCATCCACTTCTCACCACCATTCTACACCATTCCATCCAAGAAGAAGGAGGAGGACGACCTTGCAGCTGCTAGAGAGGAGGAGTCATTCATCTACACCGAGCTCCATGGCTACTTCTTCCTCTATCTTCTCTCTTTTTGTATTTTTCATGTCTATGAGTAGCTAGGCCCCTTGGGTGGGTTGTTTTGGGGAAATTATGTTACTTTGATACCATGTTGGGGGATAATGACATGTAAACGTTGTAATTCCATTTGTTAATGATTATATTCTATTTGCATCTCATTCTCCATAGATTGCTTGTTGATTTGTGTGTGAAATCACTTAGGAATTTAGGCAAATTGCTTATATGTGTAAATTTTGGGATTTGCCCCTAGGTCCAATTCTTGGATCCCTAGGTTGCCTCCCATCTTCCTACATCCTAATCAATCTCCCTAAACCTAAGTGAGAGATCTAAGTAGCTAGATTAGGTAATTCTAGTGCAATTAGCATGGAGCCTTCTCAAGGCTAGAATGTGGGGGAATTGGGGTCCAAAACCCTAATTTCACCCCCCATTACTACCCTCGGCCCCTAATTGCCCTAGGAATGTCTAATCTAGAAACCTAGACTTGATTAGACTCTAATTGGATTGAACCTAACCCCTAACCCAATTGAGCCTCGTAAGGGTAGTAGGGGGTGTTAGGGACTAGTTCCCCTATACACAACCTAGCATATCCATGGCCAGTTAGTAGCTTAGGTTAATCCATTAGACTCTAACTTGTTGTTTAGTTTGGATAATCTAAATGGAATCATAATGTTCATATGTCACCCCCCAACTTAAGTGATAAGTTCATACCCCTAAACAGCCCACACATCTCTTTATTGCTTAAAACCCTAGTTTTGTGCCTGCTTAGCTTAATTAGTTCTTTTCTTGCTTAGTCAGTTGCTTGCCTTGTTCTTGCCTTGTTTATGCTAGTTTAGTTCTTTAATTGCTCTTTTGCTTTTCTCTTGCTTGCCTTAGCATAATTTGTCTTTTCATACCTAGCTTAGTCCTTTCTTTCCTGCTTAGTCTTAATCTAGTCTAGGGTTAACGTAGATTTCATTCTCGCCTTTAATTGCTTGCTTGTTCATAGTAGTTTAACAATCAAACAACCTTTAAACCCTTAACCCTAGTCTCTGCAGTAGGAACCTAGCCAAACTAACCTAGCTCTAGTGCCCCCTCTTTTCCCTGTGGATCGACCCTATACTTGCCACCTTCCTATACTACGACACGACCCCGTGCGCTTGCGGGTGTAGTTGTTTTAGTAGACGTAGGTGTGTTAGTTTAGGTCTTATAAATTTTGAAAGCAAAAACCCAATCACATGTGTTCCGACCTCGTGGGCGCATCTAGTCGGGTCAAATCGGCTAGTGTGTTGCACCTCTAGCGGAATCGCACCAGTAGGCATATAGAGAACACATTGAGCGCATACATGCTTGTATAAAACAATATAAGCTAGAGCCAACATGTTGAGATTATTAAACTCATGTACAATCAACAAGGAGGACAACAACCATCATAGATATCAAGCTTCAACTAGCTACATAACTATAATTATGTTTCATTTATGCAATTATGGATGACTCTTTGACTACTACATACTTGTAATAAGTTGTAACTCATTACTTTTGTTCCTCAGTTGTACCCATGAAGTCATAAAGATCCCAAGCCCAACATACAATATATTTGCAAAATTTGTGTCAAGTCTATATGTTGTGCTTGCAAACAAACATGGCTCAATTTATTAATTGCACCATCTTGGATTCGACATAGAAATCTTCATCCAAACGGATCAGCTTCCTTCACCCACACATGAGGAGACCACCCACCTGCGTAAATAAGTAGATTTGCACTAGTAGGCTAATCTGGAAAGTTTCATCAATTAATTTGTTCATTTTGACGTCAAAAACACCAGGAACGCATCTGTTGAAATTTCTATTTCGGTGCCCCCTGAAATGGCATCAAAATCAAACAGTTTCTTACTTGCTAGAAGTCTACGAGAGTAATAATTTATAGTTGATAGCTCCACACTTTAACCTTTACTTTGGAAAACATGGACGAGAAACCACACCCTGCCCTATCAAACACCTCAGCTTCAGTTATGATGTTCTCCACACTACACTCCTAAAGGGTACATTTCATCACTCGTTTTACTATGCCGCAATATGTATTCCGGCAGAAAAAAGAATTTTCAAGACAGATAATAAATAAAAGGATGCTTGCAAGCTCAATATCTCAATGACAATTTTAAACACATACCGATAGCTCCACACTTAAAGCTTTTCTTTGAAACATCAAAGAAGAACCACACCCTGCCCTATCAAATACCTCAACTTCAATTAGGATGTTCTTCACTATACACTCCAAAAGGGTATATTTGATAACTCTTTTCACAATGTCGCAATATGTTTTATGGTGTATCCATAGTTGTTGAGGCGTCCGCTTCGGTGCCGCCTAGTCGCTCCGCGCGCGCGCGCGCGCGCGGGGGGGGGGGGGGGTGTTTCGCCTAGTTGGACGACCAACTTCTTGATCCAAATAGGCGACTGCCCACGACAACTGGGCGGTTAGGCGACCGCCTGGGCGGGTGTTTACCTGACTGGGCGCCCGCTCTTTTGCTGGGCAGGCCCAAATACCATGCCCCACCTGATATATTTAAAACTCATGGAGCAATAATGTACCATTTTGGCATTTACATTTGTTGTTTATGGTTGGAAATTAGGGTATACAACTACGAAGTATGGCTTTTGTGGGTTTAAATCTATAGAAGTGGAAATATGGAATGATTTACATTTTCTTTATATATTGTCATGTATTTTCTTATCATTTATATTGGGAATGTATATCTAAATATTTTATTATTTGTATGTTGTACTTATTTTTTTCCTAAATTAGTAATTCAATTAGAGTTTTAAGGATTATTGAAAGTTACGAGGTAGATTTTATAGTATGAGCTATTCTCAACTATTTGTTGCCTCTTTTGTAATTTCATCTCATCTAATTACATCTATTTCAACTTATTTCAGGGATTTGGATTAATATTGAACAATTTCAGTCTTAATATTCATATATACGTGTATATAATAAACATATATATAGTTTTTAATATAAAAAAAGTCACTGCCTAGGCGACCGCCTGGGCATTCTGCGCAGCCTGGGCACTCAGCCAGAGCAGGCAACAGCCTGGCCACCTCAAAAGCTATGGGTGTATCCCGAAGAAAAAAGAATTTTCAAGACAGATAATAATAAAGGAAGGTTGGTTGCAAGCTTAATATCTCAATGACAATTTTATAGCCAAACTGGTTAAGGTAGTAGGTACCTCAAATTCATATGAATTGAAACTAGCTACATTGAATTATAGGACCTAAATGCCAGTTTTGGTTAATTAGTGAGAAAAGAGAGAGGGTGTACAAGAAAGTTCAGAAATGGTGTAGGATGCAAGTAATAAACACCTCCAAACCCAGTGAAGATATATCCCTGCTAGAGTTTCCACCTAATAGGTGTTACGACTTCCAACTATGCTACTAGACATTGGCTTTGTTTCAGCTTCAACAGGTGTGGATGTGAATGTATGTGGAAACTTTGATGAAATTGTAAATGCAACTTTGAGGCAAATGAAGCTAAAAGCAGTGATTTTGTGAGGGGATTTGATATAAACAATCAAGTCCCACTATAAAATAATCTGTTTCATCATTGTTAAATGTTTAAATCTTACAAAAATTTAATATGTTAATAATAGAGGTGAGATGGGAGATGAAATGGAGTGAGTTGTACACCAAACCTTTCAAAAATCTGTGGTAGATCTACTACCTTTTTGCTCAAAAACCAAAGGTTTGAAAAAGAGTTACCATAAGCTTAAGATAGTTTAGTCGAGCCTCACTATGTGTGCAGTAGCAGCATTAAACTTGTTGAAGTTGTTTGTTGGAAACTACAACTGTCATTGATGGTCTGGATTTTTCAAACTAGATTGTGCCATTCTTGTCAACATCTGGGTGAAATTGTTCAACATGGGTCGACATGTGGGTGGCAAGGTCAACCGTGGACACTTCCCACATTTTGATGTGGACATTTGTAAGACATACAACACCAGTGATTTATATCCAGATGTCGAGTTGTTTAGAACCGTGCTTCGGACTCCCTTCTAAGAACATTTAAAAGGTAGACGAATTTTTGGTGAGTATTGCATTCGTTCAACACCGGACAGGTTAGTGACTTAGTGCAGGCAAAGTACCCTGAAGTGCAGCAACATTCATTACTACCCTCAATGAAAACCAATTCATCATATGAGATAAAAAGTCTCTAGCCAAAAGTAGCTTCCATAGATTCTGTATGATTCCAGATTCCCAAAGTAAGCATTCATATCTATAAAAGAAGTAAAACGGAATCTGGAATGAGCATACGTAACATAAAGACTAATAATGTCTGCAGTAGCAACCTATTAAGACAAAATCAAGACATATAACTATGGTTTTATCTATTAAATAGTAGATAGTTTCAACAGAAATTCTTTTCGACATAAAAGTAAACAAACACAACACTAAGTCCTAGACTTAGATTAAGTCTTCAACTCCCCGCCTGGGCGCAGCCTAGTCGGACGGTCATTGAAGGGGGGTCGCCTAGCTAGACGCCCAACTTTCTTGCCCAAATAGGCGTCCGCCTAGGGCGCTTGGGCGACTAGTCGACCTCCTGGGCCGCCTGGGCGGGTGCTAGCCTGATTGGGCGACCGCTTTATTGTTGGGCAGGTTGAAGTAAGGGCCCAAATACCACGGCTCACCTTCTATATTTTTATTTTATGGAGCAACAATGTACCATTTTGACATTTACATTTATCATTTATTGTTGAAAACAGGGGTATACAACTACAAACTACACCTTATGTTCTAATATATAGAAGCAATAATGTGGAATGATTTACATTCGTTTTATATATTGTAATGTCTTTCTTATTATTTATATTGGAATGTAGATCTACACCTCTTATTATTTGTATGCTCTACTTAATTTTTCCTTATATGTAATACAATTAGAGAATTTCAAGGATTACTAGAGTTGCAATGTATATAATTAGTGTGGACCTTTTATTCTTGAATTATCTTTTCGCCTCTTATTTAATTTAATTCATCTAATTACATCTATTATAACTTATTTTGCGGGGTTTGAATTAGAATTATACAGTTTTAGGTGAAATATTCATATATACTTATATATAATAACTAAATTTATTTATTTATTTTCAAAAATTGGCCATTCTATTCATCCCGTGGCCTGGGCGACCTAGGAGTCCTGGGCGGCCTGGGCGTTTAGCCAAAGTAGGCCACCGCCTGGCCGCCTTGAAAACTATGCCAGTAAATAAAGTAGTAAATCATAATGTATTGAGCAAATATGTTATGATGAGGCTTCAATTGAGATATTATGCTGAGCAAATCCTTATTTTCATAATAAAGCTTGAAGACCCTTTGGAAGACCCGGGGTATGAGCCATGGGCCCTAGAAACCAATCTGAGCCCAACTGGACCAATTAGGGTTTACATATGGGTCCATGGGAAGCAAAGTATTAATTCAGTCTATCGCGATGATATTATATACCAAGAATAATTTCCGTTTGAAGGATAGAAATATTATGAGATCACTGGAGAAATTCCAGAAGATTCTAGACAATCTTATGATATAGGTAACTAATTGAAGTAATATCTAAAGCAGAAGTTATCCTAGATACTTCTACAGTGGTAAATGATCATTACACCTATTTTGGTACAGCACGGTACAGTGTTTGAGCATACACATATATGGTACACAGTCTTCTAAGTCGCATGAGTACACCCTAAATACAAAACATTGTCATTGTTATCATCACTAAGGGTATGACTGGTTTGATGTAATTTGTCCCAAAAATACCGGAAGTCTGTTTCCTTTTTAAATTTCAATTGATTGGTTTGATGAAAGTCCCGAATTTGAGTTCTGTACTTTTCCTTAGGCTTCCGCCAGTATATATACATGTCCGAAACAAAATCCGTAAGAAACCAGCAGGAAAACAAGTTCCACCTCCAACCGTGTCTCGCACGTTTCGTCTTCCTCTAGTCTTGCGGCGATTCAACCCGGCGAACAACTGCAGAAGGAGGTGCTAGTAATCCTTGATAGTTTTGATGTAACCTATGGACCTGGCGGCGTTCTACAAGCGACCAAGATTACCCCAAGCACCAGTCGCGTATCTCTCCAGCCATGGATGTGTATCTCTCCAGCCATGAACTCAACCCAACAAGCCACCGCCAACTTGCGTGAATGCAGCGAGGGTTCAACTTCAAGGTGTTAGTTTCCATCCCAGTCCGTAGGAAATTCAAAGAGGATTTTAACCCTTCCGATGTGAATCTCCGTTCCGAGCATGCAGTAAACTCGTACAGGACTAATCCTTCCCATACCTCTGACGACACTGCTGTCTTCCCAATTTTTGCCCTAACCCCAAATCGTTAACCTATTTTCAACAAAGCACAAGTTTCCAATCCGTCAGTAGGAATATGTTTTCCAAGAACTTAATTTCAGTGTTGGGAAAATGAGTTTCATGAAAATTACACTTGCACCAAACTAGTCAGACCTTAAATACAAAAATTCAGAAAGGCAAAAATAAATGATCTTCAGCACTGATATTAATATTGTGGGCAGAATTTTATATAGCGTTAAGATCCCAGTTTTTCAGGATCAAATTAGGTTAACTGATTTTAGATGTTCAGTGGCTGTTTAAAGGGAAAACAAATTCAATCAAAGATTGAACTTGCTGCATTTCTTGCAAGCATCAAACAAGTTCAAACAAACAAAAAAATAAAATAAAGAAGAGATGACAGTGTAGTAACTTACGGTTGCAGCATTTGCTTGGCCAGCATTTATCAAAACAGCCTGTGCCTGAATCAAATGAACACAGGAGTGATATGTTTGCCAGTGAGACAGATCAAAAAAAAGGAACAACCCTATATGAATAAAATAAAGAGAATCCTTCTACCAACTAATATAGTCAGCTATACTGTATAAGATTCGATCATATTAGCATCGAATATATTAAACAAAGAGAATCCTTCTACCGTGGTTGATTGATCTAATGCCTTCTTGCAATAGACAACAGGAGCGGCGGCAACAATGTTGGTGGTGAAACATCCTGTATGATAATAATGTAAATAGGTAGTCATCTGGTATAAGTAAGAAAAAAAAATAGATAGTTAAAGGAGTCGCATGAACCGCCCAAAACTGAGAAGCTCACCTGCAGCTACAGCATCCACTTCACATGTGACCAGGGAGAGGTCTGGCTTATCACCGACCGCACGCAGCCCGCCGTACAAACCAGCGGCTTTGAAACCCTTTGCTGCAGTGACACCTCCGGGAATCTAGGCATGATTTAGGAGATAGACAGTACAGGTTTAATGATAAAGACGGCACATTTCAGGTTATTCTGGATGAGTTGCGCTCAAAGACATGATTTTTTTGGCGCTTTACCTGCTCCCAAGGCCCCTCGGGTAGTAGGATCGGAGCAGGAGGGACGTGGGTTGACACCTTGACGCTGCTAGACGTAGTCGCATTAGCCATTGCCTTGACGTATAGCCGCATTTGCCAAGCACGGAGCCGGGTATGTGTAGGTGGGAACAGGGCCACAGTGGGTATTGCTGCTCGGTGGATATGCAGTTGGGCAGAATATGCGGGCTGCATAGTCATTGATGGGGCAAGTCGTTGACGGTGTGTAACAAAAGGGCGGAAGTAGTTTGTGGCTGCTGCTGCTTCTGACCAGGCGGCGCAGGATGGTTCCGGGAGGAAAAGAGCACAGAAAATGCAGGAGGAGAGGGGACCAGCGAGGAGGGCAACGAACACAGGGTGGAGGAGCAGGGGAGTTCAGTGAGGATGAAAACGGCAGAGAGGGAGTAGGAGCGGTGCCGTTAGGAGAGGAGGGGGACGACTTGGTTACCTAGTGGCTTCTCTTGCCGGCACCAGTGGGTAAAACAGCAGCTATAGAAGAGGAGGCGCCGCCGAGACTAACGACATTCCTCGCTGCATAAGGGTAGGGGTATCGGGAAGACTCTTCCTTTCGGGAGCAGGGAGCCTACTGCCTGATTGGTCACCGCGACGATTTCACGCCGTCGTCAATGCTCACAACACGGCACTGGTGATTGCGCAGTTCAAAAGTAGCGGTTTTACACTGGTGGAGGCGGGCGTGAGAGCGGTGGAAGGCGATCACGGGATGGCAATTTGACCCAGCAAACCGATGCCCAGCGAGACCCATATAGATTTGGCCCATTTATACTGGG
Source organism: Alisma plantago-aquatica (assembly GCA_963693085.1). NCBI lineage: Eukaryota > Viridiplantae > Streptophyta > Magnoliopsida > Alismatales > Alismataceae > Alisma > Alisma plantago-aquatica. The sequence goes on along the minus strand of OY856410.1, from coordinate 790,193,906 downwards.
CAAATGGGCCCGCGTCACTCAGTGGGTCGTAATGGGGGTGGTGCTAATGGGTCCTCTTTAGAAACGGAGCCCCACTAAGGGCTAGTTTGGTTGCAAGCACTTGCAACACACCACATGACTTTAAAATCAGGAACTAGAAAACATGATTTACATCTGAATGCTGGATCGTTTGGTTTAGTGTGGCTTTAACTCAATTTCTTCCATTGTTTATGTTTGGTTGAAGGTGGTTTGTAGTTGTAGTTGAGAACGGTGAGCTTATCGCTGAACTAGCCAACCTGATCATGTATCTAATAATGACATTATTGGTTGCTTTGTATGTCTGGTGAACTTGCCGGCCTGATTAGTATACCTGCCTCAGCAACAGCAATACAGTGGGAAGCGGCAGAGAAAACGAACCGCGAGCAAAATCGACGTGGTACCTTTTCCAGTTTTTCTGCATGATCAGACATCGTCGTGGAGAGAGAAAGACGGCAGTCATCCAATACCCCCCCCCCCCGCAAACTTGGGGTGGGTTGAACCAATCGAAGTTTGGATCTCAGATTTCTGAAGGAGCACTTGGAGAGAGCTTTCGTCAAGATATCAACCGGCTATTTATCAGAGGAAATATGAGCAGTGACAATATGCCCCAAAGCTACCTTCTCTCGTACAAAATGATAATAGTGTTCTATATGTTTTGTTCTTGCGTGAAAAACTGGATTAACACTCGGGTGTAACGCACTGGTGTTATCACAAAACAAAGTTGTCAGTTGAGATGAGACAACATGCAGATCTCGAAGAAGAAAGGATAACCAAGTAAGCTATGCTGTTGTAGATGCAAGAGCACGGTATTCAGCTTCACAGCTGGATCTTGCAACAGTGGACTGTTTCTTTGCACTCCAGGAGACACATGTGGAGCCCAGAAAAATACAAAAGCCTGTTGTGGATCGTCTAGTGGATGGACATCCAGCCCAATCAGAATCACTAAATGTTGTTAGTTGTAGAGAAGGAGTGATAAGAAGACCCATAGACAAACTTCCTTTGAGATATCTTAAAATGTGTTTCACTAAAGCAAAGTGAGCAGTCGTTGGATTGGCTAGAAACTGACAAGCAGTATTAACTGCATAAGAGATATCAGGTCCAGTGATTGTTACATACTGTAAGTAGCCCACTAATCTGCGATACTGATGTGTCTCATCAGGAGTAGATGAACAGTCCTCAAACAAAGTCTTGTTGAAATTAAGAGTTATTGGAGTAGAAGCAGGCTTGCAGTCAAGCATGTTAGCTTGATTAAGAATGTCAATGATATACTTCTCCTGAGAAAGAAGAGCTCCATTCGAAGAAGTAGATATTTGAATACCTAGAAAATAGTTCAAAGGACCCAGCAGACGGAGGTTGAAAGCAGTGTGTAAAGTTTCTTGAAACTGAGTTAGCATGGCAGAGTTATTTCCAGTGAGGATAATGTCATCCACATACAACAACAAATAGATGATATGACTACTTTGGCAGATAACAAATAAAGATGGATCGACAGAACTACAGGAAAAGCCAAAAGCAAAAAGGAATTCACTAAGTGTATTGAACCATGCACGAGGAGCCTGCTTTAGGCCATACAAAGCCTTATTAAGTTTACATACATGATATGGATAGGATTTATTTGTGAAACCAGGAGGCTGAGTCATGTAAACATGTAAGGAGTGGGACCCACGAGGGGGACCACTCCCTATCAACATTATCTTGAGACCGCCATAGCAAAACCCATATATTGAAACACGATAAATAGATAGAAGGGTAGCTATATTGTTCTCAAAATAACATGGTAAAATGAGCATAAAGCAAAAGCAGCAGAAAGTAAAGAGTTTAAGTTATTACATAATCCATTTATTTCTAAGAACTTGTCCACATGGACATAAGAGAAAACACCAAAGGAACTAAACTAATGGATCGATTGCAGAGGGCAACCTAGGCATCTCAGATATTTCACGAACTACTGCTGGACAGGTTCCTCGAACACTGGGTCATCAAGTGCAGGCTCCTCCTCTAAGGTCACCACGGGCTCCTCTTCACCTGGGTGGAAGGGAACATCACCCAGAACAAGGAAACAACAAAGAGGTCAGCAAAGGTTGAGTATGTATATATAAAATATTCTGAGCATTATATAGGATTACAAGTACAAAAGAGATGTTCCCACAAGAAAAGGGGGCTATTTGCAATTAGGTATGTTCAAGAGAAAAGTAACAAAAGAAATGAAGCAAAAGAAATGAGGCATATTAAATTCAGATTACAAGCATGATAATAAAAGAGTGTCTTGCCATAACATTCATCCACAGATTCTTTTTAAAACAAGAATATGTGTATGCATAACAATGTAGACTAAATATACCTAAAACAGGGCCATAACACCATAGGATCATGGCCTAAAAATAAACAAGGGTGGAAACGCACACCCCGGGCGGAATACGCACACCCTAAATAAATATGGTTGTACATAAGTACTGCTATTCTAGATATTCTAGTCATACAAGCATCATGCTATAATAGAGTGGCAAGACTTATTATTTTAGTCATTTCCAATAAAGGCAACATGGCAGGAGGGGTCCAATACCCCAAATGAGCATAACAATATAAATATCACAGAAACAAAAGGAATTCATATCAGGAGCAATAAATGTCCAAGTATTTGGATTTTAAAAGGGATTTACAATTCAAGAGATGCCTCATTAAAAGATATATGGATTTCAGTCATTTAATGCCCAAAATAAAAATAGAGAGTGTACATACCTCCAATCTTGATTTAGTCAATTTAAAAATAGCACCTAGGTATGAGCCAAAGATAATACCACCACCTAAGCATAAAATTATATTTATAGTTAATATCAAATCTTACGTAATGATTTACCCCACTAAAACACTCCAGTGATATCATAGAATTGGGTCCCGAAGCCTGTAAAAGATACTCGGAAAATCATCCTGATTCGAAAGCACACACTCACGCACATATAAATCTCATATAAATCGCTAATATGTTATTTGACGTTGTGCTGATTTGCTAATCCATACCCATCCCTGAATTCCTAATTAAATGAAACAAGGCAAACAACACCTATATTCTCCCTTTTCCCCAAACACCATCGGCAAGGACCTGCGATTTAATAGTATTGGGCATCTACCCAGGACTCGCGATGGAAATCAAGGCTGCTAGCTCGTCAGACGGATTAAAGAAAAATACTAGTATCGTGAATTATTGATCGCAGAAGTAAGATCCTGAAGGCAGACTCACCGCTGGTTCATCCCAGCCTGGGCAGGTCACTATCACGTACACAGAGTAGCACCGGAAATTTGGAAAACCCAGAGTCAAACTGTTGTAGAATTCTGGCTGGAGATAAACCGAGAGTCCAGTGGGAACCTTGTTGTCCGAGACTGAAACCAGTAGCGTCCCCACTTGCCTCTTCGCCGGAGACGTCCGCTGTTCCGATGCGAGAAGGCAACGTCGTTGAGGGGAATCGAAAGGATAAAGCACCGGGGAAAGAGTCATTATTTGTTCTGGGACAATCTCGCGGAGAGTGGAACCAGGAAGGGGTGGCGGCGATGTGCTTTGTTGAGAGTAGGCCATAGGTGTGTTCGCTGTTACCAGGAGGTCTGATGGGCAAGGGAGGCTGAGAGGTGAGTCACGACATCACGGCGATGTAGGTCAAACTGCGGTGAAATCAAACGAACTCGAGAATCCAGAGAGCATAGGAGGTGGCTGGCTTCAGGGACCGAAAGCTTGCGTACCAGTGGCGGTTCAGAACAGGATGAATGGCAGAGCTTGTCGATCGGGCAGACGAGACGAAAACACGGCAAGGTAAAAGCACGGAACAAAGAGTAAGGGCCTAAGATGGTTACCTCTCGACCGATTGGACCGAGAAGGAGGATCTCAGCAGCTATCTGACGTCCCTGTCAGAGAAGAGACCAGCACCGACGGTAGCTCCAAAGTGCCAAGATGATCCACTGACCGAAGGGAGCTAATGAGGAGGCGTCGGCAATAGATTTTGGAACGGAAGAGGTGAGGTGGAGGCACCAGAGTTGGGGCTTTGGTGAGCTCGAAAAGGGGCAACGACAGCTGCTCGGGGGGTAGAAATAGGCCTCTCTACCTTAGGGCTCTAAGGAGGCTAAGAAAGGGATCGCTGGACTCGGGGGATCGAGGGGAAGTTGTTGGCGAGGAAAGCATGAAGAGGCGCTCACCCTGGCATGCGCGAGAGACCAGGGAGGCATCCCTATGTTGTGCTTGGCGTCCGCGTGAAGATCGGAGGTAGGGGACGACTGAGTCCCGCTACCCGGATCGGACCGTCACCAGCTGAACCAGGTCTTGGACCAAGGTCCAGACCGAACCAAAGAAATCAAAAGAAAATCAACCAAATATAGGTTAAAAGCACACATAGCCTAATAGGGTTCAATTGAGGGTGCATACGATGTCCAAAAGACCCCAAAATTTGAGGGTTAACTAGTTATGGTGTGAGGATCTCAATTATGAGCTTAGATTTGTATTTTGAGGTTACTACATCTATAATTTAACCTGTGCACATTAATCATTCAATTATTGAAATGAACTGTCTAAATGTCAAAGATGGTCAAACCTTCCACCTAAACTTGGTTATTGACCTATATGATACCCAGGTTTATCCTAGTTCACAGATCTAGGGTAATGTGATCTAAATCATCATTATTACCTATAAGTTAGCTAATTGAGGTATTAAGATGGAAATTCCTCATGTCTACAACTCTATGGAACACAACTCGAGTCATACTAGGGTTTGAGGGTCAAAAGTCACCTAATTCAAAACAAAGTACGAAGAAAGATTCCCATGATGTAAATATCAAAGTAAGGGTTAAAGAAAAGGAAAAGATGTTTTGTACCTGGAATTGGGGATGTTACAACACACCACCCCTTAAAAAGATTTCGTCCCGAAATCTCAAGCAAAGAAGGAGGGGTAGGTCCGCAACATCTCTTATTTCAACTCCCAAGTAGTTTCCTCATGACCATGGTACTTCCAGAGAATCTTCAAAAGTTTAATCTCCTTGTGCTTCAATTGCTTTGTTCTAGAATCTAGGACCTTCACTGGAAACTCTTCATAGGATAGATCTTCTGGTAACTCAATAGGTTCAATAGTCAGCACATGAGTAGGATCCTTCACATACTTCTTCAGGACAGATACATGGAACACGTTGTGAATCTTGTCATAAGTGGGAGGTAGAGCTAGACGGTAGGCACACTCCCCAACTCTATCCAAGATTTCAAATGGTCCCACATAACGAGGACTCAACTTGCCCTTGACTTTAGACCTTGTAATAGAGCGAATTGGCTTTATCTTGTGGAACACATAATCACCAACCAAGAAGCTCACATCAGATCTCTTCTTATCAGCATACACCTTCTATCGATCTTGGGCAGCCTTCATCCTTTTCTTGATCAAGAAAATCTTATCAGTCATCATCTGCATGTCATCACTCTTCATCAGTGCTCGTTCGCCCACATCATCCCAGTGTAGTGGTGAACGACAAGGTCGGCCATAAAGTGCTTCAAAAGGCGGCATACCAATGCTAGCCTGGTAACTGTTATTATAAGAAAATTCAGCCAACGGAAGATATTTGTCCCAAACACCTCCCCAATCCATCACACAAGCACGTAACAAGTCCTCCAGAATCTGTACAGTCCGCTCATACTGGCCATCCGTCTGAGGATGGTACGCTGTGCTGAAACGTAGGTCAGAACCCATCTCCTCTTGTATCTGCTTCCACAAACGAGAAGTGAACTTTGGGTCTCGATCAGAAACTATCGCCTTTGGAACTCCATGCAGGAGAACAACCCAATCCACATACAAATGTGCCATATCAGGGACCTTGTAGGTGCTCTTGAACGGAAGAAAATGAGCCGACTTGGTCAGGCGATCAATAACAACCCAAACCGCATCGTACCCATGTTTAGACTTCAGAAACCCAGTGACAAAATCCATAGTGATTTTCTCCCATTTCCACTCGGGTATCTCAAGTGGATGAAGAAGACCACCGGGATGCTGATGTTCAATCTTCACCTGTTGGCACGTCAAGCACTTTGCAACATAAGTAGCAATATCCTTCTTCATGTTTTTCCACCAGAAACCCCGTTGTAAGTCCTTGTACATCTTTGTGGTACCGGGATGAATCGTGTACTTAGACCCATGGGCTTTACCCATAACTCTCTATCTCAGATCAGCAACATCAGGTATCCACAGTCTATGACGGAAACTGATAGCACCATCCACTCCCACAAAAAACTCAGACTGTGGTTTCTCTGTCATCAGCTTCATCTCAGCCAGCTCAGGGCTATCTAACTGTGCAGTAATAACCTCATAAATCCAGGTGGGAGTGACAGCCAAACTAGCCATCTGCACTCTCACCTTCTCCACAAAAAAGTCGTCACCATCATCAAGTAGCTCAGGTCTCCAACTCGAAACCTGTTCCAAGCCTCTCCATAAGAAGCAACTGATGGAAGCACAAGTTGCATCCTTCTTCCTACTCAGAGCATCAGCAACAACATTGGCTTTACCAGGATGATAAGTGATGGTAAATTCATAGTCCTTGAGGTATTCCATCCATCATATCTGGCATAGATTCAAGTCCTTCTGAGTCATCAGGTAGCGTAGGCTCTTGTGGTCGCAGAAGACTTCAAACTGTACCCCATATAAGTAATGTCACCATATCTTTAGTGCATGAACTATGGCAGCCAACTCCAGATCATGAGTAGGCCAATTACCCTCATTAGGCTTCAATTGGCGTGAGGCATAAGCAATCACTCGTCCTTCTTGCATAAGGATGCATCCCAACCCTAGTTTAGAAGCATCGGTGAAGATAACATAGGGTTTACCCTCAACAGGTAAAGCAAGCACATAGGCAGATGTCAAACACTTCTTCAGTGCTAAGAAACTCTTCTCACACTCAGGGGTCCAGATAAACTTTGCATCCTTGCGTGTCAGCTTTGTCATAGGAAGTGCCAACTCAGAGAAATTCTATATAAACCTCCGATAGTAACCTGCCAAGCCCAGAAAACTGCGTATCTCCGATGGGTTCTTTGGTGATTGCCACTTTGTCACAACTTCAATCTTGACAGGATCCACAACAATATGTCCCGCAGAAATAACATGGCCAAGGAACATCACTTCGCTAAGCCAGAACTCGCACTTGGAGAACTTTGCATAGAGCTGATGTTCTCTTAATGCCTGAAGAACGATCCGCAGATGCTCGCAGTGCTGATCCATAGACTCGGAGTAGATAAGCACGTCGTCGATGAACACCACCACGAAGCTGTCGAGGTAGGGACGGAAGACCTGATTCATCAGGTCCATGAAGGTGGCAGGGGCATTGGTCAAACCGAAAGGCATGACCATGAACTCATAGTGCCCGTAACGAGTGCAGAAAGCCGTCTTCGGTACATCATCATCTTTCACCCGCATCTGATAGTAGCCACTACGCAAATCCATCTTCGAGTAAACAGTAGCAGACTTCAACTGGTCGAACAAATCATCGATGCGTGGCAGAGGATAACGATTTTTAATCGTCACTTGATTCAGCACACGGTAATCCATGCACATCCGCAAGGACCCGTCTTTCTTTTTCACAAATAGCATTGGTGCTCCCCAGGGAGAGATACTAGGGCGTACAAACCCCATGTCTAGGAGCTCTTGCAGTTGCTTCTTGAGCTCAGCCAACTCAGCAGGTGCCATTCGATAGGGTGGATTGGAGATAGGTGTCGTGCCTGGTACGAGGTCGATAGAAAACTCAATTTCTCGTGATGGGGGAAGTCCAGGCAGCTCGTCAGGAAAGACGTCAGGAAAATCCCGAACCACATCAATGTCCTCTATGTCTAGTGGTATGGAATTGAGGACGACTGATGCCAAGTAGGCCCTAGAGCCCTTGGTAATGAGCTTCTTCGCCTTGAGTGCAGAAATGATGAACTGTCAATGTCCTTGCTTTCGTCCTTTGATGCAGAAACGCTCGCCATCGGGGTGTAGCAGACTAACCTTTTTATCTTCACAGAAAAGAGCAACTTTGAACTTCTTGAGCCAATCCATTCCCAAGATTACGTCAAAGGCCGTCATATTGAGGATGATGAAGTCTGTCTCGAACATCTTGCCAGAAATACAAAGGCCTACAGTAGGGATTTTCAGGAAAATAGAAGACATTTTACCCGTAGGAGTGTCAACCTCTAGGATATAGTCCATGTACATTGTTTCTAACTCTAACAAGGCTACCAGCTTAGAAGATATGAAAGTGTTTGAGGCTTTAGAATCAAATAATGCTTTTATCAGCTGTTGAAATAAGTACACAATACCTTCAATGACTCCGTTATCATTAGTGGCTTCCACGGCGTCCATGGCAAAGGCACGTCCTGCACATTTCTCAACAGGTGGGCGACGTCCTTACTGATTATTGTTCCTCAGTGGTTGTTGCGGACGAGGTTGTTGCTGCGGCTTCTGGGGTGCTCGTGGCTGAGCTGGTGTAGCAGCTCTCTGGAGCTTGGGACACTGAGGCCTGATGTGACCCGCCTGGCCACACTCGTGGCACGTCAAGTGCCTCACATCTGGTCGAGATGCAGGTTGCACTGTAGGGCACCTGCCAAGAGGGTGGTGACGCTGGCAGCGGTTGCACTTGTCATGACGATCATCACTAAAGCTCTTTCACTTGTTGGGACTCTGAGTCGAAGGTTGAAAGCCTGGATAAGCCTCCACAGCGAGGGCCTTATCCACCATCTGCTGGAAGGTAAGAGGGAGCTGTGGAACAAGAGCTCGCCCAAACTGGTAGCTCAGTCCCTGTAGAAAGAGTGTAGCTCGGCGATCCTCTCCAAGACCTATATCATAGCACTCCAAAAGCAGGAACTTCTGAACATAGGCAAAGACAGTCATGGTTCCTTGCTTCAAGCTGTAGAATTCCGCCTCCTTCTTCTTTAAGGCAGCGGCGCAGACGTACTTCTGACGGAAAAGAACCAGGAATTGTTCCCATGTCATGTCGGAGGCGTCGTGAATGCGGGCGACCCCGTTCCACCAAACACGTGCTGGCCCGTCCAACACGTAGGTGGCGAAGCGGACCTTCTGGTGAGGAGGGCACGCCATGCCCTCGAAGATACGCTCGATGGCCAAGACCCAGTCGTCGGCCTTATCCACCATCTCGATCTCTCCCTCACCCTTGAAGTAGGGCGACTGCATCTTGATAAACTCCGTGAGGGAGTACTCTTTGGGTTTCTCAGGAAGAGGAATGGCGTTGACTCGCCCCATCACAGAATTGGCCAAAAACTGGCGCAGGACCACCAATTCTTGCTCGGCAGTAAGCGGAGGTGGAGGAGGAGGCTCTGAAAAAGGATGAGGCGCGGTGACGACCTGGTGGCCCCCAGAAGTGGCATGTGCATCCGGTGTCGTCAACGGCGGCTCGATTAGTGGCATCCCGAACTGTGGGTTTAGCGGTGTAGTGTACCCATCTCCTTGTCTCTCACGGGACTGGGAGGACTCACCATGCTTGTCCCCAAACAGGTCAGATCTCCTGAAAAGGTAGATAGGGATAAGAATCCTAAAGCAAAATTTTGAGATACTAGATTACCGACTGCTACAGCTCTGATACCATTTTGTAAGGAGTGGGACCCACTAGGGGGACCACTCCCTATCAACATTATCTTGAGACCGCCATAGCAAAACCCATATATTGAAACACGATAAATAGATAGAAGGGTAGCTATATTGTTCTCAAAATAACATGGTAAAATGAGCATAAAGCAAAAGCAGCGGAAAGTAAAGAGTTTAAGTTATTACATAATCCATTTATTTCTAAGAACTTGTCCACATGGACATAAGAGAAAACACCAAAGGAACTAAACTAATGGATCGATTGCAGAGGGAAACCTAGGCATCTCAGGAATTTCACAAACTACTGTTGGACAGGTTCCTCGAACACTGGGTCCTCAAGTGCAGGCTCCTCCTCTAAGGTCACCACGGGCTCCTCTTCACCTGGGTGGAAGGGAACATCACCCAGAATAAGGAAACAACAAAGAGGTCAGCAAATGCTAAGTATGTACATATAAAATATTCTGAGCATTATATAGGATTACAAGTACAAAAGAGATGTTCCTACAAGAAAAGGGGGCTATTTGCAATTAGGTATGTTCAAGAGAAAAGTAACAAAAGAAATGAAGCAAAAGAAATGAGGCATATTAAATTCAGATTACAAGCATGATAATAAAAGAGTGTCTTGCCATAACATTCATCCACAAATTCTTTTTAAAACAAGAATATTTGCATGCATAACAATGTAGACTAAATATACCTAAAATAGGGCCATAATACCATAGGATCATGGCCTAAAAATAAACAAGGGTGGAAACGCACACCCCGGGCGGAATACACACGCCCTAAATAAATATGGTTGTACATAAGTACCGCTATTCTAGATATTCTAGTCATACAAGCAGCATGCTATAATAGAGTGGCAAGACTTATTATTTTAGTCATTTCCAATAAAGGCAACATGGTAAGAGGGGTCCAATAACCCAAATGAGCATAACAATATAAATATCACAGAAAAAAAAGGAATTCATATCAGGAGCAATAAATGTCCAAGTATTTGGATTTTAAAAGGGATTTACAATTCAAGAGATGCCTCATTAAAAGATATATGGATTCCAGTCATTTAATGCCCAAAATAAAAATAGAGAGTGTACATACCTCCAGTCTTGATTTAGTCAATTTAAAAATAGCACCTAGGTATGAGCCAAAGATAATACCACCACCTAAGCATAAAATTATATTTATAGTTAATATCATATCTTACGTAATGATTTACCCCACTAAAACACTCCACTGATATCATAGAATTGGGTCCCGAAGCCTGTAAAAGATACTCGGAAAATCATCCTGATTCGAAAGCACACACTCACGCACATATAAATTTCATATAAATCGCTAATATGTTGTTTGACGCTGTGCTGATTTGCTAATCCATACCCATCCCTGAATTCCTAATTAAATGAAATAAGGCAAACAACACCTACATTATCCCTTTTCCCCAAACACCATCGGCAAGGACCTGCGATTTAATAGTATTGGGCATCTGCCCAGGACTCGCGATGGAAATCACTGTTGCTAGCTCGTCAGACAGATTAAAGAAAAATACTAGTATCATGAATTATTGATCGCGGAAGTAAGATCCTGAAGGCAGACTCACCGCTGGTTCATCCCAGCCTGGGCAGGTCACTATCACGTACACAGAGTAGCACCGGAAATTTGGAAAACCCAGAGTCAAACTGCGGCGGAATTCTGGCTGGAGATAAACCGAGAGTCCAGTGGGAACCTTGTTGTCCGAGACTGAAACCAGTAGCGTCCCCACTTGCCTCTTAGTCGGAGACGTCCACTGTTCCGATGCGAGAAGGCAACGTCGCTGAGGGGAATCGAAAGGATAAAGCACCGGGGAAAGAGTCATTATTTGTTCTAGGACAATCTCACGGAGAGTGGAACCAGGAAGGGGTGACGGCGATGTGCTTTGTTGAGAGTAGGCCATAGGTGTGTCTGCTGTTACCAGGAGGTCTAATGGGCAAGGGAGGCTGAGAGGCGAGTCACGACATTACGGCGATGTAGGTCAAACTGCGGTGAAATCAAACGAACTCGAGAAGCCAGAGAGCATAGGAGGTGGATGGCTTTAGGGACCGAAAGCTTGCGTACCAGCGGCGGTTCAGAACAGGATGAATGGCGGAGCTTGTCGATCGGGCAGACGAGACGAAAACATGACAAGGTAAAAGCACGGAACAAAGAGTAAGGGCCTAAGATGGTTACCTCTCGACCGATTGGACCGAGAAGGAGGATCTCAGCAGCTATCCGCTGTCCTTGCCGGAGAAGAGACCAGCACTGACGGTAGCTCCAAAGTGCCAAGACGATCCACTGATCGAAGGGAGATAATGAGGAGGCACCGGCGATAGATTCTGGAACGGAAGAGGTGAGGTGGAGGCACCATAGTTGGGGCTTTGGTGAGCTCAGAAAGGGGCAGCGGCAGCTGCTCGGGGGGTAGAAATAGGCCTCTCTAGCTTAGGGCTCCAAGGAGGCTAAGAAAGGGATCGCTGGACTCGGGGGATTGAGGGGAAGTTGTTGGCAAGGAAAGCGTGAAGAGGCGCTCAGCCTGGCGTGTGCAAGAGACCAGGGAGGCATCCCTGTGATGTGCTTGGTGTCCGCGTGAAGATCGGAGGTAGGGGACGACCGAGTCCCGCTACCCGGACCGGACCGTCACCAGCTGAACCGGGTCTTGGACCAAGGTCCAGACCGAACCAAAGAAATCAAAAGAAAATCAACCAAATATAGGTTAAAAGCACACATAGCCTAATAGGGTTCAATTGAGGGTGCATACGATGTCCAAAAGACCCCAAAATTTGCGGGTTAACTAGTTAAGGTGTGAGGATCTCAATTATGAGCTTAGATTTGTATTTTGAGGTTACTACATCTATAATTTAACCTATGCACATTAATCATTCAATTATTGAAATGAACTGTCTAAATGTCAAAGATGGTCAAACCTTCCACCTAAACTCGGTTATTGACCTATATGATACCCAAGTTTATCCTAGTTCACAGATCTAGGGTAATGTGATCTAAATCATCATTATTACCTATAAGTTAGCTAATTGAGGTATTAAGATGGCAATTCCTCATGTCTACAACTCTATGGAACACAACTCGAGTCAGACTAGGGTTTGAGGGTCAAAAGTCACCTAATTCAAAACAAAGTATGAAGAAAGATTCCCATGATGTAAATATCAAAGTAAGGGTTAAAGAAAAGGAAAAGATGTTTTGTACTTGGAATTGGGGATGTTACAAAACAGGTTCAGTTAAATCGCCATTTAGAAAAGCATTGCAAATATCAATCTGCAGCATAGGCCATTGTAAAGAAACAGCTAAGGTTAAAACAACACGGATAGTTGCAGCTTTAACAAATGGACTGAACGTTTCAAAGTAATCTACTCCTTCCTGACCAAATCCTTTGGCTACAAGACGAGCCTTCAACCGCTCAAGAGACCCATCAGCCTTGACTTTGGGTTTATAAACCCATTTACATCCAATAACATTCACATTTGGAGGTCTAGGAACAAGACTCCATGTATTGTTAGCATGAAGTGCCCGCAGTTCATCAAGCATAGCTTCCATCCACCCAGGATCATGTAAAGCAGTCTTGACATATTTGGGTACCAAAGGTAGATTCTGAGAGAGAAAAACATACTTTGGATTGGGCTTTACAATCCCAGACTTAGCTCGTGTTGTCATAGGATGAACATTCTGTGATGACTTAATAGACGTCATAGGATTGGAGACCAAAACAGAGTCAGTAATAGCAGAAGAGATATTGAGATTAGTATTGTCACTAGGACCAGAACTACTTGCAATATTAGAAAGTGAAGAATCAATATTCTGACTGGAAGCGTTCTTATCATTAGAATCACTCACTGCAGAATTGTCATCTTTTGAAGAAGGTCGAAGTTCGGATACATCCACAGAAGTAGCACTTGCATCAATGGTTGAGAGCGTAGGAGTCTGGATAAATTCTTCCAAGGTATTCTGACCATCTATATAAGTAGACACATCAAGAGCAGATGAAGAATAGTGATAATGAGTTGTGGAGTTCACACAGTTTTGATCAGTACTCAGATCACATGAATTAAGAAAATCTGAAAACACAGTTAACTCTCCCAAAGCCACTTGAGAGGAGACCTTTTGTTTGAAAGGAAAAACTTGCTCATTAAAAATAACATGTCTTGAAAAATAGACTTTCCCAGATGAGATATGTAGGCAACGATAACCTTTGTAGGTTTCACTGTAGCCTAGAAAAACACAGGGAACAGCACAAGGCTCAAGTTTGTGTTTGTTGTAATCACATAGACAGGGAAAGCAAAGGCAACCAAAACTTCGAAGAGCATTGTAATCAGGCTGTTTATTAGTAAGTTTAGTTAAAGGACATATATACTGCTGTGTTTTGGATGGAATACGATTTATAACATAAACAGCTGAAGCAAAGGATTCAACCCAAAATTCAACAGGAATACCAGCATCAAACATCATGGTGAGACCTATTTCAACTATGTGACGATGTTTTCTCTCAACTCTACCTACTTGTTCATGCGTGTATGGACAAGCAAATTGATGAACAATCCCTTGGGAAGTAAGATATGATTTCAACATGTTACTAACAAATTCACCTCCTCCATCAGTAACAAGGACTTTGAATTTAGCCTGAAATTGATTTTCAATCATCTTACAAAAGAAGACAAAATGATCATATAATTCTGGCTTTTTCCGTAATGGATAAAACCAACAATATCCAGTGTATTCATCAACAAACAAAGCATACTAGAGATAACCCTGTTTAGATGGTACAAGTGATTTACCCCACAGATCACAGTAAATTTGTCCAAAAGGAGTACTGCATTTATCATGCTTGTTAGCAAAGGGAAGCATGTGACTTTTACCAAGTACACAGCTATTACAAAAACTTAAATCCTTATTGGAAGAAGAAATTAAATTCCTATGCTCCATATACTTCTGTAAGTCAGTGTTGAGATGTCCCAAGCACTTGTGCCAAGTTGTAGAAGTCACATTATTCTTTCCTACAACAACAAATGCCCTTTGACATGATGATTGTACCACGTACATTCCATCTTTAAGTAACCCTTTTGCCAGTGTTTGATGATTCTGTAAATGATTTATTAGAAAGCTATCTTTGAAAAATAGAAAATAGCATGGGAAGTCACGAGTTAGTTGAGCAACAGACAGAAGATTTCATTTCATAGCAGGAGAAATTAAGAGTTTTTCAAGAGGAATAGGAGTGTGTTGTATGATAAATGTATTTCCAGAATGAGTGATTGGAAGAAAGGAACCATCTCCAATCATAATAAAGTCATTGCCCTTGTATGAGACTGTATTTTATAGTATACCTGGGTCTTGAGCAATATGATTTGTAGCTCTAGAATCCACATGCCATTCACTCAGATTAAAAGCTGGTTGATCACCAATGTGCATAGCTACCATTTCTTTGGCTTGATCAGTAATAAAAGCATCAGTCAGGTTCTTAGGAATATCAGGAAGTTGATAGTTATTGTCAAACCTATGCCAGCATTTGTATGCTTCATGTCCTCTCTTCCCACAGATTTGACAATAGACAATGATTCGTGACTGAGTCTGTGGACCTGAGGGTCGTATGCTTGGATTGAAACCTCGACCAACAGATGTAAAGTTCAGATCATGTCTAGCTCCCAGAACTCCTGAATTATGATCCAGATGACCTTGAGAGTTGTAAGACTGATTATGTGTGTACAGCTGATTCAGATGACTAGAGGTAGGGAGATGATTCTGTGACATCAGACCAGAAGAGAAGTGATTAGGCCTGTATCCTCCACATCTTCCTGAGGTTCTGTAACCATAGTTAGATTTCTGACTGATGAAGGCTAAATTTGGAGCAATGTGAGTTTCAGAAGTCGCTCTTCTCATATCATGATCTTTCAACAGAGAAGTAACTTCATCGAAGGAAGGAATCGGTGGTCTCATCATAGAGACAGTGAAATTCTCAAATTCAGATCCAAGTCCGCTAAGCAGAAAATAAACCTTATCATCATCAGTAATAGACTTTCCGATTGCATGTAACTGATCACAGATGAGTTTAAATTCTCTAAGGTAGTCAATCACGCTTCTGGAACCCCTACTAATTCGGTGAAGTTTCGATAGAAGTTCAAAGCCACGCGATTGCGTTGATACACAGAAATTTTTAGCAAGAGTAGTCCAGATCTAAAAAGAGGACGAGAGGCCAACGACTACTCCTAGAACATCTTCAGATAGGGATCCCATAATCCATCCTTTAACAAGCCTATCTGTGCGCATCCACATAGGATAGTTAGGGTTAGATGTCACATTACCTTCATCATCAACTAACACTTTATGCGATGCTTTCTCTGTTCCGTCTATGAAACCTTCCAGAGAATTGCTTTCAATCAGAGCACGAACTTGAACTTCCCAGTAGAGGTAGTTTGATTCGGTGAGCTTGAGGGAGACGAAGTTCGAGACATTTACTCCAGTCGGATAGGGATACCTCTTCAGATCTGCTATATCTGCTCCAGTCTTCTCTCCAGTCTTCTCCTTTGTCCACGGTTGATGATGAAGCGGAAGCCATACCAGGATGTCGCTCTGATACCAAATTGGAAAGGGAAGAAGATACGAAGATGAACCCTAGAAGAATGGAGAAGAACACGGAAGATCTGCGTAGAGAGAGAATTTGAGGAGTGAAGGTAGGAGAGGAATTGAAGAAGACGAGAAACAGAATGAGGCGGAGAATCTGTTTCCATCGAACTAAATGGGCAAAGACCCTTTTTATACAAACAGAGAGCATTTGATATCCTAGACTGATGCCCTCAACATATGATAAAATTACAACATATTGCCATTATGACAAACAAGAGAAAGATAGATTTAAACGAGAGAGAGAGAAACGACAGTCATCCAGTCATCCAATAGAGTTGAATCTGCACGCGTTGGAACACGACCCAACCAAACGAGGCCTAAAATCCATCAACACCCAACGATCTCGTTGTATAGCCGAATATGTGACACTCGAGTGGTAAAAGTTGTGGTGTATGACCCAGAGGTCACAGGATCAAACCCATGCTATGGGATGAATATATAGAATAGGATATATATATACATTTATAGACATTGTTATAGACTTTGTTTAAGGAATTAGTGAGGGATAGTGATGACGAAGATAGAGGTCTAATAATGGCAAAGTTGTGAAATGAACTAGGGTTATGTGTTTAGCTACTTTGGACTTTACATGTTAACTCTACTATGCATATATCATGCCCTCTCTCATTTCCCACATGTTTGGAGGGCGGAGGCGAGAAACGGTGACGCAAATTTTTGGGGAGAAATCCTCGAGGGCGGAGAGATGAACGTCTCCTCCGCTAATATCTAAGGCATGTCGCAGCAGCAACCTGCTCTCGTGGCGCTCTGCGTATATCAAGCGCCGGCGACCATGACCACAACCGCAGCGATATAACCCAGTCGCCTCCTTCCTGCTCCACCTCTCCTCGTGCGCTGCTCGATCTTTCTCTCCACCTTCTGCTCCTCGCCCTCTCGTCTGCCGATCAGTGACTGCCCCGGCATCCGAAAATCTCTGCCTGTACCAGTGGCTCTTCTCCAATAGCCAATGCTGGCGGCGCGTGGGCAACCTCACTCCGACATTGTCCCTTACCCCGTCACCTGCGGAGGTACGGCACTCTGCAGTGCCCATCCGACGAGAACACCAAGTCAGACTATATCGTGCCTCTCCGTCCTTAGGAGACCAACTTCAATAGAAGGCCCTCCTCGCCGTGCAGTCTGGAAGGTCCAAGCTCCTCGGGATGCTGCTATTGTATGACGTCTCCTATCGAAGGAAATGCTAGCTCCTCCGATGTCATTGTCCCAACTTCCTCGTCTCGATCTACTGTCTGTCTACTACTGCAGATCTACAGATGTTTCGTCTACAGATAATGATGAGGCCGTGGATAGTTGGTATAGCGATTTGGACTGTCATGCTCCCGTATTTGGATAGTGCTGATGCACGTTAACTATTTGACAATGTATGAATTGTGGCTTCCGAAAAATAATATATTATGAAACTTCATTATTGGTTATATGTTGGGCGGTGGTGAATGTTAATTTGCAGGTTGATACTATCATACATTATAAAACTACATTAGTTCAATAGATTGTAATGTATGCATTATCATATTAAATTATATGTGTATATGTTTATTTAAACATTTACGTAGAGTTGGTCTTATATGGGTTGGAATGGGTCCCCACGACCCATTGGGGTGGGTATCTATACTATATAAGAGAGCCCGTTCGGGGGGTCGTTGCAATATTTCTCGTCATTTTTTAAATTTGCACAATGGTCCTTTGCTGCATAAAGTAGCAGTCACTGGTTGTGTGAAGATATTACAATTTTAAGGCAACATTATGTAATTTTCACGCAGCTGAAAAGGCCAGCACCTTCCCGACTATTCACATCATCTCCATTCTGTGTCAGCGGATGGAGGGTTTTGCGCTGGATGAAAACGAGGGTTCTCAACGTGCGATTCGAGAGACGGCGAGAAAGTCTGTTGGTGGGTGCATTCTCAGGTAGACCAATTTTTGCTCTGTTTGTTCCTCCTCTTCTTCTCCGATTCTCTATTTCTCTTCATCCACATAGTTACTATTTTTTGCTCACGGGCGCGCTCGCTGTTGATGCCGGTGCTCCTTGCTAGGGATTCACCGCACTTAGAGACGACACTGTCGGACAACTCCCTCTTCTGAGAACCTTGCTCACTGGCATGGATGAAGAAGACCAATCACAGATCTTCTGAGTTGCCCACTGCCGCTAGCACCTCCTACCAACACTGCTAATGTTTTTGCCGCTTCAGAAACCTCCTGTTGTCGTCTCAACAAATCCAACTGGCCCAAGTATGTCCCTCTTTATCTACGCATACTCATCTTCTTCTACTATTTTTTCTCCTCTTCTTCTGTGCCTTTTGCTCGTCTCACTCTTCTTCGGATCCTCCTCTTTGGCCTTCTTCTATGCATGTTCCTCCTCTTCTTGTCTTCCTCCTTTGCTCCTTACATACATCTTCCTCCTCTGCTCCTTACATGTATCTTCCTCCTCACTCACCTCTTCTTCTTCCCTCTTCCCTTCTTCCTCTAATAATCCCTATCAGTTAGTTTTGTCATACAATAATTTGTTTCATTTTTCTGATTGCTTCTTTATCTCTCTATAAACACCGCCCGGTTCTCTGGTTTCCAATCACATTCATATTATTTTTTGGAGGCTTTTGAATTCATTCATGTATGTTTCTATGGTGGTGTATTTCACCCAGCTAATCAACGGTCATATAGATAGTTATGCTAAGCCATCTTGGTTCATTTTTTAATTTTCGAAGTTTTAACAACCCTCTTTTATCTGATTCTCTGTCCCTTAATTTCATACTTATGTTATTTTATTGCACATGTGTATGCTTGTCCTTGAATTGGATCGTTGGCCTGGTAATACAATGTCTGGCTTCACTTAAGAAGTCATTTGATCTATCTTCCGTCTAATGGAATTTGTCGTTGGAACTTACCGTTGTTGAAATCGAAAGTAGTTTTGTGTAAGAAAAAAATATCATATCCAAGAATATTTTTGAGTGACATCAAACAAGTAAATTTAGTAGACTCTACAAAATCAACTACAATTCATTTCGACTATCCAATTTTTAATTGAATATTAAGTTATTTTGTACTTTTCCTTTCTATATCAATAAAAATATATTGTTATTAAATGTAAAATAATGTTATAATTAGCTAATTATTTTAAACTTTTTTTGTAATAGGTTGAAAGTTGGCTCACTCATGGCAAGCTCATCTTCCCAAGGTTTGTATTTTCAAAACTCACATATTTTTGTTAGTACAAAAGCCATCTGCTATGCATGTTCAGTAATAAAATGTTTTAATTGATTTCTTATTGTAGAATTTTCGTATGTAAGTTAATAATTTATTATAAAAAACGAAAATAAATGTAATAAATATATTTACATTGTTTGTAGGTGATTGTAATCATGAAAGAAATAGGAAGCGTTTACGGAGTTATCTATCAGATGTTAGGATTCCATTGATAGACCAAAGTAACTTCCATACAAATCTACATATATTAATATAAAAGCAATATTTAATTGTAAATGATGGGTTACACATATGCAGATTTCAAAGAACGACATTACTTACGGTTTCCTTCATGTATTTGCATATATTGTGGCGCGTACATGTGGTTTGAGGAAAGAGTTATAAACAAAGGTGATCGGATTCCACATTTTCATTCATGTTGTTGGGATGGAAAGTTTAAATTACCAATATTGCACTCTATCCCTTCTTACCTTGATGATTTATTGAAAGGAAATTCTAAGGAAGGAAGACATTATCGCAAATATATTCGCCAATACAATAATGCTTTTGCTTTCACGTCAATGGGTGCATTGCAAGACACATCAATTATTGATGGCAGAGGTCCTTATAATTTTCGAATTCATGGGCAAATTTATCACCTTATTGGTTCACTTTTACCTTCTGATGATAATCAACCTCTATATGCTCAACTTTATGTATATGATACGGAACATGAAGATATCAACAGATGTAATGTGTTTTCAAATAATAAAGAATGCTCGAAAGTGAATACATCTATGATAATTAGATTGCAAAAAATGATCAATGACATAAATCCTTAAGCTATGATATTTCGTTCTGTTAATCAGTGGATACAGAATAATTCTATTAATGAGCTTTCATTACGTTTAATTGCTAGCAGAAATAATGTTAATGCTCAATATTCATTACCCACTACAAATGAATTGGCAATGTTAGTTGTTGGTGGAGATGACGGAATTTCTGAATGTAGAGACATTATTGTCTATCTAAAAGATAACACATTAAAAAGAATTAGCAAAAAACATCCTGCTTATATGCCATTGCAATATCCATTACTTTTCCCATATGGCGAGGATGGTTGGAGACTTGGGATTCAATGTAATCAAAATGAAAGTAACCGTAAACGGAAAACAGTCAGCATTCTAGAATTTTATTCATATCGATTACATGATCGAGATGTTGAAAGAAATAATGCTTTACTCAGAAGTGGAAGGCTTTTACAACAATTTATAGTTGATGCTTATGCTTGCATTGAATATGATCGTTTATCATGGTATAAAAATAATCAAGATAAATTTCGAGCAGATACATATGCCAATATCAAAGATTCATATTCTTCTGGAATCAATAATGCAACAAATATAGGCAAACGTATTATCTTACCGACATCATTTACAGGGGACCACTTTATATGAAACAAAATTTTCATGATGCAATGGCTTTATGCGCATGGGCAGGTCCACCTGATCTTTTCATAACATTCACATGTAATCCAAAATGGCCTGAAATACACGAATGCATCCAACATTTTGGTGGAAAATCAAGCGAAGATCGACCAGATATTGTATCTAGAATCTTTAATATTAAGCAAAAACAATTAAGAGATGATATCATCAAGAAGCAACTATTTGGAAAAGTGATTGCAGGTATACATATTTATAGTCATTATTTTATTTATATAATATAATAAATGTTTTTTTAAATTTAGATCTATCAGTTATAGAGTTCCAGAAACGAGGACTACCACACATGCATTTGTTGATCACTCTTGATCATAATAGTAAAATTAGATCTGCAGAACATGTAGACTGCATTATTTCGGCTGAGATACCTGATATTCATGTCGATCCTTTGGCGTATGAAACTATTTGCAGATGTATGGTTCATGGTCCTTGTGGTGTTCACAATGAAAACTCTCCTTGTATGTTTAAAAAAAGATGTAGTAAATTCTATCCAAAAAAATTTAACGAAACAACTACTTTTGATTCAGATAGTTATGTAATATATCGAAGAAGAAATAATGGAAGACAATTCAATTTGAACTCGGTAAGTATAGATAATCGTTGGATTGTACCTCATAATATTCAGTTGTTAAATAAATATGATGCACATATAAATGTAGAAATATGTAATCAGGCACAAGCTATTAAATATCTATACAAATACTTACATAAAGGTCATGATAGGGCTACCGCTGCTGTACAAAATGGGAATGACACAAGTGTTGATGAGATAGGTGCCTATCTAAATTGTCGATATATATCTACTTCTGAAGCATCGTGGAGGATATTTGATTTCCATATTCATCACCGTAGTCCTTCTGTTTTACGTTTAGATATACATTTGCCTAATGAAAATTATGTAACTTTCATAGATGATGAACCAATTGAAAGTGTAATGAAACGACCATTTGTTGAAAAAACTATGTTGACTGAATGGTTTGAAACAAATACAAGAACAAATATTTCTAGAAATTTGACATATGTAGAATTTCCACAACAATGGACATGGGATAGTAATAAAAAAGTTTGGTCAATACGTAAAGGTGTTTTTTCAATTGGCCGACTACCCCATGTTAATCCAAATGTTGGAGAATTGTATTACTTAAGATTGTTACTGTGTAAAGTTCATGGTGCAAAAAATTATACAAAATTAAAAACAGTAAATGGTCATTTATGTAATAATTTTAAAGAAGCATGTCATGAAATGGGTTTACTATCAGATATGTTTGAATGGGAATATGCTTTCATTGATACTATTACATGGGCTACAGCTTGGCAACTACGCCATTTATTTTGTTATTTACTATTATGCACTGAAATAAATAATCCAAAAAAGATATGGAATGACTACTGAAAATATTTAACTGATGATTTTAGAAATAGAATTCCTATTGATTCTAATTTGCCTAAAGAAATAGATGATGAATCAGATTTGAAAAATAAAGGGCTACTACACATTGAAGAAATTTTAAACAAAAATGGAAGGTCCTTAAAAGACTTCATTGGGTTTCCATTGCCAATACTCTTAGATGAAAGATTATCAAATAATAGACTAATTTGTGAAGCGTTGATGTATGATCGTATAAATTTATCTGCTGAATTTAATGAAAGATATAAGAATTTGAATACGAAACAACTTCTAATTTTCAATGATATCATCCGATCATGCTACTCTCCTATCGGTTCAATTTTCTTTGTTAGTGGCAGTGGAGGTACGGGGAAAACATTTTTGTGGAATACATTGGCAGCAAAATTACGAAGCGATGGAAAAATAGTTTTGGTTGTTGCTTCATCAGGAATTGCAGCATTATTATTGCCAGGAGGACGCACAGCTCATTCTAGATTTAAAATTTCCTTAGAATTGGATGAAAACTCAACATGTGCTATACCATTGAAGTCTGATTTAGCTAAGTTGATTCAAAAAAACAATGTTGATAATTTGGGATGAAGCACCTATGATGAATAGATACACATTTGAAGCATTAGATAGAACTTTAAAAGATATTATGCATCCTATAAAAAAAATTCAAAAGATCATTTATTTGGAGGCATAACTGTTATTTTAGGTGGTGATTTTAGACAAATTTTACATGTTATACCTATAGGAGGACGATCTGATATTACCAATGCAACTATAAGTCAATCTAAACTTTGGAATCAATGCCATATTTATGTCCTAACAACAAATATGCGTGTTGAACTTACAAATACAAACTTCAATGATGATAGAAAAAGGTTTATTGAATGGTTACTAAAAGTAGGTGACGGTAACATTCCATATGTACATGTAAATGATCAATATCATGATAATTGGATTGAATTACCTGAATAACTATGGCTAAATGAGCCAACCACTATACAGACTTTAATTGAAAATATTTATCCAAATTTTGATGTGAAGCATACAGATCCAAACTACTTCAAAATGCGTGCTATACTTGCACCTAGAAATGATGAAGTTGATGAGTTAAATTGTTTATTATTAAATCGTTTACCAGGAATTTCATCTTTATGTTATAGTTTTGATACCGCAGAAACACTTGATAGCAGCAAAACAATTGATCGTACATTATATTCTGATGAATATTTACATTCTTTGAAATTTTCAAGTATTCCAAATCACATTCTATCATTAAAAATCGGAGCTCCAATTATACTTATTCGAAACATAGATCAATCAATAGGACTTTGTAATGGAACTAGATTAATTGTAAGAATGATTAGCCTTCGTGTTTTAGATGCTGAAATTATTACAGGAAGTCATATCGGTGATCGTGTTTATATCCCCCGTATTACTTTCACAGAAAAGAAAAATGGAGCACCATTTATTTTAAAAAGAAGACAGTTTCCTATTAGATTAGCTTTTGCTATGACTATAAATAAAAGCCAACGACAAACCTTACAATCTGTTGGGTTATATTTAAAAACACCTATTTTTTCTCATGGACAACTATATGTTGCCGTTTCTCGAGTTACATCAAGAGAAGGTTTGAAAATCATGACATGCAATTGTGATGAAATTCCAAAAAATCTGATAAAAAAAACAGTCTACAAAGAAATTTTGCAAAGTGTTACAGACACACATACAACTATGTGAAGTCTATCCACAATATAATATAGGTAATTATATCATATAAATTATATGCTTATTATTATTGATTATGAAATTATTCATTCTGTTATATGTTGTCAAATTTTTCTCAATCACAGACCGAACTAAAAACTTCCTTTTTAAATGTATCATTCTTATCTCCAATTTTATTGTACCTACAGGAGGTTCATATCAAACTATGGATGATAAATGCACTTTGAAAGTGGATGATGATACATTAGAAGGTAAAATAAATCCAATTCATTATTCAAATTCTGAAGTATTTACTTTTTTCTTTATATGATTCTAATCTCAACTTTTTTCTTCTACAGATGATAAAATGCAAACTACGAGTGATTTCAAAATCAAGCCATCAACTTATGATATTCCAAAAGGTAAGATAACATATTACATCAACAAAAAGCAAATATCATATGATAAAAAATACAATCAATTTATTTTTATGAAAAAAAATAGTTTAATAATACATTCTTGAATTTATATTATAAAAAAACTTCTATATGAACTCTTATCCTATACATAAATATTATGAATTATATTTTATACCTAAATAAAATCAAAGGAGTCGTACATCTTATTCATTTTAGCCTACTTTCTAAATATTTTTTAAACAATATTTTGCAGGTATAGAAAGTTCCAATCTCAAAGAAATCAGTCCTAAAACACCAGCAAAAGAAATGGTTTTATCTAAAAGAATTACAGAATTTCAAGCTGATAAACCAAGTGGAAATATTAAAAAATTGAAAGCTCCATCTGATCAATTCCCTACGATAAGTTAAAAAAAAACTTCTATGCCTCCACAAGATGGTACAATATATTATCATCATTTTGGTTAGTCATTACAAAAAAATAATGATCTTATATATAAATGATCTTACATATAAATATTTATACAGAAGAAATGAAGAAATCATTACATGATGTCTTACAAGGACGCAAGCCATCTTTATTTCGTATGATACGTCCAAACCAACAAGAAGTAATACTTTTTGTTCGTGTTGCAAATAAATGGAGACGTACAATTGACAAACCAACTGGAAAAATGGAATCATTTGTAGTCACTTTTATAGATTCTGAGGTATTTTTCAATTTACTTTGTATTATGTCAATTTAATATTACCTATATATGTATTTTATAAGTAAATATGAATCTTTCTAGGGTGATGAAATGCAAGCAAGAATTGTTCATTCAAATCCAACTAAATAGGACCAGTTGCTTACTATAGGTAATACTTTGGTGTTGAAATCTGTAAGCATTAGAAAACTCCAATTTGGCTTTCGGATTGTACCTCATAATTTTATCATATTCATCAATGATCTCTCAATTGGTATTAAGGTGCAAGATGATCAAATAATACCATATCCTAAATACCACATCATGCCATTGGATGAAATAAGCTCATTGAAACCTGAAAATCGAAATTTAATTGGTAAGTTATTAAATTATAACATTGTTTGATGCTTACTATATATGAACCTAACTATTTTCTTTATTAGATGTGGTTGGAATTATCTGAAAATTAGAATCAAGAACAATGTCAACCAACTCCTGTATCAGTCTCCATATTGTAGATCAAAGGTAATTTGTAATGGTTACCTTAAATATATATGCATTTCCAATGTAAATAATATACACTCATTTGTGACATAGTAATTGCTGCATCCGATTGACTGTATGGAATGAACTTGCAAAGAAATATGATGATGACTTAGTCATTGCTGCAAAGAATAATGTTGTTCTTCTTGCAACGAAAGTCAAAATTGATACATACAATGGTACATATCAACATATAACTCTATTTTCATTCTAATAAATGTATTCCTAACAAATTACCCTTCATAGATGAGTACTGTATCGCAAGCACTGATTATTCAGATCTCTACATAGAACCAATTGGCCTTAATGAAATTGAAAATTTGAAAAAGTGGTTAGTAATGGTTAATGATATCAAACAAATACTCATATTTCAAAAATAAAGAAAATAATATAATTTATGGTACTTTTCTCATTATCTTACATATTGTAGGTTTTCTAAGGATAAATTGAAGGGTGAATTCTCAACATCGATTCGCATATATAGCAACAAACAAATTGAAAAAAGTACTCAATTTGTGACTATTAATGACGTTGTTCTCCATGCACAATCTATCATTGATAAGGCAATTATATAATTTAATAAAATTATTATTCTGAACTTCTCTATTCACATCGCAAATTCATATGTTAATTTTTTTTAATTACAGCCTCTTTACTTCACAATAAAAGGCAAAGTTGTAAATGTATCTTCTGAAGATGAAATATTTTATGATTGCTGCAAATCATGCTCAAAGAAGTACAAGTTAGCACCAAACAGTACAAGATGCTACCATTGTGGTGTTATTGATTGTGTTCCAATAATAAGGTAATGTCATTAATGTACACTCAGTTGACATAAAATATTCTAACAAGCACATATACTTATAAAAAATTATTTCCTATTAGGTTGAAAATAAAAGCCAAGATTGTTGATGAAAGTGGAGAAGCATATGTTACCCTATTTGGAGAAAATGCAAATTCATTTCTATGTATCACCACTGAAAGATTGTTGCAACTTTTTACTGAGGTTAATCGATATTTTAGTATAACATCTACATAAGCAATTATTATCAAATCTAGAGCTAAATCAAATATTATATGTTACTAATGAATATTTTATTAGGATGAAAGCCAAAATATTATTGACAAAATATTTGAAGAACCACTTGGAAAAACATTTACATTTCAATTACGATTGAGTAGAGAGAACCAACGCTACACAGTGAATAGGGACTTTACAGTCACTTCTTTCGATCAATGGAAAAATAAATGACACCCTGGTACAAGGTAAAGCATACTAAATAATTACTTTGTACTTTATCAAATACTCATTTTTAAAAAATAATTTACATAATGAAAAATAAAACATACTCTCATATCATTATTGCTCTATTATGCAGGAATAATACTTTTTGAATGAAATTACTATCATAATGTACATATATGTACATATCTATGCATGCATATATATAGCTATGGAAAAGTTTCTCTTACATGAAAACGTTATTTTGTATCATCTAAAGGGAGCTCATATGGAAAAGATATTGTCTTTAGGTATGCTTTTTAATTTTAAATTTTTATTTCTGGTATTACAATCAGAACTATTATTTGGTTATGTAAACATTCTAATCAATAATTTTTTAATAATATTAACCCTTATAAATGTTATGCAGGAACAATACTTCTTCAATGAAGTTACTATCATAATATACATATATGTATATATGTATGCGTGCATATATAGCTATGGAAAAACTCCTCCTACATTGAAATGTAATTTCTTATCATCTGAAAGGAGCTCATATGAAAAAAAATTTTGTCTTTAGGTATGCTTTTCAATTTAAAATTTTTATTTCTGTTATTATAATTATTTTAAATGTTATGCAGGAATAATACTTCTTCAATGGAGTTACTAACAGAATATACATATATGTATATATGTATGCGTGCATATATAGCTATGGAAAAGCTCCTCCTACATGAAAATGTAATTTCTTATCATCTGAAAGGAGCTCATATGAAAAAAAACTATCATCTTTAGGTATGCTTTTCAATTTAAAATTTTTATTTCTGTTATTATAATTGTTTTATGTACTCTTTTCCTAAATAATCATCTTAGAAAATTATATCTGTAAAATAATCATTATTTTTTAAAACATTACGTAGTCATTATTTAAGTACAATTTACAAACTTCATGAGTTTATATGCACTTTTTCTTCTTAAGAAAATATTCACATCACTCCTTACAACCAACAAGCTTTGATAAAATTTACATATTAAAGAGTTCACAAATATAAGACCATACAAACATCCATACTAAGAAACTAAAAATATGATCTACGACACCAAATTTTCATGTTTGTTATAGTTTCTCTAACAAAAATTAAGAAATAAGTTCCATATCATTTTGTATATACAACAACAAAACATGATATATATACATAAATGTCAATATTATTGATTTTCATAAATATTTTTTACCTAAGGACATATTCCACAACACTCTTACATTCATATAGAATAAAATGATAATAATTATTGATATTTCAGTTCTCTTTCTCATATTACTACTATTAAAAATATTGTGAGAAACATTCACTTTCCAGTTGCATCTAAGTAGGAACAATCAACAATATACAATGAACTATAATGTCACTATCATTTCTTTTACCCAATATACACCCAAATAACACTCTTTGAAGATAAAATAACAAAATTAACTACTTAATCTACAACATTATATTCATATTCATTTTTCTGTTACTGAAAATGATAAAATACTAACTTTCACATTACAATTGCTTTATGATGCAAGAGTATGAATTTTTGAGAAAAGATATATATGTACACATATATATAATATTACTATAAGCTACTGCAATATCAAATTCGTACCATCAGTTTATCATATATTAATTAATGATCCACTTGTGAATATACAAGAATATCCACATCTGCTATTGCTATTTTGACAATTCGCACCACCACTTTGTAATACGTTTTATATATAATTTACTCTTAATGTTACTCTATTGCATGTAAGCATATCCACTGTATTTAGTATAAGAATTTGTGGGAGTATGAACTTACTATACTAATTCCTTATGAAATATCTACTTTCATTAGTACTCTATTATAAGTTAATTCTTCACGTTCTAAGGAACTCCTAAACTTCCTGATATATTTACATTATTGTTGTCATGTTGATCGTTGGTAACATACATCCATTCAAAACCATTATTTTATTTCAAACAGTCAACCTTTATTATTTCTTTTTTACTAATCATAGTATTCCTAAAACTATTTAAAACTAAAAAATGATTTTCAAATTACCTGCCATCTATGATTTTTGAGAAAAGAAGACTTCATCAGCCACAATCTCGGGCGCTTCCTGCTCTTACAGAGTCTGAAACAAGTATCAATTTCTCTCTTTCAAATAACTACATCTATATTGATCCTCATGTTTCTAAGGAACTAAGAACAAAGGTACATAAAATGCTTCATCTTACTTTCATTTAGTTATTCCTAAGTTTTTCATATATCCTTCTTTAACATAAGATATTACTGCAATTATCTTCTTAGGTTATGGAAGCAATTGTCCGTCAAGGTTTGAAGATCTTCGAAAAGTCATTTGTAAATCATCAAACTTATCTTCTAACTGTAAGGCCTACTACTGTATATCAAACTATAGTTTCATGTTAAATTTTTATTGAACTTAATTATGGAGCTACATGTGGGCTTCATATACAAATGAAAGCTTTTGCTCAGATGCTTATATTCTTTTACGAAGCTACGTAAAGTATAACAAATTGAAACGTTGTATATAATCTATTACTTCATTTTCCTGTTTGTTAATTTAGTTGTACCACAATTGTTTCAACCATCTTAATTTTTAAAAACCATGAAAGAGAAGCACATCCAGAAACATGATGCACATATAGCTCATGGGCTTTACTGTTCGTGGCGAACAAATTAAGGACAATCGACAAATAGAAAGTAAATAGGAACATTATCCACAGTAATTATCTAGGATACAATTAATAACATTAACTAAAATAACTAGATTTAGATGTCATTACTCTTCAAAAAATCCTTTTCTTCACATGGCAACAATGATTAAATTATATTCCAGTAACAACAAAACCTTCATCTACATGCATACCTTTACATAGATATCTTATTCTATTAAATTTAATAACTAAAATTGCCTTACCCTCTTCTTTACACTTGCATTGGCGTACTTCAGAATAGTGCTCATCCTAAATGTTCCACAATTCAGTCATCATTGGTTCTCCATCGATTTCAGTAAATTAGACTCTACAAAATATTATATATAACATTCTCACAAAAGTCATCTTTCTTTACAGATTCAATTTATAGTAAATACCATATTTCAAGCCATGTATGACCGTCCTAATTATCATACACTAATCAGAGTTCTTCATCTATATTATTATACACATGTCATATTCACCCATACACATACTTAGTAGGTGATGCCATCGTGTGACCACTTTTAATTAACAATAATGAATCTTCCTATTTCAAGTTTTACTAAACCTTTTGGTCCTTATGTTTGCCTTTGTTCTCAGTTACGATTAGTCAACATACGATACAAAGGGGGTAAATAATCAGTAGCTCCCTTTAATATATTCTAACAGATGTTTATATGAGAGCAATAATTACATACATATGAATGTTTCCAAGTATGTGAATGACCAGGCAGTTCATAGTCATATTTTTTACTGCAAAACCAAACAAGGTAGATGAATAAATAAATCTTTAATATGACCTCCACATAGCAACTTCTTTTCTATTCAGTCCCCTAATATTAATCTGTCATTATAATTACTTTTTCATACACAATGACATTTAGATTACACTCCTACTATTAATCCCTACGTGTATCAAAATAGACATATGATGGATTTCCGGTCTCGGTTCTATCCCAAACATAGTACTCCCCATTTTAATTGGTATCACATGGTAATTAGAGTTAATTAAATCCACCCATGTAAATTGAATATATAACTATATGACTACTAATATACAGTACATTCTTATGTCAGATATATATGTATACTTATTAACACATGTACCTTTTTACGTTGGACATTCTTTTATAGACATGGTGAATTTCTTTGGGTACATATTTTGAAAACTAAAAAGCTGAAATACTTTACCTAACAAACCTCTTCTTTATTTATTCTTAGATTCTTGGATGGAAACAGTCAGAATAGCATATAAATAAAAGCTGTCTAAACAAACATAACACTAATGGTAGCTGGTATACATAGACTTCCCTTTCTTCTAATTGGAATTTTGGCCGACGGGGGTTGTTAATAGCTATCTATATCATATTTGGTGGAGATGGCCCTTTCTTCTTTTTTTCCATTACGGAGGGAGGTAAACCATGGTGTACATTTAAATAAACTTTTGTTAAAGAAATGTATGCAACATGGTGTTAAGATTCAAACAAAAATGGTAACTGAGAACTGAGATGCACTTATGTAGTACAGCTGGCAATTTCTTTTTTCCTTTTTTGGGAGCTTTTTATTCTGTTAAACTGTAATTTCTGTTGCCAGTTTTAATAAATTTAGGTACATTACTTTCACATCCATTATACAAATCTTGGGTATATATCTTTTTAATGTACAAAGGATACACACGACCTAATAAATTAGTCCCTGTTATGCATTGCTAAGGAAAATTATAAACGAAATCAACGTACGCAGAACAATGACAGTCAGGTGGCACTAATCCATCAAGAAGCAAAAAAAAGGAGATGTTGAAGCTAAGTGGTTGTATGTCTTGGAGGTTGAAGAGCATGCTACCAAGTATTGTGCTACGGGGTTTGTCTGAACAAAATACTTCGGTGCTTTAGTGTATGCATGTGTATTTGTGATTATATAATATGTAAACTGGTGTACACCTGCATCGAGTTGGAAAGATGACAAACTACGTTTTGTACTTGCTATGTTATTTTCCTAGAATTCGAAGGAAATATATTACATTATAGTAATTTCGTTCGTTTGTGTAATTTAGAAACTGAAGTTTGGCATTCCATGATTTTATTAGTTCTCATGTAAACCATTGAAAAATGCAATTTCCTCGTCACCTTACTTTGGGCTTTGACAAACATAGAGAAGAATGTATACAAGATTTATATTTGCTCTGGTAACGCCACCTGATGATGTGCTTCGAAAGTAATTCAAACTCTCACCTCACAATTGAGAGTTGTCAAACAAGCACAATAGGATAGCTTCTTTGATGATGATCTTGGTTTCCCTCCATGTGATAACTGTTATAATAGTTCAAAATTCTGGAGATGTAAACATTTACATGATTTAATTTATTGGTGTCAATACAATTGGAGGTTTTTGTACTAATTTTGCAGTAAAAGTTGGTGTTTTAATATTATGGGCATCCATAAGCCCATGCAATGAGAATCCTCAACTTAATTTTCCAAAGATACCCGATTCAGTATCCATAACTATGCCGAAAGAATATCATCAACCGAAGCTGAAACTGGAAACCAATCAATAACTGGAGTACATAATTAGAAATGATATTATTTTATGTATGTGAAATGGCACAGAAAGTATGTTAATCAAAGACTTTCTAAGTTGGCATGTGAAGATCTTTCTCTAGCTACTAAGTGTGAGACTGACTATTATCTTTGATATGATAAAATGATCGAAAGTACTTGACATATTTGGCATGTAAGAAGAATTTAAGTGTAATGGGATGGGTTGTAGTAATCATATTTGTAACAAGTTGCGTGCTGTTATTACTGTCATAGTTCAGATTTTTTTTTATCACAAGCCCGTGCATAGCACGGGTTCATGGCTAGTGGGTATTTACTTTTGTATATCATTTTAAATGGGGCGGGTATGGGTTAACCCAAAAGTGAAATGGGTAAAGTGGGTATGGGCATGGGTCACCCATACCCACCCGAATTCAGTCTCTAGTGGTGAGAAATTGCAGATGGTGTACGGACAAGCGGCTGTGTACCAACGCTGTATTGACATGGAGGCGGCATTAACGGATACCGCGGTGCACACTCCCAGTCAAGAAAACGGATGGATTATTCACCTCGATTTGTTAGACGACAAAACAATACACGTAAGTGTTGCGATTACATGACTGAATAATAAATACATCCAGTCATCTACGACCCGTTTAGGAAGCCAAAGCAGACGACAAGAAGAACCCAAAAGTTTCTTGTTCCAAGTATGAAAGTAATTACACACGCATCACACATCCAGAAAAAGTTATTGGTCCAGATAAAAATTTTAAGTTTTTTAAAAAAATTGTACTTAATGAGAAAGAAATGAAAATGTTCATGGCAGTATGTGATTTTTCGTAAACCATAATCGAATGTTGTTTGGATTTTTATATCTCGAAATGATAACGAACTAACATCGGAGACAAATTTTGGAAACAATATAATTTATGGTGTGGCTTTTTCATGCACAAAGTACGATGAAGGGAAAACGAAATCTAGTTAGAAACTAGTCATAATGGGTTCACCAACAACAATGTTGAACTGGCCTATGAACACTACAAAGTTATATCAACTGGGTACATAGATGAGAGATGAAATAGTCATATGACATATTATATTTACCCAGCTAATGGAATAACATGACTGAGAAATAACACGCCTCAGAAGCAATGGCGGAGGGACATTGTGACCGGCGGGCGTGCCCAACCCCCCATTGTGAGATTTTATAATATTTTGGGTTGTTGATATGAAATCTTCCATGGAAAGTCTATTTGGTGCACCCACCTAAATTCTTGTTGTAGTTACCATGCCACACGGTGCCCTCTCCCACTAATTTTTTTCCCAAAATAATATAAATATAAAGAATATTCAGTGAAACGATAAGAGGAGAAAAGTGAGTTTATTATTAAAAGGTATATGAAAACTCAAAAGGAGAGGGTCTAGTTTTGGCTCGAAAATGGGAACATTGGGATTACAAGCTCATATTGATTTGTGAAAGAGATGGCATAGTTAAAAAGAGTATTGAGGAGAGTGCAATAGTGAATTCACATTGTCATCCCACTGATATAGGGGACCATCAAATTAAACAATGCAAAATTACACATTTCTAGATGGCAAAGGCTATAGATCTAAAAGTAAAAATTATAACATGTAGAAAATGGTAGCATAAGGTTTCTATTTGTGACATGTTGAACACGCTGGAGAAGAGAAGTTGCATCACCAACAAGTACTTGTAAGGTATCAAAAGCAAGAGGGGAGAAATTATGCTAATTCAGCATGCAAAATGCACCATGCTTATATGCTTTTGTACAATGGAATCACCACTTGTCTGAGCTATTTTAAAGTTACTTGAAAGAATACTAGACAGAATAGAGACTCATGTGAGGTCAACATATGTGTGTTTTCACTCTGTGTAATCAAATAGCAAGATGTCAACAGGACATTGAAGTGGATACCATTAGGTCGTGTGCCAAGAAAGACCACAAGAGTCTCTTTTAAACCCTTTAACCTTGCTCGAGCAAAAAGAGTATCACGAACTACTGAAAACATAAATTAACAAAGAATTATGTATAATGGTAAAAAAATGAGAAATACAATTTTTTCAAAAATAGAAAGCTAAAGGTGAGAAGAGTTGGTGCTAGTTAAGGAGAATGCACTGGTTTAAGATGTTGCAATCTGATTATATAGAAAATATAGTGAGAGAGATATATATAGGAGAGAAGGTACAATTTGAAATAATAGAACCAGAAAGTAAATATCAAAACATTGATGAGAGAGAGTGTGCCTTGTTACTAAAACACACATATAGAAGAGAGGGTAGAAAGAGTAGTTCAAAACATTAATTGAATTGAATTGTTTAGTTAATTAAAATGTCATAAAAGGGAGAAATTGGTGTAAGTAATGAGAAGAGAAATATGAATGATCTTTTATAGTATGAGTAAAGACATAAGAATTACTAGTAGATTAAAATAGAAAAAAAGGGGGACTGAGAAGGGAAAAATAAAGGAAAAAAGAGGATTCAGAGAGAAATAGAGAAAAAAGGGGTAGAAGGTGAATTGAGAAGTTCAAATTTATGGAGAAGCAAAAAAAAGTTTCATCATAATTGGCCAGGAGCCTAAAAAGGCACAATTTTGACTGGTTAAAACTTATTGGCTCTTTTTTCATATATTGTGGATTGTCCATGCTAGAATATGACCTTGTGGAAATTATACATGTCAAATTGGGTCATTGGTCCATGGATTGAGTCGCGTCCAATCCAGGTTGGTTGGTGTAAGGAGTGGGACCCAATGAACACATTTTTATCATTGTATTTTACTTTTAAAATCCCCTTTTATGAGTTATGACACCATTAGAATGTTTGACTTATTACCATTATATTTATCAAAACATTATACCTTTATTATAAATATTCACTTAATTGAGTCTTATTGTATTCAATACATTTTTAAAAGAGCTATATATTATTATTTTGTACGAAATTCTATATTTTACTTATTTTACATATTTAATCCATTAATTTCATATTTATTTAAATAATAGAACGTGTTAGTAAAGAAAATTCATGTAACATATTTCAAGATTTTATTACATGTTGGCACATAATTAAGTCATTACATAAATGTATTTTAATTTTTATCCTTGTTTAGTCAAATATAAGAAACCAAATCTTATTGGATTTCTAATCATGGGATAGGGTAAGATTCTAAATTTTAGTTTGTTACAACACTCCACCTGTTAAACATGATTTTGTCTATGAAATCCAAATATCCTAAATGAGGAGTTCATAGGTTACTCCTATATTATGGGTATAGTTTATTGTATCGATTGGTGAAACGATTCCTTAAGGCTCCGATTGGTTTGGTGTAAGTCATAAATTATGGGAACTCATTTTTTAAAAATTCTAGTTCAGTTATGGAACTTAAGTTACATTCATTTCCATGCAATTGATTTGTTGTAAGGGTCTGTTTGGTAGGGTGTAGTTAGACGATAAAGTGTGTATTTGATGTACATTTTTACATTGCAAACTCACTAAACTACACCTCACAAAAACCAAACTAGGCCTAAGTTTAAATACGAAAATCAATTAAAAAATAATGTTAATTTTACTATGTGATATATAATAAGTAAAAACGGCAAAGAAATAAAGAAAGGTTCATTTACTTATATAATCATAATATTTTTAAGCATAATAACCTCAACAAATGGTGATAATGTGAATGTTTCATATTTACAAATATATAAATATGATATATTTACAATTTTAATAGAAATATTATGGTTCAAATCACATCACAATATTTTCATTTCACTTTGTATGTACACAGTATTGGAATGATATCTACATTTTATGCGTTTGTAAATATAAACTTTAGTTCATCATTGTTTAAAACATTTTTTTATATATTCTTTGCATACGGTTATAGCTAATTTTTTATATCATATTATTTAAAATAAAGAATAAAACTATTTTCGATAAATCATATTTTGTGTCATATGGTGCAGTGTGATTACTTTTCATAGTGTTCATGTATTTTTTACTTTATAGACCACGATGACAATGATAGTCATAGTGTAATGTTTTACATGGTGTCACTTATAGTGTATAGTATTTTGTCATATTAGGTTATGATTTTAGTAATGAACAATATCCATACAGCTAAGATTCCTAGTCATAAATATTTTACATGTGTCGTTTATGAAAAATAAAAAATAAAACTATATAGAAAATATTGGCAATCGTTCTGGATTTCATTTTCTGCTTTTTTAAGAGGGAACTCAAGAACTCTATTTTGTATGTAACTCTGTAACTCTCTGAAAATTATAAAACTCAAGTTCTAACACTTACTATAAACCAATCATGAAAAACTATTTTAGGAACTCCACTTCATAAGTTTTTTGGACTAGTTACAAAAAATCAATCGGAACCTAAGGGTGCTAGATATGTCTACCCAAGGTGGTCCACTTAGAAAGGTCTATTTAGTTACCTCGATTAGTTTGTAGTTATTTCGGATATTTTAGTTTGATGAATTACCCAAAAGTTAGATAATATGTTTTTAATCCATCATATTTAACTAGTTTTCTAATTCTTAAAGATTAAGGCTTTTAGACCCTTCATGGATAAGGAGATTCTAAAAATCAACTAGTTGCTCTATATGGGTAGCATGAGGTACAACTATGTTCTAATAGATTTTTTCCAAGTCAAAGGTATCAATTTTTCTAAAAGGTTGGTCTTCCTTAAATATATGTGTAATGTATAAGGGAAAGGGTTCTAATGATGAATTTCTAAAATAGTTTGGTCATTGAGCACAATTATGCTCTGATATCATCTTATAAGGAGTGGGACCCAATGAACACATTTTTACCATTATATTTCACTTTTAAAATTCTCTTTTATGAGTTATGACACCATTAGAATGTTTGGCTTATTACCATTATGTTTATCAAAACATTATACATTTATTATAAATATTTTCACAATTCAATCTTATTACATTCATTATGCTTCTAAAAGAGCTATATATTATTATTTTACATGAAATTCTACATTTTACTTATTTTACATATTTAATCCATTAATTTCATATTTATTTAGATAATATAACATTATTAATATTTATATACATGGAATTACCAATTGTTACTCCAAAGCACATTATTCATTTTTATCTAGTCATTATGTTAGTAAAAAAATTCATATAGTATTTTCATGATTTTATTACATGTTGGCACATAATTCAGTCATTATATAAATGTTTTTAAATTTTTACCCTTCTTTGGTCAAATCTAAGAAACCAAATATTACTAGATTTATAATCAAGGAATAGGGTAACATTCTAAATTTTAGTTCGTTACAACACTCCACCCACTAAAGAGGATTTTGTCCCCAAAATCCAAATGTCCTAAATGAAGAGTCCATAGGATACTCATATATTGTAAGTATAGTTTTATTGTATCGATTGGTGCGATGTTTCCTTAAGGGTGCCAGATATGTCTACCCAAGGTGGTCCATTTAGAAAAGGTTTTTTTAGTTCACCTAATTAGGTTGTACTTATTGCAGATATTTTAGTTTGATTAAATACCCAAGAGTTAGGTAATGTGTTTTTAGTCCTACATATTTAACTAGTTTTCTAATTCCTAAAGATTAAGACTTTAAGACCCTTCATAGAGAAGGAGATTCTAAAACCCAACTAGTTGCTCTATATGGGTAGCATGAGGTACGACTGTGTTCCAATAGATCTTTTTCAGGTCAAAGGTATCAGTTGTCCTAATAGGTTGGTCTTCCTGAAATATAGGCATAATGTATAAGGAAAAGGGTTCCAAGGATAAATTTCTGAAATAGTTAGATTGTTGAGCACAATTATGCTCTATACCATCTTGTAAGGAGTGAGACCCAATGAACATGTTTTTACCATTACATTTTACTTTTGAAATTCCCTATTATGAGTTATGACACCATTAGAATGTTTGGCTTATTACCATTATGTTTATCAAAACATTATACTTTTATTATAAATATCCACTCAATTGAGTCTTATTATATTCAATACATTTTTAAAAGAGCTATAAATTATTATTTTGCACAAAATTCTACATTTTACTTATTTTACATATTTAATCCATTAATTTTATATTTATTTATAACCAAACATTATTAATATTTATGGACATGGAATTACTAATTGTTACTCCAAATCATATTATTCATTTTGATCTAGCCATTATGTTAGTAAACAAAATGCATGTAACATATTTCATAATTTTATTAGATGTTGGCACATAATTAAGTCATTATATAATTGTGTTTTAATTTTTATCCTTGTTTGATCAAATCTAAGAAATCAAATCTTACTAGATTTCTAATCATGGAATAAGCTAAGATTCTAAATTTTGGTTCGTTGCAGTTGGGGACTTTTGCCACCTATTTAATTTAAGGTCAAATATGACTCAACCTGTATATAAGATGGGTCTCAGGTTGACCCACAGGCACCAACGGTGACCCCTCTAAATAGGAAAAAAAACATTGAATGATGTAGATATTGATTTGTAGAATTTGATAATATGGCTATATATTTGGTTAACATTTTAATAGTTATTGTTTTGTACATACAAGAAATATATATTTGACATACTTGAATTCATAAATGTGTATGAATATATCTTCAAAAAAGTACTTACAAATAATATTTTGTGTTATTTTGTCATTATTTGTCTATTTCAAACACTTTTGGTATATTATAACTACTTTATATTGATACAAATGATACGATCATTTTCATTTAGTATTATCTTTATATTTCAACATCTTAATGTTTTTTACATGTCTGATTTAATGGTAACAATTATGTGTTGTTTATTATGTGATGAATATCTACTTGGAACAACAAATTAAATTGCTTTTATATTTTATGTTAAAATGCAAAAGTTGAGTGTTACTTTTGGTGTCATAAGTACTAATCTACACAACTAAATTGTGTTTTCCATTATGCTTGACACCAATTTAAACAACTCAATGGTTATGTTGCACGTGAAAATAGCATCATTCAAAGATGGATGTAAAAAATATATATTTTTAGTTGCAATACAAATTTTATGATTTACTACAAATTATATGGGTACCCATGAGTCAATCTACGATTCTCCTAGTTAGGTTGGATATACTTTTATACAAACCATTTAAAGTGGGTCTTTTTTTACCCGCAACCACAAGACCTGAACCCGCATTGACCCCAAACCAAACTTAACATGACTCTCCCGTTTGACAGGTCTAGTGAGAACCCATCAATTAGTCCTCATTGTCACAACATAGAAATTCGAAAACCTATATTTAGTTGGTCTTAGGATGGATATTGGCCAGTTTGGATTTTGTTGAAATCATATTTGGGGAACCACTTAGTTTTGGTCAGATTTTGTTTGGATAGTTGTCAAGACTATAGGGTTATAGTCTAGATGCAGTGTAATTTTGTTCAACTTCTACTTATATGGCATTTAGAAAAAACAATTTGTTTGGATCAAGTTTGGTTATATCATACTATATTTAGATGATACTCTGAATTATAGAGTTCACTATAGATGCAAACTTTTTCAAATAAGAATATGTTTGGACAGCAAATAACACTACATGGTTCGATCTAGATGTAGTTTTGTTTTCATCTTGATCTTTTTGGAAAATGTTCCTAAACACAGTATTGATTTGGCATGTAGACACATTTGTCTAAATGTATTTAACTATGGTTGATGATACCAATTAGTGCATTGGATTAAATGTAATATCTTCTACTAGTATTTAATACAATTTAGTTGCTATAGTTAACATGCTTGAGCTATTACAACATGTTAATATATGGTATGAAAAATAATTCAACCATTTACCAAATAAGACAAACACAACACAAACAAACTAATTAGTCATTAAGTAGTAGTATTTATTAAATACATAATGTCATTATAATGACACATTTTCATCTTATCCATCTAACTAGGATTTGATTGAATGATTACATGATTAACTAGAGTGATCATTTTTTACACTTGATTCATGGCGATAGTTTAATTATGATGTTTTCCACCTAATAAGAAATCCTAAGTATGCTTCTACTGTTGATAATTAGGGTTGTGTAGTGAAACCCTAGTGGGCCAAACTTAAGATTTTGATAGCATAGGAATACAAGATTTAATAAATATAGTGGCAAAGTATATGATTTTTAGTATTTTAAATTGGTATGTATGCCAAGAGAGCCAATCATATGATGATTGTAATGGCATAACTTGTACATGATTTGATTAAATAGTACATGTAGTCTTCCATTTACTCTATTTTATTGAGTTATGAGATAATTATGTTACATAATAAATGTCTAAAGAATGATGTTACTCAATGGTGTATGTCTTCAGGTTGAGGACCTGACCAATGAGATCATACAGATATTAAGAGTACATACATTCTTGGTATGTCCCTAGTCGGATGTTATTGTGGAAGCAAGATAGACAATAATAACACATAAGACTAGAGTGTGTGTTGGTTGATGATAGAAATCTCATTAGTCATGATATGGGATATCAAACCAAACACATAGATACTTGTAAGAAAACAATGTATTAGACAGACCCACCTTGAGAGTGATACATGGAAGCCATGAATGGTAGTCAGAATTTGGTAATGGTGGTGATTGTGGTTCTTAGACCTGAAATCACTACACTCATCACATGTTGTTTGATGTCCTTTGTCACCATCAAATGTGACCTTGAATAAGGGTTGCCATAAAGGTGATGCTCAAATACATTATAACACATGGGCTATGACTATGAGTGATGTAGATGGGATGCGTCCCTCCTACATGATTTTTATGTCATGACCACTTGAAAAGCGAGATAGAGAAAAGCATGGTCATGCACATTTGAATCAATATATATGTTGAGTTCACATATATCTCAAGCAGTCTTCTCTAGTTCAAGGAACATGGATTGAATGTTGAAGAGGATGACGATTCCATGCCTCAAGTTCAATATGGATATTAAAGACAAAGGACTATACAATCACTATAACACCAATCACAGATTGTATGTTGAAGCTGTTCTCCATCTTTCCAAATTACTTGGGTAGCAATGATGTCATGCTAGATATCAATTAGTGCTTGTGATATCATAAATTAGTTATGATCATTCACTGTCAATGTAACTTGGAACCTAACGTTCACACACATAGGAATGCACTTGGAATAAGAGTTTGTTCATGAATGATGTTTAAACTTGATTACTAAAGTGTTAGGTATTCAAATTATACAACATCAACAATCTGCACTCTAAAATGACCACTTCAGTAAGTGAACTGTTCGACTCGGATGTGTGATCGATTCAAGTTGTGAACCGACCATTTGGTTGATCAATTGGATTGGATCAACAATTGATGATGATGTCATGTTGTGCATTAATTGAAAATTAATTTTCAAAACAAATGCCAATAGGAAACATAGTGAAATGAGAGGGTTCAAGGGTTGAACCGATCATCTCATGTGTGGACCGATATGTTCAACATTCGTAGATTCTAGAGAATTCATAAAATTTTGTCTCTTCGATTCCCAAATGGATCGGGAACCATGACCCTAGCCCTTCTATAAATAGAGGGGTAATGAGGGCTTTCCATACACAACAATAAGCTTTGACAATTTTTGTCTTCTCTGGTTGTGGTAACCAAGAAAATATGTGCAAGTTCTACCCTTCAAAGGGAGGAACAGTGAGGGAGAAACAATTAGGAGAGCAAGTCAACGCTAGCATATTGACTAGAAGGAATAACTCCTTCATGTCCGTTCATCTAAAATGATAGGAG
Organism: Alisma plantago-aquatica; assembly: GCA_963693085.1. Lineage (NCBI taxonomy): Eukaryota > Viridiplantae > Streptophyta > Magnoliopsida > Alismatales > Alismataceae > Alisma > Alisma plantago-aquatica. The sequence continues at coordinate 790,151,909 of OY856410.1, read as the reverse complement.
TTTCTGGTGGTCTGTGTAGACTACTCTAGAGGTAAGGAGGCTCTACCTGCCTCTAGGAGGATGCCGTAAACTATTGTCCATGGTACCAGACCAGGAGGCCGCCAATGATAGCCATCAAGGTGCAACGAAAAAAAGTAGCATGTTGCAACAAACATTGTCGCTGGACTTACTTCAGGACCAAGTATATGTCTTGCAACCTTCTTTCCCATCTCATAGTTGTTGACGCGATCTACTATTTCAGGGGAATATGTCAAGTAAAAATTTTATTTCAATTATCTTATCTGATACCATATTTTCCAACATTTTATCTATACTTGATATTTATTTATAATTTGGATATAGTTTGGATAAATGAAAAGACAATAATAACACATAAGACTAGAGTGTGTGTTGGTTGATGATAGAAATCTCATTAGTCATGATATGGGATATCAAACCAAACACATAGATACTTGTAAGAAAACAATGTATTAGATAGACCCACCTTGAGAGTGATACATGGAAGCCATGAATGGTAGTCAGAATTTGGTAATGGTGGTGATTGTGGTTCTTAGACCTAAAATCACTACACTCATCACATGTTGTTTGATGTCCTTTTTCACCATCAAATGTGACCTTGAATAAGGGTTGCCATAAAGGTGATGCTCAAATACATTATAACACATGGGCTATGACTATGAGTGATGTAGATGGGATGCATCCCTCCTACATGATTTTTATGTCATGACCACTTGAAAAGCGAGATAGAGAAAAGCATGGTCATGCACATTTGAATCAATATATATGTTGAGTTCACATATATCTCAAGCAGTCTTCTCTAGTTCAAGGAACATGGATTGAATGTTGAAGAGGATGACGATACCATGCCTCAAGTTCAATATGGATATTAAAGACAAAGGACTATACAATCACTATAACACCAATCACAGATTGTATGTTGAAGCTGTTCTCCATCTTTCCAAATTACTTGGGTAGCAATGATGTCATGCTAGATATCAATTAGTGCTTGTGATATCATAAATTAGTTATGATCATTCCTTGTCAATGTAACTTGGAACCTAACGTTCACACACATAGGAATGCACTTGGAATAAGAGTTTGTTCATGAATGATGTTTAAACTTGATTACTAAAGTGTTAGGTATTCAAATTATACAACATCAACAATCTGCACTCTAAAATGACCACTTCAGTAAGTGAACCGTTCGACTCAGATGTGTGATCGATTCAAGTTGTGAACCGACCGTTTGGTTGATCAATTGGATTGGATCAACAATTGATGATGATGTCATGTTGTGCATTAATTGAAAATTAATTTTCAAAACAAATGCCAATAGGAAACATAGTGAAATGAGAGGGTTCAAGGGTTGAACCGATCATCTCATGTGTGGACCGATCTGTTCAACATTCGTAGATTCTAGAGAATTCATAAATTTTGTCTCTTCGATTCCCAAATGGATCGGGAACCATGACCCTAGCCCTTCTATAAATAAAGGGGTACTGAGGGCTTTCCATACACAACAATAAGCTTTGACAATTGTTGTCTTCTCTGGTTGTGGTAACCAAGAAAATATGTGCAAGTTCTACCCGTCAAAGGGAGGAACAGTGAGGGAGAGACAATTAGGAGAGCAAGTCAACGCTAGCATATTGACTAGAAGGAATAACTCCTTCATGTCCGTTCATCTAAAATGATAGGAGTTTCTGGTGGTCTGCGTAGACTACTCTAGAGGTAAGGAGGCTCTACCTGCCTCTAGGAGGATGTCGTAAACTATTGTCCATGGTACCAGACCAGGAGGCCGCCAATGATAGCCATCAAGGTGCAACGAAAAAAAGTAGCATGTTGCAATAAACATTGTCGCTGGACTTGCTTCAGGACCAAGTATATGTCTTGCAACCTTCTTTCCCATCTCATAGTTGTTGACGCGATCTACTATTTCAAGGGAATATGGCAAGTAAAATTTTTATTTCAATTATCTTATCTGATACCATATTTTCCAACATTTTATCTATACTTGAGATTTATTTATAATTTGGATATAGTTTGGATAAATGAAATACTCTAAAATCAAACTATAAAGTATTTCAATGAGAGAGAAACTATATGCATAAAGTAAATTTAAATGATTCATTCTAAGAGTAGTATTGAACACGAAATGAAAGAAATTATGACTCATTATTATTAAATAACGATAAAAATGAAGAAAATTAATAGTTGGATCTGAGCACTGAACTACAATCCTAGTTTCATGAGTTTTAGTATGAATGGGGAACATGCATAGTTGGTCTTTAAAATGTATAAGACCCTAAGATGGATACACTTGGATACACAAAGAAATACTACCCCGCAAGCGCACAGAATCGTATCACAATATAGGAGCATGGATGTTAGGGGTTGATCCTTAGGGATAGAGGGGGCACTTGAGCTGAGTTAGTTTTAGACTAGGTTTCTAATGTAGAGTCTAGTGTTGAAGGGTTCTAATTGGTTCAAGTGAGCAATTAAAGGAAGGCAAGAATAAAACCTACTTTAACTCTAGACAATTAAGTTATAATTAGCAAGGAAAAGGGGACTAAGCAAGAAAGGAGCAATTTATACTAAGGCAAGCAAGATAAGAACTAAAACTACACTAGACTAGCAAATCAATCATAAATAACAATATAGAGATGGAAACTAGCTAAACTAAGCAAGAGTGAGCACTAAACTAACAAACTAGGTAGAAAGGCAATCTAGGACCTAAACTAGCAGGTGACTAACAAGAACAAGTGGAACTAGCTACAAGAGAGCATTAACTATCCCAAGCAAGTTAAAATAGGATGAACATGGTAATGAACTAATTGAGAAAGTAATGACTAGCTAAGAAAGAAGGAAATTAAGGTTTTAGGTCATTAATGGGAGTGTGGTCTGTTTGGGGTGATGCGACTAGAACATAGTGTAAGGAAATCGGGGCGACAAATAAGGCAGCAGAAGCAAAAAATTTGAAGCCCCATTCTCTAATTAGCAAGATCACATCAACAACAATGTATCTAGGAAGGAAGGTAACAAGAGGTTATACCTGGTCCTAGAGGAAGTATAGAGACAACTCTTGATGTAGTAGCGTGCTTCTTCTCCAAGAAGTAGTGTGCTTCTTCTTCAAGCAGCACTCAAATAACCGTCAACAACATCCTCCTGGTGCAACACCATGGACAGCGGTTGATGACATCCACCTAATGATAGACAACAACATCCCGCCTCTAGAGTAGTCCAAGCGGACACTAGGAATTTCACATTGTGCTACCATAGCCAACATGAAGGAGTTGTCCCTTTGAACGTGATGGAGGTCCAAATGTTGCACCAAGAAAAATCATAAAAGAATAACTTCTAGGTTTAACCAAAAGTAGTGCACTAATTCCTCACTCTACACAAGAAAAAGACTTATATAAATATACTTTAGGGTCAAATCCAAAGGATAAGCTTTTTAATTAGTTATATAGATTCAGAAGTATTAAGAGTAATATTTATCACTAAATAGTTGAAGGATTGATTAAACTAAATTGTTGTTGAAATCAACAAAGATTAAGTAAATAACATATAATAAAGAGAACCAGGGCATGGGGTTTCGCTATCTACCTCTTCAATGGTATTTACTAAACATAGGTTTAGCTGTTGCACCCTCACAAGATACAAGTCTTCACTTGGCTTAAACTCCCTTAGAACTGACCATCCTTGACACCCAAGTTCCTGGTTCATTCCAACTAGACTCCCTCACTTACAATCGACCATCCTCGACACGTAGTAGATCCTAGCCAAATCACCTCACTATCCCTTGCTCACACCCTAGGGGGATAATAAGATCGGTCTACGCTCACAAAAACCTACATATCCATGATTATAACGCATATGCAAAGCAAGTTGTCAATTTGTAGGGCAAGGAAATCAGCAGAATGATACTTTATTTAGCAACTATATTGTAGAGTTTAGATATAAGCTAGAATAAAATATGAGCATATGGGGCTATCCCTATGCCCCAACACAAACATCTACTCGCTCACGGTGAGGGACAACAACTTAACGATAAAAGGACTCATGGAGAGCGTTACAACCCCAATGTTTGGGTTCGTTTGGTGAGAAATGTAATTTTTCCTATTAAAGATATTCGAAAAAATAATGATATAATTTTTTTTGAATAAATGGAACTCGTTTACCATAGCCTTGTTGGTTGTTTTTGTGGGCTTTATTGGCTATTGGGCCCAATAAAAAGGATAAGACAAAAGAAACTTTATTATTAATAAGAAATAGAGAAAAGAAAGATGTAGAAACCTCTAGAAGGCAAAAGAATATAATCTAAAGGTGGATTTCGTGCCTCTTGGGTTCCTTGGGTTCCAAGGAGTCCAACATTGTAAAGATAATGCAACAAGAAAAGAAAAGATCAATTAAACATTTCTTTATTAAGAAAAAAATTGAAAACAACGATAAAATGTGGAAAACAAGTGGAAAGAGGTATAATTGAGTTATCCTTGGTGGATTTTCGTATCCATGAGGTTTCTAATATTAGAAGGAATTCCAATAAGGAAAATAAAAAGAGAGATAAAGACAAATCCTCAAAAGAGATATTTTAATCAAGAAATAAAAAGGATAATGAAAAATAATGGATATAGATACATCTAGAAGGATAATGAGTATCCACTACAAAGGATTTTGAAATATTAGAGTTTCTTGGGGTCCAAGCAGCCCCAATGGAGAAAAAGAAAGAGAAAATACCAATAAATACAAATAAGAGGATAATGTGATACATAATTAATGGATTTTGTGGCATTGTTAAAAATGAGGTATTTTCTACTAAAAGGAAATATAAATTCGTGCCAATGGAATAAAAGTCAAGCATAAAGAGAATAAAAGAGGTAATTTTCGAATTCCTAGATATCCAAAGAATAAAGAATATCAAAAAGATATTTAAGAGAGAGAGAAATTTGCTTCTTAATGAAGGAATCAGATTCCTATTGGAAAAGGGATTTGTTTCTTTGTGGACAAGCACCTTAGGGTGTGAATACCCTCCCCTATATAAAGATAGAACTCTTGGCTCGAGCCCAATAGAGTTCCATGCATCCCTCTCTCTCTTCTTTTTCTTCTATTCATTCAAACCTTAAACATGAGAGGGTAGTGCTATCCCTGAGGTAGAGAGGGCTGGGAAGTTGTCACGTTTGAAGTGCAACGCTCTATGTTCCCAGAGAGGAGCTCAACCATCATCCTTATGCTCGAACCCATGCATGACGATTGATGAATGCACATTCATCTCTTATTTTTGCTTCATTTAGAATAATTAATTAGGACTTTTTTTATTAATTTTAGCTAATTCAAAAATAAATAGTACATTCATCTTCTTGATATACTTTTCCTGAATTCTTATGATATTTTTCTTAATTTTCAGGAATTATCTAAATAATTAAATTGAGAAAATAAAAGATGAAGATATGAGGCTTTTTAAATATTCCTGTAGTGCCTGAGATACTCGTCACCAAAATAGCCATATCTTTTGCGTCTAAAGGAAGAATTTCAAGATAAAGTATGGAATGAAAAGAGAATTTTATTGGCTACAAAAAAGACATATTTTTTTGGCAATTTTGGTTTTATTTGGCTGTGCAATTAACCAGTGAAAGTAGTCTTACGTTTTTCCACAGAGTCTGATTTTAGTATATACCTTTCACCAAAATTGGTATAACTCCCACATCCTAAGGCAGAATTTATTGTGCAAGTATGCGTTGGAAAGATAATTCAATTATCTATAAGAAAAATATATTTTCGGACCACTTACGAATTTTTGACTGGCCCAAAAATATTCTCGAAATCGCTGTTATGGGAAATTACTGCAGAAAGAATGTAAAGCAAGCAATTGTTTCCTCTATTGATTAGATCCAGAAAGTTAGCAGCCGCCGGCCATTTATTTTACCCTAAACCTAATGTATACCCTCCCTCCTTCTCCTATAAAAGGAGGGGCACTTCGTCCTCATTGGGGCATCTGGGATTTCACTTTGTATGAGCATTCTGAAGGATTTATATTCTTGTGTTCATCTCTAGTTCTACAATAAAGTAGATTTTTCTTCAAGCATTGTTCTTTCTTATATTGTTCTTGTCTCTTCATTCCATTTTCAATTCTAGATATTCTTTTCTCCGTTCTTTAGCTCTGGAGCAAGGAATTAAGAACTTGGCCATTTTATTGTCTCTAGCATAAGGATTAACCTCCTAATTTTGGGCTAGACTATGGCTTCAGTACTTTCTTCCTCCGTCTCCCCCTTCTCCTCAATCATGAGCGAGTAGTTCCATATCTGATGAAGGAATTAAGAACTTGGCCAACAGGCAGCTCATCCCAAACGATGTGGAAAAGTGTAGACGATTCCAAGAAGGATTGAGGCCTGAAATCCGGCATAGTATAACTACAATTGGCCAAAGAGACATAGAGAACTTCGGAGAATTTCTTAAGGCAACCAGACATGTAGAGGAGTCTGCGAACACTAATAAGCACTATGAGAATAGAAAGAGATCTGGAGACTTCAGAAGAGGACCAGCTAGTAGTGGACACCGAGGAGGTGGTGGTGGTTTCTTCTCGAAGCTTGGACGTGGATTTGGTTGTTACAGTAAACAAGGATCTGAAGATGTGATATCTTCTTAGAGTAGGGGAAGATCCAGTCCAGGGAGATGGAGTGATGCGTCTAGAGGAATTCCATCTTAAGTACTACCCACCTACCTTTTTGAGTGAGAAGATAAGACAACTACAGAACATCAGATAAGGGAATATGTCAGTGGGAGAGTACGAGGCATATTTCACAAGGTTGGCAAATTTCTACCCGCAGCTCATCCCAAATGATGTGGAAAAGTGTAGACGATTCTAGGAAGGATTGAGGCCTGAAATCCGGCATAGTATAGCTACAATTGGCCAAAGAGACATAGAGAACTTCAGAGAATTTCTTAAGGCAACCAGACATGTAGAGCGAGTAGTTCCATACCTGATGAAGGAATTAAGAACTTGGCCAACAGGAAACTCACGTGGGTTACTCAATTTGTACCTTGCGTCTGGTTCTCTAGCGGTCCAACATGGGGTGAATCGGAATGGACTCGATGCTGGGAATGTGTGTCAGAATGGATGAATCTTGAAGACTCCAGATAGAGGGCGGCTTGAATTGGGTGAATGGTAGAGACAATAACTTGACTAGGCAGTTGGAAAGTGATTGAATGGAAAGCTTTCAGGCATTCCTTCCCTTGAGGTGTAGAATCGTAAGGGCTTGATCGTCCATCTGGGCATTATCATACAATTTGGTTGGTTCTACATAAAATATATATAAAAATTCATTAAAGTCTCGAAAAGGAAAGATAATTGCAATTGAGTGAATATGAAGCTAAAACTTGGAAATAGAAACACAAAAACCCTAAAAGAAAGTAAACGAGTATGTAAAGATGGGTATAAATACACTTATCAAACTACCCTGGACTTAATACTTTGCTCGTCCTGAGTAAAGCAAAATAAAAAGGAAATCAACAATTGATACTAAGATACAGACCTTTCTCTCCCAACTAAGTAAACTTTGTGGTCCCCTTTCCACCAATCATGATCAAGAGACCCTATTCCTTAGGGGTCACATAGCCACTGTTACAAACCTCAATTTTGCATGTGTTTTTATAATTGAAATATAATGATTTTGTAAATTTGGACTTAATTGAAAAGATTGTACGCTTTGCTTCAAAGAAGGGATTTCTTTGCAAATCTCCCTTACATTAGGAATTTCGTGGTTCCTATTATTATATTAATCCAATAATGGATATAAAAGAGAAGAAAAGTCCAAGTAATGGAAAAAGATACATGATAATGGATATTAAGCAAAAGTATTTATGAGAAATACTTGGAAATATATAGAAAGTGGCATTAATGGCCACAATTGAGTAAAATTCGTTTACATATGATTTCTAATAAAAGAAATATGAAAAGAGGAAAAAGGAGATGAAAGATAATGAGAAATCCTTGCAAAAGAATATCTTAATAAATAAATAAGTAAGATAATGAAAAATAAAGGATGTAGATGCATCTAGAAGGATAATAAGTATCCTTAAAAAGGAATTTCAAAATATAAGGATTTCTTGGGATCCAAGGAGTCCCAATGGAGAAAATGAAAGAAAAAAGGCAAATAATACATAATAAGAGGATAATGTGATACATCATTAATGACTTTTTGATAATATCAAAAAGAGATATTATTTGCTTTAAGAAAGTAGAATTTCGTGGCCAATGGATTAAAAGCCAAACATAAATATGATAAGAGAGATAATTTTTGAATTCCTAAATATCCAATGAACATGGTTTATTAAGAAGATGTTTAGGAGAGAGAAGATTGCTTCTCATTGAGGGAATAGGATTCCTATTGGTAAAGGGCATTGTTTCTTTGTGGGCAAGCATGCTGGGGCATGGCTACCCCCCACTATATAAGGGTAGATCCCATGTCGAGCCCAAGGAGATCCCACACATCTCTCTCTCTTCTCCTTCTTCTTCTTCTTCTTCATTCAAACCCTAACCAAGAAAGCATAGGGCTATCTCAGGGGCAACAAGCAGCTGTGGTGAGATCTCGGTGGAGGCACGAAGCTACCCCAAAGATCTAGGATGGTTGGCTTTCATCCCCTTTTCTCCCAACTACGCTCAAAGCACCTAGAAGACCTGCAGGGTCCGCCGCTTTGGACGTCGCTGCTAGCCTGACTCCAGCCACCTCGGCCACAACTGGGTGGTTCCCTAGGTGCGACAGGATGCGATGGAGCTAGAACAATGGTGGGAGGCGGTCGTCGGACCCTGGGAGGGGAAGACAAACCCCCGCGATCGGACCTAGTCGGTGGACAAGTAGGGTTTCACGAGGAAGAAGATGAGCCAGGAGGTTTTTGACATTTTTGCCCCTCCATGCTGTACATCGCCGATCACTTACGCGAGGGCAGAACCATCATTCAGTTATGTTTCCAAGTTGAGCGGGTTACGTTGCATGGAAAGGGACACATGGCACTCGATGATTGGCCCAAGTAAGTAAATATTGCAAATTTTGTATCTTTTTATTTGTAGCTCGGATGGATGCGTATAAAATATGAAAGTTGCTCAGAAAAATGCGAGGAATCCAATAAAAATAGTTTTAAAACCTAATTCCTCTTGCAATTCGAAAAGTAGTGGAAGTTATCAACTTTAATGCATTAATGATTAAGAAACCCTAATTTGAGACGATTAATGTATTTAGAAGGGTTTTATGGATGATTAAAGTTGATATTAACCTCTTAATTATAAAGAGGTACATTAAGAACAAAAAGGATGAACTTTGCATGTAATTGGATTAATTTAGGGTTCCATGTGCATAAATGAGCTTTAATGGGCCTTGAAACCCTAATGTTAGTAATTGTGACTCTTAATGGCTTTAATTGTTCAAATTCATGAATAAGCTGAGATATGATGGTTCTAAGCTAATTCGAGTATAAAAGTTCCTAATTGTTGATAAATACCTTTAATATAGTAATTAGGGTTTTCTAAGGAATAAAGGTGGAATTAGTTATAAATAGAGTTAATGAAATATAAGTTGCTAATTTGAAAGGAACCAAAGATGATAATTGGGCCTAACGATCTTGTCATGAATTAAAAGGATAAAAATGGTAGATTTAATGAAAAGGGGCATAATAGACTTAATGGACTTTTTAATTATGCCTTTTATCCAAAATTAGGGTTATATGTTGTTAAAAGGTATCCTTAATATCTTTCTTGAGGAGTAGATGAGATAATTAGGGTTTATGAGTAATTGTATAAAATTAGGGTTAATATAGTAAAAAATGAAGTGAAACCCTAATTGCAATGGAAACCCTAAAAGTGGACTAGAAACCCTAGGAAGTGAGCTAGGTTTAATAGATCTTGATGGCATGATCAATGATAGGAAATTATATGCATATTTCAGGATCTCGCTGTGTGTTTGCTTGCCTATTGGATTTGCATTGATTGGATTAATTCTGTCTCAAATCAGCCTGACAGGTATGTGGTTACGCTTATGGTTAATCACTTTAGTTTCACGGTGATTCCCGGATGTTTTATCGGCTGCCTGAAAATAACTACTTGGATGACTTTTATTTCATGCAACTATAAAGTGACTATGATTATCACCATAAATATGTATAGATGACTGGCTCAGAGTATACATGACTGGATCAGATCCTGGTCCTCCTCTATGTATTTGCTAATGATGTAAAGGGGTAACCTAGTATAAGGCCTACTTGTTAAGTAGGACATCAGGTTATCATGAGTTAGAAATTGGGCTACCCACGTGTAGTGCCATGAGAATCTTTAGCACACCATGAGTTAGGGAGTGGGCTACCTATGGGTAGTGCCATGCAACTCAACCCTAGAAATTGATTCACCTGTTAGGTAGGATCATGAGGGGTTTAATGGGGATCTACCATAAGGAATGTAGTATCCAGGTCCACTGCAGGACAACACAGAGTCTAGGGTATGTGTGGATTGAGTAGTTACGTTTAAAACATAAAGTTGTTTGTTAAATCATAATTGACTGCAATATGTTGTTATAGTTAATTGCACGATTATTGTTTCCCCCACATACCGACATATTCATTTATGCTGACCGATGTTTTGTTTGTCGGTGTTTTAGGTACAAATTGAAAAGGATAAATAGTAAAGTGCCATATTGTGAATTAAGAAATAAAGTGCAAGGAGGATTAGTTAGTATAGAGTCCAGATGTAGATAGAAGTTAGATATCCAAGTTTTCGAAAAAAGGTATGCAAAATTTTATTTTATTCTAGCTTTCAGTATATTTTTGATAGAATTTAATAATTATTATTGATCTTTTGTCAAACCTTTGATTTGGAAATTGGGATAATGATTCTGACCTCTTGGTCTCCCTTAATTGGGGGTTATCGGGAGGCGGGGTCATTACATTTGGTATCAGAGAGTCAGTTCCTCATTTAATCCTTAATAATTATTAAACTTTACAAACTCTGTAGAACCCAAGGGAGTTATTAGAGGATTTTTCAAAAGATAGAGGTGTCTAGAAAAGGATCACGTATGGGGGCTGACAAGATTTTCCTCCACACCGCAAGTCAGAATATGATGACTCCCAGATTTGTGTGCCTGTCTGGCCAATGTCTCAGGATTTGACTTGAAATATGATACCTTTAGGGCTCTCTCATCTTGTTCATACCTTCTCAACTCAAATGCTGTTAAGGATTTTAAGGATTAGGGTTTTCTCTCTCTTCCTCACCCTCTCGAGGTATGGGTAAAGTTGATAAGGTTTAAGGAATCCTCCACCAAATTAATGAAAAGCATGTAAATAAGATGTCATGGACATATGCTTAATAGTTTAAGCGTAAACTAAAGAATAGTTGCATGCTTCGGTCGTATGACATATGTTGTCATGCCCTCAGGAGAGACCTGAGGCTAGACCTTCTTGTCAGGAGGATGAGTAGAGAGAGTTGGTCTTGGAGACAGAGATCTCCATTAAAGGTAGAGACCTGGTACATCCTTTGAGGATGATGCTAACCCTAACCCTAGGTGGTGGTTATAGAGAGAGATGACACGACGAGTTAGATGTCATGGTAGACCAGGTGTGTGGGTGTACATGCTTTTGGATATGAGCCATGTGAGGTTGGATGACCTAGTGCCTTTGGCGACCCAACCCTGGGAAGGGTCATGCATGATAGAGTAAAGGATAACTCCTTCAACGATGAGGTTAGTAAAGAACCTATGGAAACCCTATGGGCTTATATGAGCATGGCGTAGCATGCACCCAGAGTACGTCAGTAGTGTGGATAGTGGGTTGAAACCCTGGCCAGGAGAGTATGATGGATGGATAATGAGATAAGCATAAAGAGCTATGGATAATCTTGGGCAAACATAGGCTTCACCCATGTAGGGGTATTCTTGTGAGCATGATCCACCTTCATGGAGGAAGGACCTCTAGTAGTAAGGTTGGTTGTGGAGTTAGCTCTAAAGAGAGAGAGCAGGACCCCAAGCAAGAAGGTTGGAAGCTTAGACTTTGAGATATGAGGAACAGTGGGGGGTTGAGGATGATGCAACCTAAGTAGATGACAGCAGTTGCCTCATGCTTGATCCCTGGAGGCTGATGATATATTGGTTTCCTTTAGAGGAACCAAACCCTAGAGGTAGGATGAGGCTGCTGGTACCTATGTGCCTATGGTATAGGTGTTTACCTTCTGAGTTAAGCAGAAGAGTTCCTTAAGACCATGAAGAGGTTTAGTAGCAAATGGTGAGGCATTTTACCTAGTTGGATGTCCTTGAGGAGGACTCAACTCTAAGGTGTTACTTGAGTAGAAAGATAATAGAAAGTGCATGCCATACCCTATACATGCTTGGCTCATGTTTAAAAGTTGAGTAGGAAGTTGGACATCAGAAAAGTGAACATAAGGTTCCTAGGCCTAAGAGGGGAAGTGGTGTACTTGATGCTCATGACGAGATTTGAGTTTCTATAGATTCGAGCATGACACTCCTCATGATTAAAGGAAAGGGAAACCCCCTTAAATCTAAGGTATGTTTAATGAACCCCTTACATCTAAGTTGGTGATAGGGGCAGATATGTTTTTGGTCCAATGTTGAGGAATGAGAACAAGTATGACCTAGCATGGTTTAGTAGGTGGTCTGCTTGTGCCTTAGTAGCTTGCTAGGGCTGAGCATGCTCAGGTGGATGTAAACCCTAGACATAAGGACGTTTGTGACCTTTGTCATCAAGATGTAGTTTCCTCCCATCCTGGGAGAGGGACCCTTTTGTAGGGTGTATACCAATTTTATTGGTTTAAGGTAACCTAAAGAGGTCTCATAGGATCTTGAGAAGCTAAGTGAAAAGTACGGAGTATGAGAATGAACCTGTAGACCCATAGATAACCATCTCTAAGTGCATGTGGATGTGTTACCATGGAGGTAACCGGTATGGGGCCTGACCAAGGTAGGCATGTCTCCATGACCCCTATGAAAGGATGAAAGTCGGCCCATGAATGCAGAGAGAGTTGATGGAGACTTAGGTAAGGTTCTAAGTTGGACATGTACTATAATAGAATCCCAAGTCTATCCTAGGGTCAGGTAGAGATAAGACCAATGGAAGTAGGAGTTGCCTAATTCCCTAGTTGCACATGACCATAGGGTCGGGAGGTAACATCTATCATTGTCTGAGGGCCATGGGTTAGGAGATTGATCACCTTCATGAACTCATGGGACCCAAAGGGCAGATGAGGAGGGCACTCTCTGGATGCATAAGGGAAGAGGGATGACCCCAAAAGTGCCAGCACCATATAGACCTAGAGGAGATGACCAAGGATTGTGTGGTGACCTTAGTAGGTTTGAGTTCAGTTTTCCATGGAAGTAACTTTGATATCAAGATGATTGTGATGTAGAGACATAAGTTGCACGTTTCAACTTAAATTTGAAGGTGTACTGGAAAGGTGGGATGTACCATCTCTACTCTTAGAATGGGAAGAACTTGGTATTTGGACTGTAGCCAAATGCTTATTTCCTCTTGTTATGGGAGTGAGAGATAGGACAATACACATGCCATACACCAAGGATAAAAGATGATGTGAGTTGGAATGTTGTTATGAGGTATGAGGACAGAGATGATAACATACCCTTTTGGAGTAAATGATACATTGATGGTTTACAAATACTAAGAGAAATAAGGTAGTCATCTTATGAGAATGTTTTTATCATGAGCTATGAGTTATACAAGGTTGAGTTTGAAAACAAAGAGAATGAGCTCAGAGATAGACTTAGAGTTTGAGATGAGATAATAAGTGGAATACATGGAGGTGTATGTCTTCAACATTACCTAACACCTAAGGATGTGAAGTGGTAATGGATGCTCTGGTTGAGATGCAGCTGCCTAGTTTAGCTAGAGGCTAGAAGAGGTTGTTAGGTTAGCCCTAAGATTGAAAAAGAGATAAGTTTGGCTAACACTTAGATGTAACGATATCTGTTGATCAAGTTAGTGGTGGTTTGGTTAGCCAACCTAGGCCTTGATGTAATAAAGGATGGTTGTAGAGCCTCAGATGCACTTCGTTGGAAAATAAGGTGATGAAACCCCAATTAGAGTGGTTTAGGGTTTTTGAGGAATTAATCTTGAGGAATCATGACATACAGAGATCATGATTTTAAGATCGCCATACACCGTGGTACTATGAAGATAGTAAGTGACAGTAGTACTTTGGATGCTTAAGATGAAGTTGCACGTGGCTTGTCACCATGCAAGCCAGGAGGTGAAGGACGAACACTAGTAACCCACTGAGTTGGTATAAAGGATGGAGAATCCCCGAGGAGGAATGGGAGTTGACCAATATGGATGTTGGGGTAAGTCTCCCATGGACCGAAGAAGGTCAATATGTAATGTGGGTTATGGTAGATCGCCTTACCTAGATGACATGAGAACGAAAGAATACTGTCAAAGGATGGATCCGGTTGAACTACATATGAGAAAGAGATGGTTCAACTACACCATGATGCGAGTTCAAAAGTTCTTGAGTACAACCTAAAGATTCACTTCCATGCGATGGAAGTAGGTACATGAAGAACTCGATATTAGTACAGTTTATCACCCTAACTAATGGTTAGTTTGATCCAAACTAGAGGGTCTGATGAGAGCATGTGTGCTCATTCAGGGTGATATCTAGAGATAGTTCTTGTCCTCTATAAGATGTGATGATAACTACTAAAGCCAGTATCGGGATGTAAAGAATCTCTATAAGGGAGGTTGTGTCGGTCACCACTTCATTAAGATGATGTTGGTGAAGGGACCTCAGGAAGGTCAGAAAAGGACCACAGTGTGTGCAGATGAAGTCGCTTTGATCGTGCAATGGCTGGAAGAGAGCCTAGGGGCGACATGAGTCATGAGCTGATGCAAAGCAGACTGACATGCAGTTCACTGTGGGAGAGTATGTGATGAGAAAATCCGACCCCTCTTAGTTATAGCTAAGAGAGATGAGTCCCCGATACATGGGTTCATTTGAGATGGATTGGTGGAGAAGGTTATGTTTGACCTTACCCCTCAGGGTAAAGTAATGTGTGATGAGTTCCATGTGTCCAATTTAGAGCACTATGTGAGGAGCCCGGGCCATGTGCTGAGCAATGAACCTAGTGAGCCCCAAGGGAGGCTGAAATGACCTGAGTCACCTGTGATGTTTATAGAGGCCAAGGTGAAAGAACTCAGAGAAAAGAATAAGTGATGATAAAGGTTCTTTGGAAGCGCCATGGATAGGGTTAAGTCACATAGGGGTCAATGATGGACATGGAAATGTCTTATCCTTAATTGTTTGTTTGCTTGATGGAATTTTGAGGACAAAATTCTTATAAGAGGGGAAGGATGTTACAACCTCAATTTTGCATGTGTTTTCATAATTCAATTATAATGATTTTGTGAATTTGGACTTAATTGAAAAGATTGTACGCTTTTCTTCAAAGAAGGGATTTCTTTGCAAATCTCCCTTACATTATGAATTTCATGGTTCCTATTATTATATTAATCCAATAATCGATATAAAAGAGAAGAAAAGAAGAAAAGTCCAAGTAATGGAAAAAGATACATGATAATAAATATTAAGAAAAAGTATTTATGAGAAATACTTGGAAATATCTAGAAAGTGGCATTAATGGCCACAATTGAGTAAAATTCGTTTACATATGATTTCTAATAAAAGAAATATGAAAAGAGGAAAAAGGAGATGAAAGATAATGAGAAATCCTTGCAAAAGAATATCATAATAAAGAAATAAGTAAGATAATGAAAAATGAAGGATGTAGATGCATCTAGAAGGATAATAAGTATCCTTAAAAAGGAATTTCAAAATATAAGGATTTCTTGGGATCCAAGGAGTCCCAATGGAGAAAAAGAAAGAGAAAAGGCAGATAATACAAAATAAGAGGATAATGTGATACATCATTAATGGATTTTTGATAATATCAAAAAGAGATATTATTTGCTTTAAGAAAGTAGAATTTCGTGGCCAATGGATTAAAAGCCAAACACAAACATGATAAGAGAGATAATTTTCGAATTCCTAAATATCCAATGAACATGGTTTATTAAGAAGATGTTTAGGAGAGAGAAGATTGCTTCTCATTGAGGGAATAGGATTCCTATTGGGAAAGGGCTTTGTTTCTTTGTGGGCAAGCATGTTGGGGCATGACTACCCTCCTATATAAGGGTACAACCCATGGTCGAGCCCAAGGAGATCCCACACGTCTCTCTCTCTTCTCCTTCTTCTTCTTCGTTCAAACGCTAACCAAGAAAGCATAGAGCTATCTCAGGGGCAACAAGCGGCTGTGGTGAGATCTCAGTGGAGGCATGAAGCTACCCCAAAGATCTGGGATGGTTGGCTTTCATCTCCTTTGCTCCCAACTACGCTCAAAGCATCTAGCAGACCTGTAGGGTCCGCCATTTTGGACGCCACTGCTAGCCCGACTCCGGCCACCTCGACCACAACTAGGTGGTGCCCTAGGTGCGGCGGGATGTGACAGACCTAAGAACAATGGTGGGCGGCGGTCGTCGGACCCTGGGAGGGGAAGATAAACCCCCGCGATCAAACCTAGTCGGCGGACAAGCAGGGTTTCACGAGGAAGAAGATGAGCCAGGAGGTTTTTGATGTTTTTGCCCCTCCATGTTGTACATCACCGATCACTTACGTGAGGGTAGAACCATCATTTAGTTATGTTTCCAATTTGAGCGGGTTACGTTGCATGGAAAGGGACACGTGGCGCTCGATCATTGGCCCAAGTAAGTAAATATTGAAAAATTCGTATCTTTTTATTGGTAGCTCATATGGATGCGTATAAAATATAAAAGTTGCTAAAAAATGCGAGGAATCCACTAAAAATAGTTTTAGAACCTAATTCCTTTTGAAATGTGAAAAGTAGTGGAAGTTGTCAACTTTAATGCATTAATGATTAAGAAACCCTAATTTGAGATGATTAATGTATTTAGAAGGATTTTATGGATGATTAAAGTTGATATTAACATGTTAATTATAAAAAGGTACATTAAGAACAAAAAGGATGAACTTTGCATGTAATTGGATTAATTTAGGGTTCCATATGCATAAATGAGCTTTAATGGGCCTTGAAACCTTAATGTTAGTAATTGCGACTCTTAATGGTTTTAATTATTCAAATTCATGAATAACCTGAGATATGATGGTTCTAAGATAATTCGAGTATAAAAGTTCCTAATTGTGGATAAATACCCTTAATATAGTAATTAAGGTTTTCTAAGGAATAAAGGTGGAATTAGTTATAAATAGAGTTCATGAAAGATAAGTTGTTAATTTGAAAAGAACCAAATATGATAATTGGGCCTAATGATCTTGTCATGAATTAAAAGGATAAAAATGGTAGCTTTAATGAAAAGGGGCATAATAGACTTAATGGACTTTTAATTGTGCGTTTTATCTGAAATTAGGGTTATATGTTGTTAAAAGGTAACCTTAATATCTTTCTTGAGGAGTAGATGAGATAATTAGGGCTTGTGAGTAATTGTATAAAATTAGGGTTAAAATAGTAAAAAATGAAGTGAAACCCTAATTGCAATGGAAACCCTAAAAGTAGACTAGAAACCCTGGGAAGCGAACTAGGTTTAATAGATCTTGATGTCTTGATCAATGATAGGAAATTATATGCATATTTCAGGATCTCGTTGTGTGTTTGCTGTTGGATCCTAGATGGGTGATTAGATGCTCTAGAGGGGGGGGGGTGAATAGAGCTGAAAGCACTTAAACAAAACTCATTAAACCTTCAAAATATATGACAAGATAAGGTTGCTAAATAGGCAATTTGAGTGCAACTAAATCATGCATAGCAAGGATAAGAGAGATTGAACATGCACCAATTAGACAAGCTATTTAGAGTGGTTCCACACTTCAAACTAGAAGTGTGTCAGTCCACTTGCCTAGAGAGGTCAACCTCTAGGACTTCCAACAATTGCACTCTTATATTCACTTATAAGACTTACAATACATGACCAACAAAGGACTTACCTATCCAATACAAAGAGTCTTCAACCTTACCAAGGACTTACCCACTTTGCAAGAGTCTTAGGCCTTCTCCAAGGACTTACCCACTCTTGCACAAGTCTTCGGCCTTGTAGGAATTACCCACTCTTCTTGGATCTTCCGCCTTTGAGTTCACCTTCACTCGGAGAAGCTTCCACCAAGGTCTTACCTACTTGAGCTTGAGTCTTTTGACTTCTCCAAGGGCTTACCCACTCTTGCTCCAAGTCTTCTGCCTTGATCTTCACCGAGGGACTCGTTCCCTTATTCTTCTTCACCTCTCTTGGACAAGAGAGAGAACCTTCATCTTCATGATTGCAAATGAGAGATGGGGAGGTGGTGGAAGTGAGAGCCTCACAAGATATACATATATGACTAGCTCTGTTACAGATTTCCTACTCACTCTAATGGATGTAGCAAGTGATTAAGCTTAAAGAGAGAGAGAGAGGAGGCTGTAGGATCACTCAACTATAGAATAGGAACCTTCATAGTGAATGATCAACCTTGGAATGAAGCCCAAGGGGTCCTATTTATAGCTGGGGATGCCTCTTAGCCTTTGGGAACACTTATGAACGAAAAACTAGCCGTTTTGGGGCTTGCAACGGATCTATTTTCACTTGTTGCAACTCCACAACGGTTAGAAACACTTTTCTGCACTTTTCCGTACAGTGCATTCGGTCGAGTTTCTATATGTGTAACTCGACCGATGCAATCTTCAGAAAATCAGCCCAGGTTGATCGGTCGAGTTTCAGGGTGGGAAACTGGACCGATGCAATCTTCAGAAAATCAGCCCAAGTGGATCGATCGAGTTTCAGGGTGGGAAACTGGACTGATCAAGTGCCTATAATTGATTTTCAAAGTTGCATTAAAAGTGCTCTAATATTCGATCTAAGTGTTCCTGATATTTTTCTAAGCTTAATTACAAGTCATACAATCATTACAAGTGATTTACAACATGATTCTAATGGATATACATCATATTACAAAAACGTGCACTTGTATGACTTTGACTTGTCTTTTCTCCAATTTGAGATGCGCAAGTTAGGGCAATTGGAGTGTGTCTATACCTAATCTGAAATCACTCAAGTAGAAGCATTAGACACCAATATATGGAATGGTTAGTCATCATCAAAACACAGGTTTAGTCAATTTAGACATGAGTCAACATTGACCTAATTGACCTTGAGTCAACATTTGCTTGCCTATTGGATTTCTTGCATTCATTGGATTAATTCTATCTCAAATCATCCTGAAAGGTATGTGGTTACGCTTATGGTTAATCGCTTTAGTTTCACGGTGATTCCTGATTGTTTTATCGATTGCCTAAAAATAACTGCTTGGATGACTTTTATTTCATGCAACTACAAAGTGATTATGATTATCACCATAAATATGTATACATGAGTGGCTCAGATCCTGGTCCTCCTCTGTGGATTTGCTAATGATGAAAAGGGGTAACCTAGTACAGGGCCTACTTGTTAAGTAGGACATCAGGTTATCGTGAGTTAGAAATTAGGCTACCCACGTGTAGTGCCATGAGACTCTTTAGCACACCATGAGTTAGGGAGTGGGATACCTATGGGTAGTGTCAAGCGACTCAACCCTAGAAATTGATTCACCTGTTAGGTAGGATCATGAGGGGTTTAATGGGGATCTACCATAAGGAAGGTAGTATCCAGGTCCACTGTAGGATAGCACAGAGGCTAGGGTATGTGTGGATTGAGCAGTTATGTTTAAAATGTAAAGTTGTTTGTTAAATCATAATTGAATGCAATATGTTGTTGTAGTTAATTGCATGATTATTGTTTCCCCCACATACTGACATATTCATTTATGCTGACTGACATTTTGTTTGTTGGCATTTTAGGTACAAATTGAAAAGGACAAACAGTAAAGTGGCATATTGTGAATTAAGAAATAAAGTGCAAGGATGATTAGTTAGTATAGAGTCCAGATGTGGATAGAAGTTAGATATTTAAGTTTTTGAAAAAGGTATGCAAAGTTTTATTTTATTCCAGCTTTTAGTATAGTCTCGGTAGAATTTAATAATCATTATTGATTATTTTTCAAACCTTTGATCCGAAAATTGGGATAACGGCTATGAACTCTTGGTCTCCCTTGATTGGGGGTTACCAGAAGATGGGGTCGTTACATCCACACTTGGATATCACCCAATAGGGGATTGTTCCTATAATCTCTAGATCCCCATAACCTGTGACAAACTGATTTCATATCAATAATACTCCTGATCTGTCTACACAAATAGAAGTAAGCACAAGTCAAGGCTATTTGGCTATTTGGGGAGAATTTTGATAAGTTCCCTAGGTATGAAAAATTGGAAAAAAGGGGGAGAAAGACATGGAACAAACTTGATTCTCTTGTCTCTCCTCTATTCGACGTGATACCTTATTTGGGATTCAGTTATTTTGTTTGTCTCTCCTCTATTCGACTCAAGACCTTTTATTGGTTGTGGTTATATTGAACACATGTTTTCTTTTGGGCTCATTGGCCTCTTTTATTCATGTCATATATGTAGATGAAAGTCTAAAAGAAGGAGCATTTATGAAAGGGATGCCACCCCGGGCTTAGGGTTTGGCATATGGGGAAAATTTCATTTTTGTGTGGATAGCGAAGAGGTAAGAAATGATGGAAGAGGAGTGAGAGAAAGAGGCCGACTTATGCTTCTCCATTTTATTGTTGCATGTGAGTCAGATCATCATATTATATCAATTAATTTAGTTAATGTAGGGTAAAGAAGTGTTCACGAATATTGTTGCAAGTCATGTTGGAGGCACATGCGGCTTGACCTTTCAGATTCCATTTGCTTATCGTCACTTCCAAGGGGAAAGAATGCTTAGTTGTTGTCATCTGAGCCAGAACTGTTTAAGACATGTTTATTCCTTAAAACTTCCTTTTGTGTTGGTTATCTTGAGAAAAAGAAAAGGGGAACAATTCATTCATATATTTCCATTTTAGCATACATCAAAATGACCAACAAGATAAAGGCCACAACTCACACAAAAAATTAAAAAGAAAATAGAAAACAAGACAGATGAAAATAAAAGATGGAGAAGAAGAAGAAATAAGTGTTTGAGGATGAGAAAGACAATAGGTTTGAGTTGAGGTGATATAGATGACGTACCACCAACCCCACCCCAACTTCAAAATTCTTCCCATCCTCAGAGAGATAGAAGTTAGAGATGGAGGGGATTTGATATGGAGAGCGGTAGAGATGGAGATGGCGTAGTTGGATGGTGTTGTTCATCCAAGAGTACATAATAGAACCCTAAGAGTGGGTTCTTCTCCCATTGGTGATGTCCTGATCCAAGCGCCACCTTGGCCACCCATTGCCATGATATTCATTTGGTGGTGGTGAGGGTGCCCGAGGCCACACACCCCATTCCCTGCAACCTACATCTAGACAATGCCTAATTTCTAGGGTGATGGCTTGCTAATCATAGAGCCAATTGATCTGCAGATCTAGATCTACTACTGGCATCCCCTTTCGATGTGTCAGGTGCACAAATCAAAATTCCCAAGGGATATAAGTGTCATGGGAGTAGTATAGGAGTAGATCCTGGTTTGATAGTGTTACAACCCACATTGATGTTAGTCAGTAAGTACCTCGATTAGCGTGAAGTACCTTGTTAAACATCATGGTTAATCAAGATAAGCTAAGATGCGAATCATTAGTCAAGATTGATTCATTTGATGTAATTAATGTTAATTGCAGTGTTAATCGTTAAGTTAATTACCTAAGATGATTAACCTAGCTAAGATGGTTTAATTATTATGTTTTCATGCCTTGCGTAGGTAGATAATCTTGTGCTTGAAAGTTTGCAAAAAGAATAACTTGATTTGGACCTTTGAGGCAAAAGTTATAGCATTTTTTATTTCTTAGACTTATACTGCAATTAACCCATAACTATTAGCCTCCTTTTGTAACATCCCTGACCTGGGTTATGAGTTAACCCTAGGTGTTTTGCCTAAATATGTAATTAAATCTTTGTGATTAACTCTGAGCATGTAATTAAATTCCCAGAAACGTATATTTCAGTATTTGCTCCTTTTTATTTTAAAGTTGTAACATTGTTTTGATAAACAGGGACCTATGTGCAATTTACCCAGTTAAAAGGGTTAGCTTGCAATTTGCACATGATGAGATGTTCCTCTGATGTTGAGACATCATGAGAATCTCTTTGGCAAAGTTTGAGGGATTTCCCAAGCTAGAGCACCAAGGTGCAGCTGTGGAAGCAATCCCAGGGCTTGAAACCCTAATTTGGGGTAAAATGCAATTTACCCAAATAAAGGGATGCAATTTGTAAAGAATGTCATCTAAAGTATCTTTTTAGACTCTTGCCATCATTTAGAGAAGAAATTATGAGGAATTCACCTCAATTGAGTTATCAAGTTAAGAAATAGGCTTTGTGATTGAATAATCAGGGTATATGTGCAATATCCCTTTAAGTATGAACTTTATTATTAGATTGTTCTTCCTTGCCTTCTTTTCTATAACTTAAGATAAGGTTTGTCCTTAGAATAAAGAGGAAGGGACGAGCAAGTAATAAAGGAAGGACTTAGTTGGAATTAAGGGAAACTTATGAACTAATGTTGAAAATCCTACCCCATGTATATAAGCTCTCCTTCCCTTAGTTGCAAGGGAACTCACCCTTCGTTCCCTTACTGTTTCATTTCACCAAAGACGACCAAGGACTGCCTTGGAGCTAAGGAGGACGACCAAGGGGTGCAAGGTAGGTCTAAAACCCTCTTCTTGCCTAATTCCATGGTTAGAACTCGAATTCAAGGTCATCTTCATGGCTAACTCTTGAAATCCTACCTTTCTAGCCGTCCCTTTTCATCCTTCCTTGGAGTTTTCACCTTGTCCAACCTGTAAGAACTCAAGTACGCCATTAGAGCTTGGAGCTTGAAAGCTTGGAGCTCAAGAAGCAAGCTTTAGGCGGGTTTTATAACTCTAAACCTATGCTTTACTATGTGCATCTTTATATGCGTTGTGATGATAGCTCTTAGTGTTTCCCTACTTTTCCCTGCTATTTTGCAAGCAAACCCGTGGGATATCTGTACTGTTCTTGAGCTAGAAGATGCAGGCGTTATTTCCAAGAAAAACCCACCGCTTTTCTTTTCCTTAAACGGTCCTAACAGTTTGCTCTCTCGGACTCAAGACCGCGAGGTGAGCAAACGGTCTCGAGACCGCGACAGGGCAAACGGTCTTAAGACCGTTTGGCCCCGTTGACCGAGCGTGGACCGTATAAGAAATCTGTTCCTAATTATATAGGCTAATTACCCTCAAAATTTGGGAGACTAACTCCAAAGGAATCGGGAGATATGACCTTTTTAAGTCACAACTTTAAATGAATTAATTGCTGATTTTCAAACGGTCTGAAATTGCCTTTTTGGGAAAACGGTCTCAAGACCGTGTAAGGTCGTTGACTAAGCGTTGACCGTATGAGATTACTGTTCAAAATTATGTTAATTAACAACTCACCAAGTTTGATGGTCTAATTCCAAACGGGCTAAGAGTTGAAGGGTGAATACTAGGGCTAACCCTAGATAAAATCAGTACTGAAATTATGGTGACCTAATTAGGGTTTTTAGGGTTGATTGACCTAAACGGTCTCAAGACCGTTTGGGGGTCACCAAACGGTCTCAAGACCGCGAGGGCAATCAACCAAGACCGTTTGGAGGTCTGGGGTCAAGATTTGTTGACCAATTGAAGGTATAATTACATCAAATTACATTGCAATTAAATATTGACATGATCATCAACTCAATGGATCAGACCTTGATGAATCTGCACTAGAATCCAAAATTTGGATGGGCAAACGGTCTCAAGACCGTTTGGAACTCATCCAAACGGTCTCAAGACCGAGAGGACAATCACCCAAGACCGTTTGAAGGTCTAGGGTTGAGTAATTTGACCAATTGAGGACCCAATTGCAAATAAGTTATTAATTTAATCAAAATTCTGTTTTGTGGTTCAATCATGGTTCAACCCCTATCAAATCACCTTAGACTTTGATGAAATCTTGGGAAAACGGTCTTAAGACCATGTGGGGTCCACCCACATGACCTCAAGACCGTTTGGGCCAAGTTTGGGCCCAATTGGAGCTCAATTGAAGGGTTCAACCTTGTGTTGATGCACACTGTTGAGTGTTGATGGGTGAACATTGATAGACCCTAATTGAATCGATTTCAACCATAATTGGTTAACCATTATGGGTCAAATGAATGACCAAGTGATCAAGCATAATCTTAATTGACTAAATCCATAAGTGGTCAACATAGATTTGACCATTTGAGGGCTTCAATATGGGTTGACATTATCGGTTGCATCTTTGAGCCTTGTTGAAGGACCAAGCGGCTGAGACCATGAGAGCCTCGCGGTCTCAAGACCGTGAGAGGGCTCGCGGTCTCAAGACCGTGAGAGGGCTCACGGTCTCAAGACCGAGAGGAGGCTCACGGTCTCAAGACCGCGAAGGGCCTCACGGTTCTGAGGTCAAAGAAGGGCAAACGGTCTTCATGACCCTCGCGGTCTCAACTCAAATTGGTCTTCGCGGTCTCAACATTAACTTGAACCAATGGAAGGCTTCGCGGTCTTGAACCCTTGAAGAGGCTCGCGGTCTTGAAGCCTAAGAGGGCTCGTGGTCTTGGAGTTAGAAAGAGGCTCGCGGTATTGGAGGGTCAAAGTGGGCAAACGGTCAACACTTTCAACCAATCTCAACCCAATTGATGATTAATGATTGAAATCAATCAATGTGATTCAAGGTTGACCTCATTCAATCATTTGATGATGTAAATGGTTCAATGTTGCCCAAATCAAACCCTAATGATAATCTAGGATAGTAAGGGGTTATTTGACTAAGGTTTTTGACCATGATGATGATCAATGGGGTGAATTACCAAAATACCCCTGAAGGGTCAATTAAGTTATACCTTGCTCAATTCAAACCCTAATTACATGAGAATGATGTTTTTAGTCATAATGACTCTATCCAACTTGATCTAGTGTAATGTTACCATCAACCATTAGTATGATGAAAGAGAGAGTACTCTAGAGAGAGAAAGTAACCTAGAGAGAGAAAGTAACTCTAATCACATAATGATGATGTTTTTGGCTATGTTAGCCTATGATGCCTCAATCCAACCTATTTTAGAGTGATGTTGACATCACCTAACATTATGATGAGAGAGAAAGTACTTCTAGAGAGAGAAAGTACTTCTAGAAAGAGAAAGTACCCTTTTTAAGTGGAAACTCGAGTAAAGTATCTCCAATGCACATAAATGAGCATAATTAGGGTATGATCCACCTGTGTGAGATCATAGAAACCCTAATTAGGATAAATGATGAACCTTTAACTAATCCAAGAGTATCAATGAAGATGTTACTCATACATGATGATGTTATGAGTTTAATTCACCTTGATGTGAATAGTAAACCCTAATTCAAGGGTAATGGCATGCTTTTGAGCAATAAACTCTATTTGATTTGAATTAAAGATTTAACTCTTATGACAAGAGTAGGAAGTACATTCCTTATTGTTGTATTACCTTTATCAGATGTATTAACCATGCAGGTTCTGATATGAAGGTAATCATATCCAGGTATGGATGTTGATGTTATATTCATTGAAGGCATGTTGTTAGCCTTATGAATAAGTAAAGTAATCTGATGCCTTGCCAGTGGCATCCTATGCTGATAATGGGCTATGAGAGCCATGAATACCATCAAGGTCATGCCTTAGAGATGACTTGTGATGAGGATAAGGAGAAATAATGATTGATATGAGTTAGGCCTGTTACATTTAGTATTCTTCTTTTATAGCTGCTATGCTATTGTTATTGTTTGAAGAACAATGTATGCTGTTAAAGAATACTGAATGTACCTAACTAATCAAGTATAATGTAGAGCCCTGATCATAGATCCATCATTGTCAGAAATTAAGTGATGGTGAAATAGGTTTTCCTCAGGGAACTCCTGGAGCACATACTTTTGAGTATGTGGGGTACATGGATGTGTAGAACCTTACATCCTAGTGTAGGAAAGTGATGTAGATGTGGAATCCATCCATCCTTCACTATAGTTCCATACCGTATCAGTGGTAGGTAAACATGAAACCTCCTGATGACGAAGAAAGCACAGATATCCGTATCAGTGGTAGGTAAATATGAAACCTCCTGATGACGAAGAGAGTACAGAATGCCACTGTGACTCTAGAATAGCGAAGGACCAGTTTACCCTGGTGAGCTATAGTAGTAGAGACACGAGATGTCCTACAAGTGATCCTCTTACTGACTGAGGAAGGTGAAGGTCATGAGAATCCGGCTCTCTTAAGGACCTATGTATGATACTGATGCGGCTTCTCAGCGATCAATTGGAGTATGAGTGGTAAGCCTCATCTCCACAGGGCATAATATTGTTTGTAAAACATAATCAACCATATAGTATAACTTGTTAGAGATAACTCCAAGTTAGTTGATTGATGTTACATTGCAATAGTGTTTATATTCTCCATATCTCCTAAATGGTTGAGATCTTGTTATACCTGCAACTGTTACAGAATGCTTTGAAGGCTTTACTGTTTAAAATATTCTTTGATGTTATAATAAAGCTTCTGGCGAAGAGTTATAATTCTTGCTGGGACAATTATGTATAATTGTCTCACCCCGTAGGCTTCAACTTTTTAGGTGGACGTCGGAGACGAAGGAACCAGCCTACAGGTGATCAGTCTCAGCAGCAGCATCAGGGGCAGCAGTAATCTCAGGTGGAGATTGTCCTACCCTATGGTGTAGTT
The DNA here is from genome assembly GCA_963693085.1 of Alisma plantago-aquatica. Classification (NCBI taxonomy): domain Eukaryota; kingdom Viridiplantae; phylum Streptophyta; class Magnoliopsida; order Alismatales; family Alismataceae; genus Alisma; species Alisma plantago-aquatica. Next base: position 790,125,074 of record OY856410.1, on the reverse strand, counting down.
AGAGTCAGTCCTATGTGTCCTCTGTACTCTCAGGTCTTGGAGTCTTTTTGTATAAGTGATCTTGAGATTTTGTATCCTGATGTATATAATTACTCAAGAAGTAATTATCCTGAGATGTAAACAGTTTACCTCACTTTATGAAAGAGGCTTCTATGGATTCAAGTTCTTGTCACGAAAAGTTTTAATTTCCCGTGATTTTTGTCTTCCGCTGATTACCGATTCGCTTCCGCTAAGTTTTAATCATGTTTATGTCATGGTTTGGAGATCAGACCCCACAACTAGTGGTATCAGAGCTCCAGGTTCAGTTGAGTCTATAGAGGCATAGGACTTAGGATGTCGAGTCTACCTTTAGTACTCCTTCCTTATCTAATAGAATCTTCTGCTCCTCAGGAGAAGAAGATACATAAGAATGTCGGAACATCGTGATGAGCATGTGGCAGAGAGTAGTGCTAGTGCACCTCGAGGTGGTGCAAGAGTTCCGAGAATAGAACAACCTGCACCTGAGTCGCCAAGAGAGCCACCCCAGTTCGACCCAGCTGACATGAGTGATCCAGCTGTACAGACGATGTTCGGGCAGTTTATGACTGCCATGACACATATAACCGATAGGATGCCCATTCCTGCACCTAGGGCACCTGTCCAGCCTGAAGCACAAGGTATCGGTAAGACGTTCGAACAACTTCGTCGTGTCGGAGCTACCGAGTACTTCGGAACTGCCGACCCTGCAGATGCTGACTTATGGTTGACAGAGTTGGATAAGGCTTTCAGGATTCTTATGATTCCGGAAGCTGAGAAGGTTAGACATGCTGTCTATCTTCTCAAAGGCAGTGCTGGTCACTGGTGGAACATGAAAGAGCAGAAGAGACCTGGAGTAGAGTTCTCATGGGAAGAGTTTCGTCGGGAATTTATCAATAGATATTTTCCAAAGACCTTCCTAGATGAGAAGATCTCTCAGTTTGAGAAACTAAGGCAGGGTATGATGAACGTTAGTGAGTATGAAGCTAAGTTTATGGAGTTGTTGCGGTTCTGTCCGCACATGGCTGCTACGGATGAGGAAAGAATCAGAAGATTCGAGAAGGGTTTGAATTCTGATATGTCAACCCCTGTGTCTGCCTTAGAAAACAGAGAGAGATTCTCTACCTTCGTTGAGTCAGTCCGAAGGATAGAGAGATCTGTGGTTGAGAAAAGACAAACCCATAAAAGATATCCACAGTTCCAGGGTTCTTCATCTAGGGATTCCAAGAAACCTAGATTCTCTGCACCTAACCCTCCACCACCCAGATTAAGTTTTCAAACTCAATGGACACCAAGCAGAGGTAGAGGGCGGAGTCAACCGCTTCAAGGGACGCACAGTTCTGCATCAGTGTCAGTTACTGGACCACCCAGACCACAGCAACAGGAGAAGAGTTGCTACAACTGTGGTAAGTTGGGACACTTGATGAAGGATTGCCGTTCTAGGCCTGTCGGTGTGACACAACAACCTCCGAGACAGAATCAACAGGGATCTCAGAATAGACAACATCAAGGAGCAGCTCGAGGACGTGGACAAGCATCTCAAGCTGGATCATCAGCACCACCTCAACACCAGGCGACTGCGAGGTTCTATGCTATGAACCCACCTGAGGCAGTGGTCAATCCACGGGTAGTGGCAAGTCAGATGAAACTTTTATATTCTGATATGTCTATATCCTGTGTTGCATCCGTTCTGATTGATCCGGGTGCTACTCACTCTTTCATCACTCGTGAAGTGATTCGTAACTGTAATGTGACTGTTAGTCATAGAGCAGATAGTTTGTTGTTAGAGACTCTGTTGAGTGGGTCTGCCGTTTTGCAGGAGGTATGTTCTCCCTGCATCCTTTTCTTTTCTGACCATCGCATTGAAGTGGATCTTATACCACTTGATATGCAGGGATTTGATATAATCCTCGGGATGGATACCTTAGAAAGGTATAGAGTTGTCTTGGATTGTGAGTCCAAGTTGGCTGTGTTTGCTGATGAAAGCAGCACATGGATCTTTCAAGGAGAAAGAAAGATTCTGCCCACCTGTCTTGTATCAGCTATGGTTGCTGATAAGCTGTTGAGGCAAGGATGTTATGCATTCTTAGCCCATGTGGTAGATGTTACCAAGGAAAGGACCAATCCTGCTGAAGTTCCCATAGTCAGGGAATTCGAGGATGTGTTTCCTGAAGAACTTCCTGGTATACCACCACCTCGGGAGATTGACTTTGAAATCAATCTGATTCCAGATACGAAACCCATAGCTCAAACTCCGTATAGAATGGCTCCTGCCGAGATGGCAGAACTCAAGAAACAGCTTCAAGAGCTACTTGAGAGAGGTTTTATCCGACCGAGTACTTCACCTTGGGGTGCTCCGGTCTTGTTTGTTAAAAAGAAAGATGGGTCAATGCGGTTGTGCAACGACTATAGACAACTCAATAAAGTAACAATAAAGAATAAGTATCCTCTGCCGAGGATTGATGATCTCTTTGACCAGTTGCGTGGTGCAACAATCTTTTCAAAGATAGACTTGAGGTCTGGATATCACCAACTCCATATTAAGGATAGTGACATATCCAAGTCTGCCTTTAGGACAAGATATGGTCACTATGAGTTCACGGTTATGTCGTTTGGACTAACCAATGCACCAGCTGCATTTATGGAACTCATGAATAGAGTTTTTCGACCTTTCCTTGATCAGTGTGTTGTCGTCTTCATAGATGACATACTGATTTATAGTAAAGATGCTCAGCAGCATGAGCAGCATCTTCGCCAAGCTTTGACCTTGCTAAGAGAACATAAGTTGTATGCTAAGTTTAGCAAGTGTGAGTTCTGGCTGCCGGAGGTATCTTTTCTTGGACATGTAATATCCGCCTCGGGAATTCGTGTTGACCCTGCAAAGGTAGAATCTGTTCTATAATGGGAACAACCGAAGACACCGACGGAGATTCGAAGTTTCTTGGGGTTAGCTGGCTATTATCGACGGTTCATAAAGAACTTTAGTTCTATAGCTTTACCTTTGACCAAGTTAACCCGGAAAGATGTTCCTTTTTCTTGGAGTGATAAGTGTCAACAATCTTTCCAGTTGCTGAAGGAGAGGTTGACAAGTGCACCTGTATTAGTGCTACCTGAACAAGGAAAAGGATATGTAGTTTTCTGTGATGCTTCCAAAAATGGACTAGGATGTGTGTTGATGCAGGATAAACAAGTGATTTCTTTTGCTTCCCGACAGCTTAAGAAACACGAGGAGAATTATCCAACACACGATCTGGAGTTAGCAGCTGTGGTTCATGCTTTGAAGATCTGGAGACATTATCTCTACGGAGAGACATTCCAGATTTTCACAGACCACAAAAACCTTAAGTATATCTTCTCTCAGCATGAGCTCAACATGAGGCAACGTCGCTGGATGGAGTTAATCAAGGACTACGATTGTACAATTGATTACCATCCAGGTAAGGCCAATGTTGTTGCAGATGCCTTGAGTAGGAAATCAGCAACATCAACCATGAATAGAGAACAACTAAACTCTTTAGTATGATCTAGGAGAGATATGCTTATCTCTTTAAGGCAAGACAATGTACAGTTGAAGGTGTCATTGCTAGCCAGTTTGTTAGCTGAGATGCATATTAAACCTACCCTAAGAGAGCAGATTAAAGAAGCACAGCTAGGTGATGCTGCAGTTCAACATATAAGATCTGAGTATGGGAATGAGAAGCAAGATGGGTTTCATGACTCAAAAGATCAAGTAGCTTGTTATAATGGAAGAATGATAGTGCCGGATGTGGATAACTTAAGGAAGTTAGTCCTGGAAGAAGCCCATTCTTCCATGTATGCTATGCATCCAGGGAGCACCAAGATGTATCAGAATTTGAAGGATCTGTATTGGTGGCCTGGGATGAAGGACGTTGCAGAGTTTGTTCTGAGGTGTCCTGTGTGTCAGCAAGTTAAAGCTGAACACCAAAAGCCTGCAGGGACAATGCAACCTTTACCCATATCACAGTGGAAGTGGGACCATGTGACCATGGACTTTGTTGTTGGCCTACCCAGGACAAGCAAAGGACATGATTCCATTTGGGTAATTGTTGATAGGTTGACTAAGACAACACATTTCTTACCTGTCAAAACAACCTATTCTGCTGAAAAGTTATCAGAGTTGTATGTTCAAGAGATAGTGCGTTTGCACGGAGTTCCTGTCACAATAGTTTCTGACAGAGGTCCTCAGTTTACCAGTCGTTTTTGGGAACAGTTGCACAAAGCCTTAGGCACTAAGCTAAAGTTTAGTACGACCTTTCATCCACAGACTGATGGACAGTCGGAAAGGACCATACAAACCTTAGAAGACCTGTTGCGAGCATGTGTTCTCCAGTTCAGCGGAAGTTGGGATCTACACCTAAGCCTGATAGAGTTTGCCTATAACAATAGCTACCAACATAGTATTGATATGGCACCTTATGAAACCTTATATGGTAGACGTTGTAGATCACCCTTGTGTTGGTTTGAGACTGGTGAGCACCAGTTGTTAGGTCCTGACCTGGTGCAGCAAACCACAGAAAAGATTAAAGTTATACAACATAAGATTAAGACTGCTCAGGATAGGCAGAAATCTTATGCTGACAAACGTCGTAGACCCTTAGAGTTCCAGGTTGGAGACAAAGTGTATCTTAAGGTCTCACCTTGGAAAGGGGTCCTTCGTTTTGGAAGGAAAGGGAAGTTAGCTCCTAGATATATGGGGCCTTATCCAATCATTGAACGGATTGGAAAGGTAGCATATAAACTAGAGCTTCCCCCAGAATTACAGAGGTTACATCCTGTGTTTCACATTTCTATGTTGAAGAAATGTCACCCAGACACCGAGTCAGTTCTACAACCTATGGAGGTAGAATTGAATGATGACATATCCTATGAGGAGGGACCAGTGTCAATCCTTGATAAACGAATTAAAAAGCTAAAGAAGAAAGATATAAGTCTTGTGAAAGTCCTCTGGAACCATCGTGGTATTGAAGAAGCCACTTGGGAGTTAGAGGATGAGATGAGAAGGAAGTATCCTGTCCTTTTCTCTTAGTATGTTTTATCGATTTCGGGGACGAAATCCTTGTAAGGGGTGGATAATTTGTAACATCCCTGACCTGGGTTATGAGTTAACCCTAGGTGTTTTGCCTAAATATGTAATTAAATCTTTGTGATTAACTCTGAGCATGTAATTAAATTCCCAGAAACGTATATTTCAGTATTTGCTCCTTTTTATTTTAAAGTTGTAGCATTGTTTTGATAAACAGGGACCTATGTGCAATTTACCCAATTAAAAGGGTTAGCTTGCAATTTGCACATGATGAGATGTTCCTCTGATGTTGAGACATCATGAGAATCTCTTTGGCAAAGTTTGAGGGATTTCCCAAGCTAGAGCACCAAGGTGCAGCTGTGGAAGCAATCCCAGGGCTTGAAACCCTAATTTGGGGTAAAATGCAATTTACCCAAATAAAGGGATGCAATTTGTAAAGAATGTCATCTAAAGTATCTTTTTAGACTCTTGCCATCATTTATAGAAGAAATGATGAGGAATTCACCTCAATTGAGTTATCAAGTTAAGAAATAGGCTTTGTGATTGAATAATCAGGGTATATGTGCAATATCCCTTTAAGTATGAACTTTATTATTAGATTGTTCTTCCTTGCCTTCTTTTCTATAACTTAAGATAAGGTTTGTCCTTAGAATAAAGAGGAAGGGACGAGCAAGTAATAAAGGAAGGACTTAGTTGGAATTAAGGGAAACTTATGAACTAATGTTGAAAATCCTACCCCATGTATATAAGCTCTCCTTCCCTTAGTTGCAAGGGAACTCACCCTTCGTTCCCTTACTGTTTCATTTCACCAAAGACAACCAAGGACTGCCTTGGAGCTAAGGAGGACGACCAAGGGGTGCAAGGTAGGTCTAAAACCCTCTTCTTGCCTAATTCCATGGTTAGAACTCGAATTCAAGGTCATCTTCATGGCTAACTCTTGAAACCCTACCTTTCTAGCCGTCCCTTTTCATCCTTCCTTGGAGTTTTCACCTTGGCCAACCTGTAAGAACTCAAGGACGCCATTATAGCTTGGAGCTTGAAAGCTTGGAGCTCAAGAAGCAAGCTTTAGGCGGGTTTTATAACTCTAAACCTATGCTTTACTATGTGCATCTTTATATGCGTTGTGATGATAGCTCTTAGTGTTTCCCTACTTTTCCCTGCTATTTTGCAAGCAAACCCGTGGGATATCTGTACTGTTCTTGAGCTAGAAGATGAAGGCGTGATTTCCAAGAAAAACCCACCGCTTTTCTTTTCCTTAAACGGTCCTAACAGTTTGCTCTCTCGGACTCAAGACCGCGAGGTGAGCAAACGGTCTCGAGACCGCGACAGGGCAAACGGTCTTAAGACCGTTTGGACCCGTTGACCGAGCGTGGACCGTATAAGAAATCTGTTCCTAATTATATAGGCTAATTACCCTCAAAATTTGGGAGACTAACGCCAAAGGAATCCGGAGATATGACCTTTTTAAGTCACAACTTTAAATGAATTAATTGCTGATTTTCAAACGGTCTGAAATTTCCTTTTTGGGCAAACGGTCTCAAGACCGTGTAAGGTCGTTGACTAAGCGTTGACCGTATGATATTACTGTTCAAAATTATGTTAATTAACAACTCACCAAGTTTTATGGTCTAATTCCAAACGGGCTAAGAGTTGAAGGGTGAATACTAGGGCTAACCCTAGATAAAATCAGTACTGAAATTATGGTGACCTAATTAGGGTTTTTAGGGTTGATTGACCTAAACGGTCTCAAGACCGTTTGGGGGTCACCAAACGGTCTCAAGACCGCGAGGGAAATCAACCAAGACCGTTTGGAGGTCTGGGGTCAAGATTTGTTGACCAATTGAAGGTACAATTACATCACATTACATTGCAATTAAATATTGACATGATCATCAACTCAATGGATCAGACCTTATGAATCTGCACTAGAATCCAAAATTTGGATGGGCAAACGGTCTCAATAACGTTTGGAACTCATCCAAACGGTCTCAAGACCGAGAGGACAATCACCCAAGACCGTTTGAAGGTCTAGGGTTGAGTAATTTGACCAATTGAGGACCCAATTGCAAATAAGTTATTAATTTAATCAAAATTCTGTTTTGTGGTTCAATCATGGTTCAACCCCTATCAAATCACCTTAGACTTTGATGAAATCTTGGGCAAACGGTCTTAAGACCATGTGGGGTCCACCCACATGACCTCAAGACCGTTTGGGCCAAGTTTGGGCCCAATTGGAGCTCAATTGAAGGGTTCAACCTTGTGTTGATGCACACTGTTGAGTGTTGATGGGTGAACATTGATAGACCCTAATTGAATCAATTTCAACCATAATTGGTTAACCATTATGGGTCAAATGAATGACCAAGTGATCAAGCATAATCTTAATTGACTAAATCCATAAGTGGTCAACATAGATTTGACCATTTGAGGGCTTCAATATGGGTTGACATTATCGGTTGCATCTTTGAGCCTTGTTGAAGGACCAAGCGGCTGAGACCATGAGAGCCTCGTGGTCTCAAGACCGTGAGAGGGCTCGCGGTCTCAAGACCGTGAGGGGGCTCACGGTCTCAAGACCGAGAGGAGGCTCACGGTCTCAAGACTGCGAAGGGCCTCGCGGTCCTGAGGTCAAAGAAGGGCAAACGGTCTTCATGACCCTCGCGGTCTCAACTCAAATTGGTCTTCGCGGTCTCAACATTAACTTGAACCAATGGAAGGCTTCGCGGTCTTGAACCCTTGAAGAGGCTCGCGGTCTTGAAGCCTAAGGGGGCTCGCGGTCTTGGAGTTAGAAAGAGGCTCGCGGTATTGGAGGGTCAAAGTGGGCAAACGGTCAGCACTTTCAACCAATCTCAACCCAATTGATGATTAATGATTGAAATCAATCAATGTGATTCAAGGTTGACCTCATTCAATCATTTGATGATGTAAATGGTTCAATGTTGCCCAAATCAAACCCTAATGATAATCTAGGATAGTAAGGGGTTATTTGACTAAGGTTTTTGACCATGATGATGATCAATGGGGTGAATTACCAAAATACCCCTGAAGGGTCAATTAAGTTATACCTTGCTCAATTCAAACCCTAATTACATGAGAATGATGTTTTTAGTCATAATGACTCTATCCAACTTGATCTAGTGTAATGTTACCATCAACCATTAGTATGATGAAAGAGAGAGTACTCTAGAGAGAGAAAGTAACCTAGAGAGAGAAAGTAACTCTAATCACATAATGATGATGTTTTTGGCTATGTTAGCCTATGATGCCTCAATCCAACATGTTTTAGAGTGATGTTGACATCACCTAACATTATGATGAGAGAGAAAGTACTTCTAGAGAGAGAAAGTACTTCTAGAAAGAGAAAGTACCCTTTTTAAGTGGAAACTCGAGTAAAGTATCTCCAATGCACATAAATGAGCATAATTAGGGTATGATCCACCTGTGTGAGATCATAGAAACCCTAATTAGGATAAATGATGAACCTTTAACTAATCCAAGAGTATCAATGAAGATGTTACTCATACATGATGATGTTATGAGTTTAATTCACCTTGATGTGAATAGTAAACCCTAATTCAAGGGTAATGGCATGCTTTTGAGCAATAAACTCTATTTGATTTGAATTAAAGATTTAACTCTTATGACAAGAGTAGGAAGTACATTCCTTATTGTTGTATTACCTTTATCAGATGTATTAACCATGCAGGTTCTGATATGAAGGTAATCATATCCAGGTATGGATGTTGATGTTATATTCATTGAAGGCATGTTGTTAGCCTTATGAATAAGTAAAGTAATCTGATGCCTTGCCAGTGGCATCCTATGCTGATAATGGGCTATGAGAGCCATGAATACCATCAAGGTCATGCCTTAGAGATGACTTGTGATGAGGATAAGGAGAAATAATGATTGATATGAGTTAGGCCTGTTACATTTAGTATTCTTCTTTTATAGCTGCTATGCTATTATTATTGTTTGAAGAACAATGTATGCTGTTAAAGAATACTGAATGTACCTAACTAATCAAGTATAATGTAGAGCCCTGATCATAGATCCATCATTGTCAGAAATTAAGTGATGGTGAAACAGGTTTTCCTCAGGGAACTCCTGGAGCACATACTTTTGAGTATGTGGGGTACATGGATGTGTAGAACCTTACATCCTAGTGTAGGAAAGTGATGTAGATGTGGAATCCATCCATCCTTCACTATAGTTCCATACCGTATCAGTGGTAGGTAAACATGAAACCTCCTGATGACGAAGAAAGCACAGATATCCGTATCAGTGGTAGGTAAATATGAAACCTCCTGATGACGAAGAGAGTACAGAACGCCACTGTGACTCTAGAATAGCGAAGGACCAGTTTACCCTGGTGAGCTATAGTAGTAGAGACACGAGATGTCCTACAAGTGATCCTCTTACTGACTGAGGAAGGTGAAGGTCATGAGAATACGGCTCTCTTAAGGACCTATGTATGATACTGATGCGGCTTCTCAGCGATCAGTTGGAGTATGAGTGGTAAGCCTCATCTCCACAGGGCATAATGTTGTTTGTAAAACATAATCAACCATATAGTATAACTTGTTAGAGATAACTCCAAGTTAGTTGATTGATGTTACATTGCAATAGTGTTTATATTCTCCATATCTCCTAAATGGTTGAGATCTTGTTATACGTGCAACTGTTACAGAATGCTTTGAAGGCTTTACTGTTTAAAATATTCTTTGATGTTATAATAAAGCTTCTGGCGAAGAGTTATAATTCTTGCTGGGACAATTATGTATAATTGTCTCACCCCGTAGGCTTCAACTTTTTAGGTGGACGTCGGAGACGAAGGAACCAGCCTACAGGTGATCAGTCTCAGCAGCAGCATCAGGGGCAGCAGTAATCTCAGGTGGAGATTGTCCTGCCCTATGGTGTAGTTAGAGTCAGTCCTATGTGTCCTCTGTACTCTCAGGTCTTGGAGTCTTTTTGTATAAGTGATCTTGAGATTTTGTATCCTGATGTATATAATTACTCAAGAAGTAATTATCCTGAGATGTAAACAGTTTACCTCACTTTATGAAAGAGGCTTCTATGGATTCAAGTTCTTATCACGAAAAGTTTTAATTTCCCGTGATTTTTGTCTTCCGCTGATTACCGATTCGCTTCCGCTAAGTTTTAATCGTGTTTATGTCATGGTTTGGAGATCAGACCCCACACCTTTCCCTTATCCCCTACCTCCCGATCGAGCAAGCACCGCTTGAACAGTAGGCTGCCCGATCGGCCAGCAGAGGGAGAGGGCATGGGTGATTTTCGAGTCCCTAGCTCCATTTTCAGTTGGCAACGTCTCCTATTACTTCTTCTCCTACCTTCCTTCCTCCTCTACCTCATCCTAGCAGCGCCCGACTTGCTTGAGCCGCCGGCCAGCAGCAGCATCACGCCGGCCTTGCAGTGCCGACCAGGGGTGTATTGGTGCATCAAACACCATGAAAATGACAACCATGAGTTCAACCTTGAGGCCCGAGCACGTTTCCTCCACCAACTAGCCACGACCAGCGACGCCCTGACCTGCTAGGGTGGCGCCCCTAGCAGCAGTGACCGCTCAGTAGTTGTAGCAGCGGCTAGGGGCCATTTTGGTGTGGCCAACACCACCAAACGCCTCCTCCGAGTCTAACTTTGAGGCCTAAACATGATTCTGCAGCCCCCTAGCCGCGAGCATCACCTAGCCAAGTTTCCCTCTTCCTCTTGTGCGTGTGACGCTGCTGCTGTGTGCAACAGGTCTGAACCAAGGCTGAACCAAGGTTGAAGACAACCCCGTGGATGAGTTTCTAGACGATTCGGTCATCCTAGACCACTGTGAGTAGAATTTCACTCACTAAGCAGTACTAACTCCATGAAATAGTCGAGTTTTGGTTAGATCTGTGTTTTTCATGGGTAACAGTGTTTACCAAAGTGCCGGGCAGTCTTGGCATCGCCTGACTTTTCATTGCATGCTTTTCATCTTCACATTTGCACAACCCTATTTATTTAACTGTTCTGTGTGATTTGGATTACTGGAATTAGATGGTTGATTAAATTCTAAATTGCTCAGTTTAAAAGTTAAAGACAGTAGCACACAACCCCGTATTTACAGTAGTTGTACAGTTTGGGTATAAACCCAGGCTGTATGATTTTAGTAATTAATTAGTTGCATGATTTTAAGAAATAGATGATGACATACAATGTCTCAATATAAATATATTGCACGCTCTCTGTTATAGTAAATGTGTGTGATTTAGTATTTACACAATTTGGCACATTTCTTAAGAATATTATTAGAAATTCTCAGTCATTAACAATAATTCGTGCAATGATAAGTAATTAACTCTTAATTGAGTTATGTGATGCACAACTCAGGATTTGGCCTGATGTGCACGTTTTCCAAGGAATTATAAATAATTTACATGTGCTACTGATGATTTCTCATATGTCTAGTAATTAACTCTTATCAGTGCAATAAGATGTTAAATTGCATGATTCCAGTGTATGTGTGCCAAGTGGACATGTGATCTGGTTATTTAAGAATTTTAGTTTGTCTGCATGTATAGTATGTTGATTACTCAATATATTATAGTGTTTTGAATATACTGCTTTGCCAAGTTTATAATGATATACATGTTGTATTATAACTTCAAATAAGTAGACGCGACACCATAGAGATACTAGAGTCAAGTATAGGTAAGAGAAAGGTACAATGTAGAAAGAGCTTTCTAGGAATAATAAAATAATAGACTTAAGTGCCCTAAACACTGTAGAATCCCTATGAGATGTCTACGCCTTAGGGATGAAATGACCTAACCCTGGCGGTGTGTCTAGTATACGGGGGTCAGAATGTACCAACATGGGGTACGAGGGACGAAACCCTAATGGAAGTCTCCTTAAATTACAGAATGTAATGTCCAACATCAACCAGAGATCCCGGTGGCACTAGAGTATAGAAAAAGCGAATAGGTGGCTTCACTCTCCGCCTGTGTGCTCAGGTTAGAGGAGTCCAGTTTTTATAGCATAATAGATGTGCCGAGGCCAGAGAGCCATTTTCCTATTGCAAACCAGAGAGTAGTTAGACTTAGCATTCTCGAGTGTGTCTGCTAAGTCTTGTACGGTGAGATCGTATTTCTCTACGAGTCTTCATATGTAGAGTACACTGCATATGATCAGGGCATAAGTTAAAATATGAGAATGTAAGGTTACAAAGTTTCTTATAAGTAAGAACAACTAGGAAAGAATTGAGTACAATTTCACAACAATTGTTCCTTAAATGTAATTTGACATTTCATGTTATTTTAACTATATTATTTAGATTTGCTCAATATAGTAATTCTTATATTTCATTCCAGTTTAATAAATATAAAATGAGTTATCTGTGATGGTTGGTGAAATTCTATTCACTGAGCCAGTAGCTCACCAACCTCCTAAAATATTTTTTCAGGTCAGTGTCAGCACAAGGAAGCTGAAGGATCTTATAATCCAAGCTCTTAGTAGGTAGTTCATAGTTAGATAGAGGTCTCTTAGTCCTTTCCCCTCGGTCCTTGGGCATGTGGTGTGGTAGAGAGATAATGTAATGTAATATGTAGTTTAGTTTTAAGTTATCTGTTGTGCTTTAAATTCTGCATGAAAAATGTAATATGTTGTGTAAATCTACTTTACCTACTTGGTAAGGTAAATGGTAAGTTGCTTCTACAGTTAATACAATTCGGTGTTATCCAAGTTATAAGATTTTCCTTTAGGTTAATTCTAAGTAATTAAGAAAATAAAAAGTTAAGGGCGATCTTTGTTTTACGTTAAATCCTCAATTTATGCCCTAATCTCATGATTGGTGGTAATTGTGAGATTGGGGTGTAATAGCTTTGGTATCAGAGCATAGTTTGAGTACATAGTTACTCTAAGTCAAGGTCAGGGGACAATAAGAGACCAATATGATTAGGACTTAGGTGTCTTCCTTCTTACTATAGTTTTCTAACAAGAAGTGTTCTGTTATACTATTGCATATGGCAGGAAGAGGACATGGTCATGAGGACCAAGTTGAGAGACACATTGGACCTGAACCTCAGGTGATGGGTCCAAGTGGTGGAGATGATGTGGATGAGGCATCAAGAATGTACAAAATGTTTCTTGAGACCAGGGAAAAGTATAAGATGGAGAGGCGAGCTTCTACCTCGAGTAGCAAGGATCAGATGAGATCCTATGAGATAGTTAATAAGCTTGAAGGTACCGAGTTTTTTGGAACTATGAACCCTACAGTGGTAGATGAATGGCTGAGACAGTTAGAGAAAGTGTTCTATCTGATGGAGCTATCTGAGGAAAGACAAATCAATCATGTAGTTTATTTTTTAATGGTGATGTAGAGCTCTGGTGGCGTGGAGTGGAAGATAAAAGGAGGAACACAATATTGACTTGGAAAGATTTCATTGATGAATTCCATCTTAAGTACTACCCACCTACCTTTTTGAGTGAGAAGATAAGACAACTACAGAACATCAGATAAGGGAATATGTCAGTGGGAGAGTACGAGGCATATTTCACCAGGTTGGCAAATTTCTGCCCGCAGCTCATCCCAAACGATGTGGAAAAGTGTAGACGATTCTAGGAAGGATTGAGGCATGAAATCCGGCATAGTATAGCTACAATTGGCCAAAGAGACATAGAGAACTTCAGAGAATTTCTTAAGGCAACCGGACATGTAGAGGAGTCTGCGAACACTGATAAGCACTATGAGAATAGAAAGAGATCTGGAGACTTCAGAAGAGGACCAGCTAGTAGTGGGCACCGAGGAGGTGGTGGTGGTTTCTTCTCGAAGCTTGGACGTAGATTTGGTTGTTACAGTAAACAAGGATCTGAAGATGTGATATCTTCTTAGAGTAGGGGAAGATCCAGTCCAGGGAGATGGAGTGACGCGTCTAGAAGAATTCCATCTTAAGTACTACCCATCTACCTTTTTGAGTGAGAAGATAAGACAACTACATAACATCAGATAAGGGAATATGTCAGTGGGAGAGTACGAGGCATATTTCACCAGGTTGGCAAATTTCTCCCCGCAGCTCATCCCAAACGATGTGGAAAAGTGTAGACGATTCCAAGAAGGATTGAGGCCTGAAATCTGGCATAGTATAGCTACAATTGGCCAAAGAGACATAGAGAACTTCGGAGAATTTCTGAAGGCAACCAGACATGTAGAGGAGTCTATGAACACTGATAAGCACTATGAGAATAGAAAGAGATCTGGAGACTTCAGAAGAGGACCAACTAGTAGTGGACACCGAGGAGGTGGTGGTGGTTTCTTCTCGAAGCTTGGATGTGGATTTGGTTGTTACAGTAAACAAGGATCTGAAGATGTGATATCTTCTTAGAGTAGGGGAAGATCCAGTCCAGGGAGATGGAGTGACACGTCTAGAGGAAGGCCTTCTGGATCATCAGTCTGAGTGACAGGTCCGCCAAGGAAAGAGATACCGATGTGTGATATCTGTGGAAGGTCGCACTCCGGTCAGTGTAGGGGTGCAAAATTTCAGGGTTGTTATATCTGCAGATAGGTGGGACACTTTAGAAGGCAATTTCCTCAATTATAGCAAGTGGCAACACAGAGTTCCCAGTCACAATACCAGAATGTTCCGAGACATGGTCCAACTGGAGGAGCGGGTTCTTCAGTGGCTTTAGGTTCCCGAGGAGGAGGAGCACCCAGTGGAAGGGGAGGACAATGAGGACATCATGGGAGAGGAAGAGCTTCAGGATGCTTCTTCTCTCTGACACAACAAGAAGGTATTGTTTCTTCCTGAGTAATTACAGGGGGAATGCTTTTCTTTAATAACATTACAGTTACAGTTTTGATAGATTCGGGTGCTACTCACTTGTTTATACAATGTTCTTTAGCTTGTGAGCTTAACCTGTTAACTCAGGAGTTACCGGTTGAGTTATTATTGAGTTTTCTATTAGGTGAACTGACAGTGTTGATGGAGTTTTGTCCCAGATGTTTGTTGACTTTTGGTGGTTACACCATTGCGGTTAACCTTATACCCCTAGATATTAACTCTTTTCAAGTAACTTGGGTATGGATTGCCTAGAGATGTATCGATTTCAACTCGACTGTTGGAAGAAGGAGGTTGTCTTTCAATAGGGTGGATTTTCTTATGTCTTTTATGGAGACAGGAAAGTTTTTCCTACGTGTATCATATCAACTGTTGTAGCTGATAAGATGTTGCAGAAAGGTTGTGAGGTGTTCTTGGCACATGTAGTAGATACTAGAGCAGAGAAGAACACAGTTAGCTTATGGAATGTTCTAGTGGTCTATGAGTTCCCAGATGTTTTCCTAGATGAGTTGCCAAGTCTACCTCCTGAAAGAGAGATAGACTTTGAGATCCAGGTATTGCCAGGTAGTCACCTTGTAGCACTGCCAGCCTACAGAATGGCACCTATAGAGTTGAAGGAACTGAAAATCCAATTACAGGAGTTACTGGATAAGGGTTTCATTCAACCTAGTTCTTCACCATGGGGAGATCCAGTCTTGTTTGTGAAAAAGAAAGATGGTACTATGAGGTTATGTATAGACTACAAATAGTTGAATAACATCACCATCAAGAATAAGTACCCATTGCCAAGGATAGATGATTTATTTGATCAGTTACGTGGAGCGACGATCTTTTCTAAGATAGACTTGAGATCTAGATATCATCAGTTGAGGATAAAGGCTTCAAATATTCCTAAGTCGGCTTTCAGAACAAGATACGAGCATTATGAGTTTTTGGTCATGTCGTTTGGACTAACTAATGACCCATCAACTTTCATGGATATGATGAACCGGATTTTCAAGCCATTCTTGGATCAGTTCATAGTGGTTTTCATAGATGATATTCTAATTTATTCCAGAGATGATGAGCAGCATGAGCAACATCTCAGGATAGCGTTACAGTTATTGAGACAACACTAGTTATATGCTAAGTTCAGTAAGTGTGAGTTCTGGTTAGCTGAGGTGTCTTTTCTTGAACATGTCATCTCAGGAGATGGAGTAAGTGTTGACCCTAAGAAAGTCGAATCTGTTCTACAGTGGAAGCAGCCTAAGATGGCCTATTGAGATCAGAAGCTTCTTAGGATTGGTAGGTTACTACAGGAGGTTCATCCAGAACTTCAGTGTTGTAGCATCACCTCTGACATGCTTAACGAGAAATAATGCACCGTTTGTCTGGTCAAACAACTGTGAGAAAAGTTTTTAGATCTTGAAGAAGAGGTTGACTCCAACACCAGTGTTGATCCTGCCTAAGGCAGATAAGGGCTACACAATGTTTTGTGATGCTTCAAGGTGAGGTTTAGGCTGTGTGTTGATGCAGGAAGGCAAGGTAGTAGCTTATGCATCTAGACAACTTAAGAAGAATGAGGAGAATTATCCGACACATGATCTGGAGTTAGCTGTAGTAGTTCATGCTCTTAAGACATGGCTTCACTATCTTTATGGTGAGGCGTGTCAGGTGTTTATAGATCATAAGAGGTTGAAATATATCTTCACCCAGAAGGATATGAATCTAATACAGCGGAGATGGTTAGAATTAATCAAGGATTATGAAGTGACAATAGATTATCATCCTAGAAAAGCGAATGTGGTAGCAGACGCACTGAGCAGGAAGTCAAGTTCAACAACTGATGCATTCTCTATGGCATGTTTCAAGAGAGACCTGCTAGTAGAGATGCGGAAGTTGAACTTAGACTTAGGAGTAACAAAATAGAGTGGGTTGATTACACAGATGCAAGTCAAGCCTACTTTTTATGATCAGATCAAGGAACTACAACAGAGTGATAGTGAGTTACAACAGATCATGCAGGACATGACAGGGGAAAAAAGACCAGAGTTCAAGTTTTCAGATGATGGTTTGTTGTATCTGCATGACAGGTTGTGTGTACTTAGAAATAATGATTTGAAAGAATAGATTCTTGAGGAAGCACATGCATCGATGTACGCTATGCATCTAGGAAACACTAAGATGTACAAGAATCTTAAGGAGTTGTACTGGTGGTCAGATATGAAGAAGGATGTAGCTGAATATGTGGCTAGGTGTAGTGTGTGCCAGTAGGTTAAGGCTGAGCATCAGAAACCTACATGTACCTTGCAATCTCTTCCTATACCAAAGTGGAAGTGGGAACATATCATAATGGATTTTGTGGTAGGGTTGCCCAGGACATCTAGAGGTTGTGACTCAATATGGGTGATTGTGGATAGACTAACTAAGTCTGCTCACTTTCTTCCTGTTAAGTCAACCTTTGATGTCCCAAAATTGGCTAAATATATGTGTATGAGATAGTCACGTTGCATGGTATTCCAATTTCAATAATATCAGATAGAGATCCTAAGTTCACATCTAGGTTTTAGAATCAGTTGCATCATGCTTTAGGCATAAAGTTGAGATTCAGTACAACTTTTCACCCGCAGACGGATGGTCAGTCAGAGAGGACCATTCAGACTCTTGAGGACATGCTGAGAGCATGTGTCTTACATTTCAGTGGAAGTTGGGAAGAGCACTTGAGCCTTATAAAGTTTGCATACAACAATAGTCACCATTCCAGTCTTGGTATGCCCCCGTATGAAGCTCTATATGGAAGGAAGTGTAGATCACATGTATGTTGGTACGAGGTGGGTGAAAAAGAGATTCTTGGACCAGAGATAGTGGATTTGACTATAGAAAAGATTACAGTGATAAGAAAATAGTTGAAAGCTGCACATGATAGGTAGAAGAGTTACGCTGAGAAGAGGCGTAGACCTCTTGAGTTTGAGGTTGGTGATGAAGTGTATCTGAAAGTTTCACCATGGAAAGGAGTGTTGAGGTTTGGCAAGAGAGGCAAACTGACTCCTAGGTTTATGGGCCCATATCCTGTCTTTGAGAAGATGGACCTGTAGCCTACATGTTGGATTTTCCATCCGAGTTGGCTAATCTACATGATGTGTTTCATGTATCAATGCTGAAGAAGTGTTACCCTGGTACATAGAAGATAATGGACCCAGAACCTGCACAGCTCAGAGCAGATCTGTCCTATGAAGGACCAGTACAAATAGTTGATCGAAGAATTAAGAAGCTCAAGAATCGAGAGATACCGTTAGTGAAAGTTTTGTGGAGGAACCACAACCTAGAGGAAGCCACGTGGGAGCTTGAGTCAGAGATGCGTAACAAGTTTCCTTTTCTCTTTTAGGAATTTTAGGACGAAATTCTTATAAGGGAGGGAGATTGTTACAACCCACATTGAGGTTGGTCAGTAAGTACCTCGATTAGTATGAAGTACCTTGTTAAACATCATGGTTAATCAAGATAAGCTAAGATACAAATCATTAGTCGAGATTGATTCATTTGATGTAATTAATGTTAATTGTAGTGTTAATCATTAAGTTAATTACCTAAGATGATTAACCTAGCTAAGATGGTTTAGTTATTATGTTTTCATGCCTTGAGGTTTTAGTGGAACTCGTGCTTGAAATTTTGCAAAAGAAATCATTCGAATTGGACCTTCGAGGCAAAAGTTATAGCATTTTTTATTTCCTTGGACCAATTCTACAATTTACCCATAACTATTAGCCCCCTTTCCCTTATCCCCTACCTCCCGATCGAGCAAGCACTGCTTGAACAGTAGGTTACCTGATCATCCAGTAGAGGGAGAGGGCATGGGCGATTTTTGAGTCCCTAGATCCATTTTTAGTTGGAAACATTTCCTACTACTTCTTGTCCTTCCTTCCTTCCTCCTCTACCTCACCCTAGCAGCGCCCAACCTACTTCAGCTTCCAGCCAGTAGTAGCATCACACCGTCCTTGTGGCACTGACCATGGGTGTTTTGGCACAGAAAACACCATGAAAACGACAACCATGAGTTTGGCCTTGAGGCCCGAGCATGTTTCCGCCGCCAACTAGCCACGACCAGCGACACCCTGACCTGCTAGGGCATCACACCTAGCAGTAGCGGCCACTCAGTAGTCGTAGCAACGGCCAGGGGCCATTTTGGTGCGGCTAACACCACTAAAAACCACCTTCAAGTCTGACTTTGAGGCCTAAACACGATTCCACAGCCCCCCTAGCCACGAGCAACACCTAGCCTAGTTTCCCTCTTCCTCCTCTACGTGTGACGCTGCTGCTGTGTGCAGCAGGTCTAAACCAAGGCTGAACCAAGGTTGAAGACAACCCCGTGGATGAGTTTCCAGACGATTCGGTCATCGTGGACCAATGTGAGTAGAATTTCACTCACTAAGTAGTACTAACTCCATGAAACAGTTAATTTTTGGTTAGATCTGTGTTTTTTACGGGTAACAACGTTTACCCAAGTGCCGAGCAGTCTTGGCATTGCCCGACTTTTCGTTGCACACTTTTCCTCTTCACGTTTGCACAACCCTAATTATTTAAATATTCTGTGTGATTTGGATTACTAGAATTAGATGGTTGATTAAATTCTAAACTGCTCAGTTTAAAAGTTAAATATAGTAGCACACGACCCCATATTTACAGTAGATGTACGGTTTGGGTATAAACCCAGGCTGTATGATTTTACTAATTAATTAGTTGCACGATTTTAAGAAATAGACGATGACACACAATGTCTCAATATAAATTTGTTGCATGCTCTCTGTTATAGTAAATATGTGTGATTTAGTATTTACGCAATTTGGTACATTTCTTAAGAATATTATTAGAAATTCTCAATCATTAACAATAATTCATGCAATGATAAGTAATTAACTCTTTTTTTTAAAAAAAATTGGCCATTCATTCATCCCGTGGCCGGGGGGTTTTGAACTTGAGACCTCTCGGTCTTACATCAATCCTTTTACCATCTGGGTGCCATCTCTTTGGCGATAAGTAATTAACTCTTGATTGAGTTATGTGATGCACAACTCAGGATTTGGCTTGATGTGCATGTTTTCCAAGGAAGTATAAATAATTTACAAGTGCTACTGAAGATTTCTCATATATATAGTAATTAACTCTTATCAGTGTAATAAGATGTTAAATTGCATGATTCTAGTGTGTATGTGCCAAGTGGACATGTAATCTGGTTATTTAAGAATTTAGTCTGCCTGCATGTATAGTATGTTGATTAATCAATATATTACAATGTTTTGAATATACTTCTCTGCCAAGTTTAGAATGATATACATGTTGTATTATAACTTCAAATAAGTAGACACGACACCATAGAGATACTAGAGTCAAGTATAAGTAAGAGAAAGGTACAATGTAGAAAGACCTTTATAGGAATAATAAAATAATAGACTTAAGAGCCCTGAACACCGTAGAATCCCTATGAGAGGTATGCACCTTAGGGATGAAACGACCTAACCCTGGCGGTGCGTCCAATATATGGGGGTCGTAATGTACCAACAGGTGGTACGGGGGACGAAGCCCCAGTGGAAGTCTCCTTAAATTACATAATGTTGTATCCAACATCAACCAGAGATCCTGGTGGCACTAGAATATAGAAAAAGCCAATAGGTGGATTGACTCTCTGCCTGTGTGCTCAAGTTAGAGAAGGAGTCTGGTTTTAACGGCATAATAGATGTGCCGAGGCCAGAGAGCCATTTTCCTATTGCAGACCAGAGAGTAGTCAGACTTAGCATTCCCCGATGTGTCCGCTAAGTCTTGTACGGTGAGATCGTAGTTCGCTACAAGTCTTCATATGTAGAGTACACCGCATATGATCAGAGCATAAGTTAAAATATGAGAATGTAAGGTTACAGAGTTTCTTATAAGTAAGAACAGTTAGGAAAGAATCGAGCACAATTTCACAACAGTTGTTCCTTAAATGTAATTTGACATTTCATGTTATTTTAACTATATTGTTTAGATTTGCTCAGTATAGTAAATTTTGTATTTCATTCCAGTTTAATAAATATAAAATGAGTTATCTGTGGTGGTTGGTGAAATTCTATTCACTGAGCCAGTAGCTCACCAACCTATTAAAATATTTTTTCAGGTCAGTGTCAGCACGAGGAAGCTGAAGGATCTTATCATCTATGCTCTTAGAAGGTAGTTCATAGTTAGAGGTCTCTTAGTCCTTTTCCTTTGGTCCTTGGGCATGTGGTGTGGTAGAGAGATAATGTACTGTAATATGTAGTTTAGTTTTAAGTTATCTATTGTGCTTTAAATTCCGCATGAAAAATGTAATATGTTGTGTAAATCTACTTTACCTACCTGGTAAGGTAAATGGTAAGTTGCTTCCGCAGTTAATACAATTCGGTGTTATCCAAGTGATAAGATTTTCCTTTTGGTTAATTCTACGTGATTAAGAAAAGAAAAAGTTAAGGGTGGACTTTGTTTTACGTTAAATCCTCAATTTATACCCTAATCTCATGATTGGTGGTAATTGTGAGATCGAGGTGTAACAGATTGAGTCTCTTTGGTCGATGAAGGGTTGCCACTCAATCACTGGAGTCTACCGTTGATGTTGGTATTTGCTGACACCATTGGAGGTCTCGAGGCAGAGGGGATATGGATGTTTGGCTTTATGTCTGGTCGTAATAAGAAATTGGTATTGCCAAGCCCTGTGTTTCACCCATTATATAGCTCTGTTAAAGAGATGTTACAGGTGCCCAAAAATTCAGTGGTTAAGAACCATTCATGTGTTATCCCTAATTCATAGGGACTTCACGTCAATCATTTCCTAGAAAGCCACAATCAAGATATTATGACATTAAATATTAATTATTAGAGTGAGATAAAGATGGATACTATTTCTAAGAAATAATGCTTCTCGTAAAAGATAAAGACATATTATTCGAGAGAAGGGAATAAAGTCTTTTATGGAAAATAAAGAGATCAATCCCATTGGACCACGTAGCCTACTTTCAACGTTACTTATCATTTCACAAGATCACGAGATCTCATGTTGTCAAATGAGTAACTAGCCAGCAGGAGTTGATGGAAGATGAGAGATTTCATCATGAAGCTCGTTGGTCACGCCGACTATCTATTTATTAGATAGGGGACATGGTACTCTTCCTTCTCCTTCTCTTCATACTCTCCTCCTTTTCTCTCCTCATTTTTTTCTTGAAATAAATTTGTCAAAAGGAAACAAAGGAAGAATGAAAAAAATGATAAAATAAAAAATGAAAAAGAAACAGGGTTGGGTTTCCTACCAACAAGTGTCTCGATTTAACTTCATGGACTCAACCAATGATAAAATTTTCACATCAAACACATGAACAAGGTACTCTTGTCATTTAAACATGTAGGCCCTTGATTATGGTTAGACGATGTGCATACCTTGCCTGTAGGAAAGACCCTATTATCTTGATTGGTATCCTATGGGTCTGTTTGTTGTAATTCTGGATTACCTTCTACTTTAAAAGCTTTAATTGAATTATGCAAACTTTTTATATCTTTAAGAACCCAATATTGAATAGTCTTCTTTCCTGGTTGTAGGATGAGTTTGCCAAGTTTGATATCCACTAGAGCTCTTGCAGTGTCTAGGAACGACCTTCCCAAAATGAGAGAGAAATGATTGTCTTCTTTGATATGCATAACCACAAAATCACATGGGATGTATGTATCATGTCCTAGCTTCACCGAGATTTCTTTGATAATTCTCAAGGGTTTAGTGATGGATGCATCAGCTAGCCGAATGGTCATTGTTGAGGGAAGGAGATCTGTGAACCCTAGACGTTGGCATAGAGTGTAAGACATAATAGATTTGCTAACACCTATGTCGGCGAGTCCCTTACGACATGTGTCATTCCTAAAAAGAGCCTATCCAAAAGGATCACAGATCCTGTCTCTTTTTAGGTAAGTGATTTTGTATGACACTGGAGGTTGTTTGCATAGCTTCATTATCTTAGTTTTCTGAGTCAAACACTTTCCTAACAAAATCGTCTTGAGGTACTTTCACCAGATTGGTGTTTTAGTCAGAAGATTGAGGAACAATATGTTACCATGAATTTTCTTCATGGTGTCCTTGAATTTCATGAGTCAGTCACCTAGCTTGGTTTTCTTGAGGCGTCCTACATAAGGTATATGTGGCATGTACATAGGAACTGTGGGTGTTGTTGGTGATACAAATTTGATTGCCAGAGTTACTTCAATTGACTTTTCAATGGTGTTGGGTTGTGCTAACGCCACATGAGGCTCTACTATTTGGTCTTCTAGAGGGACTGACTATAGGATAGTCATTTGGGCAATTCAGAACTTTTATTGGGGGTGCTTCCATCTCTGTTGGCAGGAGTGGAGGTAGAGATGTGCAATACATGCCTTTGACCTAGTAATCACGACATTTAACTGTTCTGACTACTCTGGATGCTTGGGGTTGTTTTCAAGCTGGTCATCAATTATGCCCACTGGGGGCTGCTGGCTAGCTACCAAACAAGTGATTTGAGATTCTAACACCTTTTGATTTGTTATGGCATTGACAAGTTGGGTTTGGTATGATGCTATAATGTCCTGAAGTGTCTTCATTGGACCTGTTCTGGTGCAACTTTGATTTGTAGCGGTGGGGCTTGATTTGGAGTTTGATATTGTTGCTACTATTGGTAAATCCTGTGAGGAAAATTGAACCTAAAATTTCCCTGATTGCATGGGCCATTATAGCTCATTGGTGATCTATCCTGGACGGGTGGCATCGAGGTCTGATTGGGACTCTTAGCTCCAGCGGGGTTCCCATATTGGAAACCAATATGACTTCAAGCTAGGTTTGGCTTATAGTACTCTTACCCTGGGATATTGTGGATTGATTTCACACCTTTATCCTGAGTGACTATATATTGTTGCTTAGATTGGTGCTCATGGAATGCAACATATAGTTGTTGATAATGGACTGTGTTGTGATCCATTGCATGGCAGAACTCGCAAGAGGGTGAAATGATTTGTACTTGGGGTGTCTAGTTCTTCCTTTTGTATGTGTTGAAGGATTTTTCAAGTTATCTTGCTGGAGAGAGATATTTCAACACTTTAGAGATACATTTAAGTTCTGAGCGATCTTCCACCACATCTACTTTAAACACACCTTTTCCCGAGGGTCTTGTTCAATGAGTATGATTTCCTACTGTAAGGTTGATTATCTTAAGTGCATTGTGGAAGCTTTGTTGCATGAAGTTTCCAATGGAGGAAGAATCAAGGAACTTCTTCATCTCATCATCGACCCCTAATAGAAAAATTCAATGATTTGGTTCTTGGGGATGTCGTGGTGTGGGTACTTGCATAGGAGTTCATTGAATTGCTCCCATGCTTCATACAGGGACTCTTCGGGCACTTGATTGAATCTTGTAATCTATCCTCAGATTGAGTATGTCATCAAAGGAGGGTAGAATCACTCTAGAATCTTGTTTTCTAGGACTTCCCATGTAGTGATCGGGTCCCCTCAAAGAACGATGTACTAGACTTTAGCTTTGTCGGTCAGGAAATATTTGAAAAGTTGCATTCACATGGAGTCATCGGTGGCTCTGGATGGCTTCATCATCGAGCAAAGGTTGATGAATTTAAGGAGATCCTCCCAACAATCATCTCCAATCCTTCCTATAAAGGTGCAGTTTTGCAATAGGATGACCCATTGGGCTCTAATCTCGACTGGATCGCCTAGAGGTTGGGCTGCATGAGTTAAGTCGATACCCTTAGGGATGGAGAAATCTTGAAGTTCCTTCACACATTTCACATCTTGGGCACTTCTAGGCTGGTCTTGAACTCATCTTTCACCTGTTCACTAGCTTCTATGACGAGTAATTCTCGTTGGGCCATAATAGCTGCATTAGTGTGAGCTTGGATAGCTGCTTCTATAGCTGCTACATCCGCCATGGTCTTCTCCTTATGAAGATTTCTAAGGCTTTTCTTGATTTCAAGATCAAATAACAATCTCGAATCAAGATTTTTGGATCTTCTCATATGCTCGGAGTACCTAAAAAGAGATAGGATGATTGTAAGTGGTATGCTTAATTCTACACAATTTTCAATATTATCAAGTAAAGTAAATAAAAAACTAATTACACCTATACTTCTGAAAATATTTAACTAATGTTGTCCTCGACAACGATGCCAATTTTTGATAAGGCTCTAAATGTCGCTCCAAGAAAAATCCTAAAAGAATAACTTCTAGATTTAACCAAAAGTAGTGCACTAATTCTCCACTCTACACGAGCCGGAGACTTATTACAATATACTTTAGGATCAAACCCAACAGACAACCTTTTAAGTAGATATATAAATTTAGAAGTATTAAGAATAATATTAATCACTGAGTAGTAGAAGGATTGATTAAACTAAATTGTTGTTGAAAGCAATAGAGATTAAGGAAGTAATAACAATAATAAAGAGAACCAGGGCATGTGGTTTCACTACCATCGCCGCATATTATCCTAACGAGATCTATATCTTCAACAAAATTTACTAAATAGAGGTTTAGCTATTTCACCCTCACGGGATACATGTTTTCCCTTGACTTATCCCTTGGAACCGACCATCCTCGATACCCAAGTTCCTAGTTCATTCCCTCACTTGCGACCGACCATCCTCGACACGTAGCTGATCGTAGTACAATCACCTCACTATCCCTTACTAACACCTATGGGGGATAATAAGACCATTCCAATGTTCTAATTATGCTCACAACAACCTGCATATCCATTATTATGAAGTATATGCAAAGCAAGGAAATAAGTAGAACAATACTTTATTTAGAAACTATATTGTACAGTTTAGATACAAGCTAGAATAAAATACGAGCAAATGGGGCTAGTCCCCATGCCCCGGAACAAACCTCTACTCACTCATGGCAAGGGACAACAATATAAAGATAGAAGAAATGATGGAGAGGGCCATGATGCTTGGTTGAGGAAGACCAATTTCTCCAATGTTTCCGCCGCCTCCTCGCACCCTGCTAGGGTTTGTGCTGTGCAATATGGCTTCTAATCACCGATTAAAGAACCCTTAGAATGGATTATAAGGGTTCCCTTTTATAGATGCATTCCTCGCTGCCGAAACCCTAAAGATGAATGCTTGTGGTCGAAAGCATATAATTTCATGGCCTGTACTCGGTCCAATAGGCGACTCGCGTGGGTTACTTAATTTGGACCTCACATTCGGTTCTCTGGTGGACTAGCATGGGGTGAACTAGAATGGACTGAATGTTGAGATAACATGTCAGAATGGAAGAATCTAGAAGACTCCAGATAGTGGGTGGCTCGAATTGGGCGAATGGTAGAGCCGATTGCTTGCTAGGAAGTTGGAAGTGATCGAATGTGAGCTTCCAAGTCTTCCTTCCCTTGAGGTGTAGTATCGTAAGGTCATGATCGTCCATCTAGGCATTGTCGTACAATTTGGCTGATTTTGCATAATACACACACACACATATATATATAAAATTACATTAAAGTCCAAAAAAGGAAATGTAATTGAAATTGAGTGAATATGAAGCTAAAACTAGGAAATAGAAACACAACATCCCCTAAAATGAGTAAAATAGTATGTAAAAATGGGTATAAATACACTCATCAGATTATGTCAACCTACTAGAGTTGATTCACTCTCCCAATTGTCTCTCTCTTGATGTCCTTCCCTTTGAGGGGTAGGACTTGCTTGAGCTCTCTTGGTTACCACAACTAGAGAGGACAATAATTGTCAGAGCTTATTGTTGTGTGAGAATCCCCCAATACCCCTCTATTTATAGGAGGGCTAGGGTCAGGGTTTCCAGTTGGTTTGGGAGTCGAAGAGACTGAATTCAAAAAATTTCTAGAAACTACAAATGACAAACTTATCAGTTTGCATGCCCAACTGGTCGATTCCTGCCATGAACCAGTTAGTTCGTGCAATTTTCTATTCTGAATTACATTGGTATTCAATGCATGATTAATGCAAAACATGACATCATCACTGATCCTTGATCCAACCAAATTGACCATTGAATGGGTGGTTCATCACATGAACTGGTCATCTGAGACCATGAACTGGTCGATTCATGCCCTGGTTCAGGCATTGTTTAAACAATGTCATTTCCAATTGACCTGACACTCCAACCAATTGGTTCACCACTTGAAACGACCGGTTCAAAGTCTAGACAGTCAATTTTGAACCTTATTTGTTTATTTGAATACCTAAGCATCTTAGTAATCAAGTTAAACATCATTCATGAATAAACTCCTATTCTAAGTGTATCCTATCTGTGTTACCCTATAGGTCCCAATTTACGTTGGCAGCGAATGTCTATAACTAAATTATGACATCACAAGCAATGATTGGTACCTAGAAAGACATCATTACGACCCAAGTAATTCAGAAAGTTGGAGAACAACTTCAACCTACAATCCGTCACTGGTGTTACCATGATAGTATAGTTCCTTTGTCTCTGATATCCAGATTGAACTTGAGGCATGGAATCGTCATCCTCTCAATGTTCAATCCACGTTCCTTGAACTAGAAAAAACTGTTTGAGATGCATGTGAGTTCACATATCACATATTGTATCACATGAGTATGGCCATACATTTCTTAGTCTCACTTATCAAGGGGCTTGGATATTAATCTCTTATAGGAGGGATAAATCCCATCTACATCCCTCTCACTCAATTCCCATGTGTCACAGAGTACCTGAGCATCACTTTTATGGCAACCCTTATTCAAGGTCATGTTGGATGATGTCAAAGTATAACAAACAACATGTGATGAGTGTAGTGACTTCAGGTCTAAGAACCAAAATCACCACTATCACTATGAAAGTTGGTT
Organism: Alisma plantago-aquatica; assembly: GCA_963693085.1. Lineage (NCBI taxonomy): Eukaryota > Viridiplantae > Streptophyta > Magnoliopsida > Alismatales > Alismataceae > Alisma > Alisma plantago-aquatica. The sequence continues at coordinate 790,097,345 of OY856410.1, read as the reverse complement.
CTGACTACCATTCCATGATCTCCAAGTATCACTCTCAAGGTGGGTCTACCTAGTACACTATTCTATTACAAGTACCTATGTGCTTGGTTTGATATCACATATCATGACTAATGAGATTCTATCATATACCAACACACACTCTAGTCTTATGTATTATTGCCGTCTATTTTGCTTCCACAATAATATCTGACTAGGGACATAAGAAGAATGTATTTACTCTTATCATACATATGATCTCATTGTTTAGGTCCTCAACCTGAAGACATATTTCATTGAATAAAATCATTCTTTAGACTTCTACTTATGTCTGTGTCATCATCTAATGATTAAGACAAACATAATAGACAAAATTACCTTTATCATTATCGAATTAGGTATCTATTTCCCCATCACGATCATTGTATGATTGGCTCTCTGGGTATACATACCAACATACTCCCACTTGCACTCTGATCCAATCACCCACAAATCTTATTCCAAATGATCTTAACATGTCCATCATGTTTCTACTGTGCAAGCAATTTTATAGCGGCTTAGTAATGTTTGCTTCTAGTCAGTATTTTGCAAGTTTCATATCTCTTTGATGTATGACCTCTTGTATGAGATGGAAGTGACATAGTATGCTATCTGAGATTCTTTGCCTATCCAATAGCTCCATTGTTGTCATAATATTTCTACTGTGCCATTAGTGGTTAGAATTCTCATAAGTTCATCTATATGAACTTCTTGATCCATACAATATCTTTTGTTGTGTTCATAACACCTAAATACTTGGGTTCTATTGTAGAAAATCAATTGTCTCTTGCTCAAAACTTGTTCGGATTATAGTTCTATTTTAAGGTCAAACACAAATTTAAATTGTGATCATTGATTTTATTTGTCATTTTGGAAGCTTACATCTGTACAACACTTTACACCCAACTCTTCCTTATTATCATAACTAAGGAACAGATCCTTTTAGTGCTTCTTGAGTACTTAAGGATGTTCTTTATGCCAGTCCAGTGAACTTCTCAAGTACTTGAGGATGTTCTTTATGCCAGTCCAGTGAATTTCACTGGGATCTGATAGATATCCACTTGTCATGTCCAATACACATGATATAACATGATGAGTACATAACACAACATTCATGATAGATCCAATTGCAAATGCACATGACATCTATCCATGTGTTCCTATTCTTCATAAGAATTAGAACAGTAAGTTCCTGAGAGGCTAACTCCATGGAACATGGACAAATTTCTCACATTGAGTCCTACATGTTGAACCCCTTCAACATCTTACCGATATATGTGGTCTCACTTAGGTTAAGAGGCTTTCTAGATCTATCTCTATAGATCTTGATTCCTATCATGTAGGATGCTTTGCCTAAACCCTTCATACAGAAGGTATTTCCAGACACATTTTAATATATGCAGGATAAGATTGTTATTCCCCATCACTATGTGGAATATAAATATGTTCCCACTAAATCTTTTGTAATCACATATTTCATCTTCATTTTGACTAAATTCAAACTCTTTGACTATATTGTCAAATTGAAGATTCCAACTATGAGATGCTTTCTTCAATCCACAAATTGACCTTTGTAGCTTATAGACTTTATTTGCATTATTGGATCTATAAAACCTTTAGGCCTTGTCACTCACACATCCTCATAATTATTCTAGTTAGGAATGCAATTTAAAACATCCATATGCCAAATCTCATAGTCATAATAAGCTACAATGGCAAACATGATCCTGATGGATATAACCATGACAACTGGTGAAAATATTTCATCATGTTCAACAGCTTAAACTTGTTTGAAACTCTTTGCAACCAATCTAGCCTTATAGGTTTGTACACTACTATCCATGTTTCTCTCAATGACCCAAATGTGTCCTATGGGTTTTACCCCTTCTGGTGGATCCATCAAGGTCATACCTTGTTAGTGTACATGGAGTCCATCTTGGATCTCACGACCTCAAGTCATGTCTCATATTCTGGTCCCTCACTAGCTTCTAAGTAAGTTGTTCACTCATCATTTGTAACCAACTTACCACCCTCTTGAGCCATTAGATATCATATTCTTTCTGTAAGGCCCCTGACCTAGCTTAGTGCTTGAGTGTGCTTGCTTTGCTTAATAAGATGCTTAAACCTCAATCTAATATCTTGAGATGCTTTTATAACATGTGATATATCTTTTGTTTTCAGTTTGGTCCAGTTTGGTTGATGTTTGAGCTATGTATGCCTATTTTGGACCAAGTTGCAATTTACCCACATTGAGGGGTTATCTTGCAATTTGTCACATGTAGAGTGTGCTTCTTATGCCTTAGCTTAATGAGAGAGAAAATGATGTTGAGGGGAACCTTTCTTGGACCATAGTTGATGATGTGGCATCACACGGTGAGATTAGGGTTTGCTTGAGTTGCCTTGTTGTTGAGTATCGACCTTGCTAGGGTTTGGTGTGTTGCGACTGCAATATCACTCCTGGTTGAGTATTGTGACTGCAACATATGCCTAGGTGTTGTTTGCTTCGACCTTAGTGATCTTGAGGTGGTTTGGTTGAATGGGTTGTCTAGTAGTGAGGTGTTTCAACCATGTGGTGATGTGGTGTCCTAGTGTTGCGGTCACTACATGAGCTTGTTATGCTTCGACCACAACAAGGGTGTTTGTGATCTAAGTGGTTGATACCCTACCTTAGTTGTATCACCCTTCATTCCATGTAAAAGTTTAGTTGTTGCATGGTTGTTTTCTTGTTGGACAAGTGTCCTTTTGGTGCTCTCTTGTGATGACACCTCCTACCCACCTTACCTCCCTCCAACCTTGTGTATATAAGCTATCTCTTCAACATGCAAGCGATACTTTTTCTCTCATTCCTTCTCCTTTCTTACTTGTCTGACCTTGGAGCTTGGTGGATCTAGAGGGTGCTGATCTAGGTTCTTTAGTGTTCGATCATCCTTGCATGTGGTGTTCTTGAGCTTGATCATCCTCCTTGTGATGATATTTGGCGATCTTCTTCCTTGGTAAGTGGTTTTGCACCCTTGATCTCATTTTATTTTACATCTTATCTCTATTTCTCCTTCTTGGCCTTGAAACTATGCTGCAACCATGGTGGCTATCTTGAAGATCTTCCCCTCACAAAGGTCAGAGACTATGGTTTGACCATGGAGGTACCTATGTGAGAAGAAGCTCTCTTATCTTCTTCTTGTTTGACCTAGGGATGTTACCCTCTTTGTTGAGCTTTCTTTGACCATGGGGTTATTCTCTTTTGAAGTAACCTTGTGTCCATGGAGCTGATATTTTTAGAGCTTCTCTCTCTCTCTTGGAGCTTGTGATCTTTGGAGCTTGATCTCTTCATAAGGCGGGTTATATAACTCTCTTCCCTCTTCTATTATTTGCACCATAATCTTGCTTGCATGCTACTATTTTAATCTCTCAAACTTGATGTTAATGTTCTAGATGAAGTTGTCATTATATAGGGTCCATGACTTTGTAGTATTCTCATGTAGATTTGTCTCTTTATTAAACCCTAATTTCATGTGCTCGTTTTCTAAGTGATGTGGAGGTGATGTTCTTACATTCACCATGATCCTTGGTTTTATCACCATGTTATGTTTCAGACCTTATGTTTTCTTTAGGTTTTAAATCAGTTTCACATGTGTTGAAGTTTGGTTTTTCCCTCTCTTATCCTTGGTTTTCCTTGATGATATTCATGGTGGTTGTTCTAGGGTTTGATGTCCATGCATCTACGAGTTTCAGACATGGTGACGCTTGGTTTTCTTGATGCACAACACCTGTTTCAGTCATGCATTTCCCCCCCTTGGCGTTGATGGTTGACACTCACATGTGGCTCATGTGTTTGGTTGTTTTACTTGATCCTTGTTGCGGTTGACACATGGGATAATGGGTGATGTGTAGCAGGTACTACACATGCTTTGCTTGGGTTTGAGCACAACGCAACATTCTTGTTTGGTCACAACAACTATTGGCTTTGGATTGATCACAATGACTATTTAGGTTTCTGCTTTGGTTGCAGTAGGTGTGTGTTGATTCTTGTCTAAGGCATGCATGAGGAGAAGTTTAGCGGGTCACTACACTTGGTGGTGACCTATTTTGGTCACAAGAGACACCTATGGTGACAATCCCTACACATGGGTGAATGTAAGATGGTTGCTACACATGTATGAGTGGTGATTTGTGATCAAAACATACTATTAAATGCATAATGATGCTTAACTATCTATCATAAGGTTGTTAAACCCTAATGTGCTCCAATAAAGTGGGAATTGACATACCTAGGGTTTGGTGACAAGTAACGAAATGAAAACCCTAATCGGCCAACCCTAATCATCTATGTGTGTGAAACCATAACCCTAATTTCTAGGGTATACTTTACTTGTTTAGCTTGCTTGATAATTAGCATGTGATTATATTTTCTCTTTCCTACTTATGGAATCCTAGCCTTGTAGGTTGAATGAATGTGATAGCTTGTAAATGATATGGTGGTAATCATATGACAGAGGGTGATGGCTATGAGCCTTGATGAGGCATATGCTGAGATCATGATGATGTGATGGGTCTTATGGCCTGACAGAGGCTTCATGCCTAGTGTGAGGTTGTAACATACTATATCTTGGACCCTACCCTAGAATTTTGACCTTTAGGGCTTAGCCAAACAAGGATGAGTTTAGAGGATGTTTATTATAAACTAATGAACTAATGCATGTATAAATCACCCTAATGTCCTCACGTTAGTCTTGGGCCAATAATAGACACATAAACTATGTCACATGAGATAATAATGAATAAAATAAAATTTCATACAATAATCACACATAATTCTTTTGGTGATAATATTAAGTTATGAAACATAATTGAATGGGCAATAGTGATAATGACGAAATAATGTGATAATAATGGCCAAAAATATTAATTGTGACATAAATCATTAAAGGAAACCTCAAAAGTGGAATCTAAGTTAAGAATCATGTTCCTTGGGTTCCAATTGCCTTGGGAGTTAAGTTTCACATTATTTAGATAATAATTAATTTAATTCATTTTGGAAAGAGAAGATCTGAGTTTTCCCCAAAATATCAAATAAAATAATAAATGACTCTAAAAGAGAAAAATAATCTTGGATTCGTAATCTACATAATAAATATAGCCTTTGGGTGAATTTTCATCCAATTTGGAAGATGTTTGGTTAAAGGATGAAATCAACAGAGAGAAAGTGTGTAGAACCTTCAAAATATTAAATAAATATACAAACATCTCCAACATGTAAAATTAATGGCAAATTTGTATCCAACACATTAAGTATGATTTGTGGGTGAAGATTAATCAAATTTGGAGAATCTTATAATCGTTAATGCATGAGGAAGGAGAAAATATGATTTGATTTATTTAACAGATCAAAAGTTCTCAAAAGGTAAATCTAATTTCATATTCGGATTCCTCATGTCCAAATTAGGCTAGAAGTCAAATTTCATCTAATTTGGAATTCGTTAGCACCCTCAAAGGAAGAGAGAAAAAGTACTAAATAATTGAGTTTTACACTTTATCCAGAGTTCGGTTTGGATAAGGTTTCTTGATTTTATGCCGTGCTACTTTCTGAGCCATTGGATCAGTGATCAGATGGCTACATGTCATCCTCTACCTCACAACCAAAAGGGAAACATGCCACCAATATTGATGTTTGGTATTTTCGCAATTTCTCATTCTATGATCGATCTTTGCTTGAATTTTTTTCTTCTCGAGATTCCTCTCTTAATTCTGAGCAAACCGAGCCCTAATTTTCTGGCTTTTCATCATGTTTTGGGAAAACACCCAAATTGGCTCTAGAGATTCTCAAAACTCCCAAGACATTAAACATTAAGCCTCTACCACACCTATAAATAAGGATGCTTGGATATTCGTCACTCTCCGCCTAGCTTTTCCTCCCCCTCAATTTCTTCGAACGTTCCTTCTTTGGCCCTCGATGATCGAGTTTTAGCTCTACACTTACGGTGTGTCTCTGTGGGTTTCGACCGAGCCAATAATTCAATTTCTTACAGAGGTGAGTTTGGGATGGGTTTCTCTTCCTTTCTATCTACTCGATTCGTCAATTGATTACTTCAATAAGATTCACCCAATTCTCCCCCGCTGAGCTGCTGCTACCATGGCGCAGTGAGCCAGCAAAGGAGATGAGCTCCTTGCAATTCCCAAAACTACCCTCTCTTGGTTCTTCTTTGTTTTTCTCACATAAGGGCATTTATGTCTTTTCACACTCTAGTTTCTTTGCTTTAGGTGAGTCAACTGAGCCGCTGACCTGACGACATGACCACCTCTTATTGGGCCATGTCAGTAGACCCAGGCCCACTCTCCCTTCTCTTTCTTGCTAATCTCTCATATATTGCTTAGTTGGCTTTTTCAAAATTTCTGATTGGCTCATTTTGTAAAAATCATATTTTTTATTTCACTTTTCCAAAAATTGAAATATGTTTTGGAACCGGAAAAATGTCTTCTTTCTAATAAAAATGGTTTCAGAGAATGATTCTCATGTTTTCAATGATGTATTTTTGAGGATCTAATTAGTTAATATAAAAAGTCCTAAAATTGGTAACTAATTCATTTTAACTTCAAATATAACAAATAAATATGTTTTATTGATTAAAAAACATAAGGAATCTTTTGGTCTAGGTTTTGTGTCCAAAATCTGAGTTTTACTAAGAAGGTCTAGAATTAGGGTTTTGTTACATTTATATGAATCTCAAACCCTAATACATGTGAATAATTTGTAATTAGACAAAGTTCATCTTGGAAACAACTAGATTCATCAAGAGTGTTTCTAGGACTATGGTTTAAGGTATGTTTGCATCCCCTATTATTCTATGTTGAGCAATTTCTCTCTTATTGTATGTTTGCAAACCACATTATTCTTTTTGAGCAAAGCACGTACTTTCTTTTGTCTCTTGGTCCTATGGACAATACCCTACACATTATCATGTTCCTTTAGAAATTGTGCTTCATGTGAAGTATCTTATTTGTTACTGATCTTATGATCATATTATCTTCTAACACTCTCTTGGAATCTTTATTCTGTTCATGTGGGAACTCTATGTGATGACAAGTGATGTCTTTTGCCCACTTGTGAGGTGGATGTATATGTTGGTCACTTTTGTGGTAATTATTTTGTTTTATCTGACTATACCTTTTTACTTGCCTCTCTATTAAACATGCAATGTGATTCAGTAGTACTAAAGTAGTGTAATTCCATTGGTTTTTGGGTTATTAGCCCTTATTATATTTTTGGGATGGAGGTTATGTACCCCATACCCGGGTTCAAATTTATGAGGTTTGGCCCACTTTATACATAATTTGGGAGTTTGGTTATGTGCCATTCTCTATCAAGTTTCAAGTTTATGAGGCTTGGCTGCCATGTCTTTATATTGTTCTAGGGCTATGTTTATCTCACATGCATGCAAGATGATGATAATCGATTATGGGTTATGTGCCCTAATCTAATGATATGTGCCTATGTGGAACAACTTTATTGTTTATTTATGGCACTTAATTCCTTTTGTTATCTCTTGTTTGCAAATCTAGTTCTTTTATGCCTGATTGGGTAGTTCTTATCTTTTCTATGGGAAGCCTTTTATATTTGTTGTCCTTTATTCTGTATATTTCTCAATTTCCTATTTAGTATGCACATACCAGCCTTTGCTGATGTCTTCTATTTTTCTCTTCTTGCTGGGGTATACTTCCAACCCTAGGTGAAGGACTTGGATGATATGGCATGAAGATTTGGACATAGCTTAAGGAGTTAAAGATTGGAGACAAAGTTTTTGTGGTTTAGTCTTCCCTCTATCTTAGATCCTTATGTGGTATCATACATGTAAACCCTATGTGGGAGATTAAGATATACTTATGTAATCTTGTTGAGAAGTTGAATATAGTCATTATTTTCTTCCACTGCTACACTTTGGTTGTTTTGAATACCATTAATAAGATTTGAAAATTTTACACCCGTTTCAACACACTTTTTGAGTGTGTTTGGGATGGATGTTTTATTCTTCAAATTTTTAGTAGGGAGTGGTTTCCCTCTGGGATCCCACTCGTATGACCCCCTTATCTTTGTAGAGTTTGTTTAGGGTTTATACATTGTAACTTGATTGATTCTAAAATATACTCATTTGGCCTAACTAATCAAGTGAAACCCTAATCATGTAGCTACCCTGTACCATAGATCCATCTTCAGCATCAGTACTTTGTTGGATGGTGAAACAGGTATTCCCAAGGGAAACTTAAAGCACATATTGTTGAGTATGTGAGGTGAAAGTGACTACGTGTAATTTACATCTTGATCCCAAGTGTTTGAGAATGACTACGGTCGAGTCTCAATGATGAGCATGTAATATGATGTGATAGAGGACAACTATAGTTGTACCTCAGTGGTTGAGTTATATACCATGGTTTCTAGTGCCATGACCTATACCAAGGCAGGCTAAGTGTTTTAAAAGACCATAGGTTTGACTATGAGTTGCTGCCTCTAAAGGGTCATAGCTTCGACTATGATTTGTTGTCTCTATAGGACCATAGCTTTGACTATGAGTTGTTGTCTCTATAGGAGTATACCTTTGACTATAAGTTGTTGTCTTTTGTAGTTTGACTATATTTCACTGCGATGCAAACTGAAACTGACCGAGTAGTACCGGAGAAGATCATGGATTCTGGATCTTCCATTGTTCTTGTATGACACTAATTTTGACTTTGCAATGGTCGGTTGGATTGGAGTGGTATGCCTCAAATCCTCAGAGCATAATAAAAGATGTAATATAGCTGTGTAGTATATTTTCTTAGGGTCAAATACGTTTCACATTTAATGACCCCTTGCCTTATCGTTGTATTGATTTCTTGAATTATAATGTTGTAAGAGAAATCAACTGTTATACATATTCTTTGTATTCCTTCTTAAAGTATATAATGATCTACTGCTTAGATGACAATACCTAAACTGCTTAAATAGTGTTAATTGCCTTGCTTATATCATTGAGCAGACTACTTATAATGTTTAATATGCATATATTATTTGCTTGTGCTTATAATAGATGTTATTGGAGAGTTATATCTCTCACTGGGATGTTTGGTCTCACCCTATGGATTTCTACATCTTTTAGGTGGTCATGCACGACGAGGTAGAGATTGTGCAGTTGAGGCTGAGCAGTAAGTGGAGCAGTAGTTGTTGAAAGGTTGGACGTGCTGCTAGTTTTTTGTAGTAGAGTCCTATGTGTCATCCCTAAACTCTTAGGTCCTTGGGGAGGTTTTGTGGTTTGTAAAACAAATATGAGGTTTTTGTCTATACGACTTTGTTGTACAAATATGGCCTGTATGTACATGTAACATGTTATCATATGTAATAGTTTGCGGTCAGTGAGCCAATGAATAATATCATGTAATCATCTTTTGGTATGTGATATGATACATGTAGTTTTTGTGGACTCAGATGTGATAAGTCCCAAGTTTTGTGCTTATGTGATATTAGTTTTATTTACCCTATTTTATGGTATCCTGGTTGTTAGTGATAATTACACACTTTGTTTTGAGTAATTTCACTTTGTCAAGCATCGGGGCGTGACCGGCCTAAATCGCGCGTCCTAAAATTGGAGGCGGATTTGAGGTAGTCGAGATTTTACATTTATAAACACAAATCCTTCTAGTCCCACGCAAATTTGTTTATGTGGTCGAAGTAGATATACGGGTTCGAACACAGGGACAAGGGGGGTAGTGTTGAGAACACGGAATCGAAACGCTACACTCTGGTAGGTATAAAGAGAGATAAATTCCCAAAAAGGGAAGCAGTAAGACGTTACAAATAAAATGAAGAAAACTATCTCCAACTGGAGCTACTAGAAAGATTTAAGGTTTTAGTCATTTAGCAGTTTTTAGGGGTTTTCATGCAATAGAAACAGAAGGATATTGCTCGAGCTAAAGCGAGGTACGAAGGATAAAACTCCGGTAAAACAAGCGGCGGTAGAACCAGTCCTGTACCCCTCCTCTCGAAGCGGGTACCTCTAACAAGGCATCAGCGTCCCTCTCGAGGACACTAGACTAAAATTAGAGTGGAAAGGTCACTAAAGAAACTCCGTTCCAGGCACTCTCGTACTCCAGAATCGGACCTAACACTAGAGCCACAACACAACTCTCGAAGTTGTTGCGACGGGAAAACACGATTCGTTAGCGAAGCGAAACACGATCCAAACATGCAAGCTAGAGTTCGGATATCAAACATAGCAGTCACCAACATTGTGCACCAAGCATAGAGCAACAAGTAATTAAGCATCTTCTATTTCCATAGACAAATAAAGGGTCTTAATTACAATGCATAAGTAAGGAATTAAATGACAGAAAGTAAAGATAGGTGTCGCCTCTTTGATGTAGAAGGACGACAGGGTGTTGTAGCTCTCCTACCCGATATCGGTCAGAGGCCTAGCCCGATACAGAGGTGTCGGGTGGCACACCCTCTCGGGAGGCACGCACCGACTGTCGACCATATCGCTCAAGGACCCTGGTCGATACGCTCATGTCGGGCGGCACGCTCGACAAGCTAAGCATATCAGTTTGATATCGTGTCGGGCTAAGAGCTACGCATTGTTGTTGTCGAGCACTTGTGTCGCTCATCTACGTTGGCCGATATCAGCCCGCAGTGTCGCCCGGGATGGTCCTAAGTGAACTGTCCCCTCCCTCTCAGGACGAGGAGAAGCTCACCTAGTGTCGCCCGAGACAAGCACTGGGGCACGACACGTATGCTCTCGCAGACCTCTCGGAATATAGCTCAACTCCCAACTGTCCGAATTCTAAAACTCCGAACTGTCTTTTCGGCTCCCTGTAGCTGCCATTTATAGTCAGCTGGCTGGGAGGAGTTATGGTGCTCGAAGCGCCACGTGCCCCCCTTAAGCGCCGGTCGATGGACGACCGATATAGGTATAGCTCGGCGCGGAGGTGTCTGCTATCGGTCACGTGACGGGCGGCGCGCCTGCCGGTGGGTGGCTGTGTCGCCCGACAAGCTGGGTTGTCGGGGCGAGCCGGGATCCCTGTCGGGTAGAAGGCGTGTCGTCCGTCAGCTTCTTCTCGCGCGACACCTCTTTGTCGAGCGTCTTTGTGTTGCCCAACCCCTGTCGGGCAGGGGTGATATCGGGCGTCAGGGAGGCCGAGACAGGCTTGGACTTATTCATGGGCCGGAGCGACCTTATTGCCCAAAAATGAGGAAAACTCTACAAAAGATAGGAAAATTGGATTAAGAGCATTGCTTGGCCAATTATTGCGAAAGTGCATACAAAAGAGAGGAAAATAGCTAAAAATGGCAGTTTTGATAACAGAAAAATAGTCTAAAATATCACAAAATTTGGTGTTATCAACTCCCCCAAACTTAGCATTTTGATTGTCCTCAATCAATATTTAAACTATATTTTGTGATGCTTCTTCTTGCTTGGTATAACTTTCAGGCCATGAGGTAAAACAAGTATAGTAATGCCTTTAGAGATAATGCTGCTTCACTGCAAACAAAAGACCATGCGTTTCCTTGCCTTATCATTTCAATAAAATTTTTCTCTACAGCTTCGGCGAGACTTTGTTGTATGATTCCGAAGTTAGCTTACACACCAAACAACTTTCTTTTTGGGGCAGAAAGTTGTGTATATGGTAGGATAAGGCTTATTGGGTTTTTCATTCTTGTCTCCCATCAGTCCATCCAGGTAAGGGTCCGTTAACGGGCAAGTGGTCCCTGCAGTCCAAGCCAGTTGGCTTTAGAGCAGTGATTTCACATCCTACGTACCACTGCCCCGGATCTACCATGCCTAAAGATGGGTACTTTTGGAAAACAAGTGGTGTATATATATATATATATTCTTTTTCTTTTATTGGGCACAACTCTCATACTTTTATTCACGCTCATAAGGCTTTTCTCTCTTTTGGGATTTTTGTTGGGTAAGGGGGAACAAAGAGATTCCTGCTGTTTGGGCAGCTTTTTCCTTCTCCATACTCGTCTCTTAACTTTTTGCGAGATTGTTGTATTTTTCGAAATTTTTGACATGACAAAACATATTCTTTTGTTCGTTTGAAGCAACATTATCAAAAAGATATAACAGGACTTGCGTCACATTTGCACAAAGAAAATAAACTTGGCAAGCAGTTGCATCAGGGTTTTTACTAATATAGCGACTTTGTACATATGCATGGGAACAAAATAAGCAAAATTTTCAAAATTTTCAAAAATTTTGGTATAAACATATATATGTACACATGATATAGGAAAGAACAAAAGGATAAAGAATAAATGAATAAGGAATATAAGTCAGAGAGATCAGAAGATTTTTGTACCTCCCTCACTGGTACATGGTACCCCCCCAAACTTACTCCACACTCTGTCCCCAAAGTTGTGAAGTAAATAAGGTGAGGTAATGTTTAATCCAGTGAGGTTGTGCCTGCATTAGATAGGAGTTCCCACACGTATTCTCCTCATTTGCTGTGATATCCTGTGTGGTGGAGCTGGTCAGGCGTTGCTTCACTTGCCATCCATTCCAGGACAAAGATGCCGCAGTCGTTGGATAAAGGAATTTGCTGCGGACTGCGGTGGCAGAACTGGAGTTTGTGCCATTTGCCTCCCTGTATGTCCAGGAACGGTTCAATCATCTTTGACACTTCATCGTAATATTTTTGAACTAAGCATTCGACGGGTGTCAAAGGTTCCGATGTACACAGAATGGGATGGTTCTTGTTGCTGTCCGAGCTATTGTAGAAAATGCCTGCTCGTTGCCGAGTATACATCGCTAGGAGCGTCTAATGATTGTAATGCACAATAGGCAGGAAGATAGTGCCTGCGACGCCGTCCTTCAATTCTTGAAGGAACATCTTCTTCGCTCCTGTTTCGTCGGCGAGGCAGATATCGTTGAAAAGCAAAGGATGGGCTATATATGCATGTTCTAGCTTTGGATGTATATATTGGATGTAAGCAGCTGCAACTATTACAGCCAAGCACCCTCCTTCCTTCACCATGTCCCTTAGATCATCTGCCAGGACTATGACATCTCCTGTCTGAAAAGCAACATCTGATGGGGTTGAGTCATCAAGCTTCTTCTGGATGATGTTGACCTGCTCCTGTGTGAGAGTTGAACACGAAAAGCGGTCAAAATTTTTGATTTGCCCTTCAGAAGCTTCGGGAAAAGCAGTGTCTTCTTCCCCATGCACTTTCTTCAGAATTGCTAGCAGCTTGCCCGCCCCATGAATTTCGGTTGCTATCTCTTCTTGTTTTTCTTCTGGGCTGCTGGATCGAGAAGAATCTTCCTCTACATCACTGTCCAGCAGATACTCCGGCACACCTGCGTCCCGAAAATAGCGGTTGTCCTTGATTAGGAGCATGGCGTAGATGCCCCTGCGCTGATAAAAGGACATGCCTCCGAGGACTCCTAAGTTTCCGATTGAGTTGAGCGCTTTAATGGAACCCAAGACGGCGATAGCGCTGTTTCCGCTCCCCTCTTCTGCCTGTTCGGGGAGGTCTCTGATAGCGAAGTAGTTCCAAGGTCCTTGAAGATGTTGGATTCCTTGCTTTAAAGCTCGTAGCAGGCGTATTAGCAGGCGTTTCAACTGTCCATCCTCCGGGCGGCAGAAAATACCCCCGGAGCGTGGTACTTCATCATTGCTGCAACACAGCAGCTGGACATCACGGTTTCTGATGTCCGCCACACAGAGAAACCACACGTTGTGATGCTTGTACGGGGACAACACCAGATTTGGTCTATGCTCTTCAACGTATTGCAGCATGTCGACCACCGCACGGGAGTCTTGATCTCCCTTCATCAGCCTTCTTGCCAAGGTCGGGGTGGCTGTGTATATTTGTCTCCGACCTGTCCTGCTGTCGATCTTCTCTATTATTGCGTTCTCCAGGACCCTGAACACTCATTTGCCGATGACAACCGGTGTGCAGAACATCTTCCGAAGATCTCCCCGTCATAGGGAGAGGTAGCAGTCGCTCCAGACGACGTCTTCTTCATTAGCCTGCGACCTCAAGACCTTATTCAGCAGCTTCTAGTCTCTGATCGTCAGGTTCCCGACGGCTCTTCTATCGAAGTCGGCCATCTCGAAGGAGGGTATCTCGGACGGCTCACGGAATTTGTCTGCAAATGAGCACTTTCCTTGGGGTGGATGTCTGTTATTCACTATGTAGACATCCCCCACCTCTCCCTCGGACTCATCAGACGAGTCTTCCCCGATGCTGATGTCTGCGCCATCATCTTCAACTTCATCCAGGGGGATGGAGACGTTAGCATCTCCCAAACCCAAAGAGCTCTCCTGTCTGCTGGGAGACCCTTCGGCAGATCCTTGTTGTGTCCCGTCCTTGGGTGTTGATGACCACTCGCTAGAGGAGGAGGATGGGGACGCCGTTCCTGAGGGGGAACCTGAAGAAGAGGGACTAGGGCTCCGGCTAGGAGGTGATGGCGACCATCTCGGCTGCCTTCGGCAAGGATGGTCGTCACTTCTGTCCATCCTCTCCTTGAGCCTGTCAAGCCGTTGGAGAACTTGCTGCATTGTTGCATTTAAGGCCTCTAGTCCGCCAGGTATGCTCGTTAGAGCCAGCAGCTCGCTCTCTTGGCTGTTTAGCCTGATCTCGTGGTTGTCCTGCTTGTTTTGAAAAGATGCAAGTTTGCGGGTCAGGGAAATACAAGTAGCAGAGTTGATGGTTGTTACCTCCCGTAGATCGTCGAGTTCGTTTCCGAGCATCTTTCCGAGTGACGGAGGGGATCCGGTGGATCTCCCTTCCGTCCTCGCGACATCTAGCTCGTGTGAAGGTCCACCCGGAGAGGTAGAATCTATGAAAATCATTCGCGAACCAGATGCCGCCAGGCGGGGAGTCGGCGCTTTTTCAAGTGCTGCCGCCTTGCCTTCTCTTCTGATTGGGGATGGCCGCGGTGAGGGCGGACTATGCTCCACCTCTGCACTGTCAGCGATCTCCTCGACTGCTGCAGGCGGGGACTTTGGTGGTAGGGATGGTGTTCTTTTGAGTTCCCTAATGATCTCGTCAAACATCATGTTGTTGTTGCCCCGCTGAAGCTCCTCTCCCGCCTCTGCAGTTTTAGAAACACGGATGGGAACTGCGGCAGATCCCGAAGTTTCCGTCCTGAGGACCTCAACAATCACCGGCTCTTTCTCAGCCACCACTGTCGTTGTTGGTGCGGTGGCTGGTATGGTTGGAGCGATGACAGCTTGATCAACAGTTGTCGCCGGCAGTTCTGGGGCTGGCCTCTCTGTGGCCCTGATCGTGGTGGCGGTAGTCGTGTTATTAGCTATAGCTTCGATCTCGGCGGTGGTGAAGACCAACTTCTCCTTGTCATAGTTGGTGCAGCGAGGAAGGGGAAGGAGTATGTCTGTCCTTGAAAACTTGTAGAAGAAACTTCCCCTCTCCTTCCTGATGATGTTGGTCCTCATCAGATATTTGTCAAATACCTCATCGCCTTGCGTTCTAGTATGGCTGCGCGGCTCGAACGGGTACCCAAGTCCTGCTGCGATGAGGTTGATAATGCCGCCCATGTAGTACTCCTTAGTGGCCTCCTTCATTGGATGCAACCTATTCAGCAAGAACCGACCGAGGTTGATCACTCGGCCCTCCATAATATGCCAGATGACGTGGAGCTCTTCTGTGTAGATGCTGTTGGATTCGTTCTTGCTGAACAGCAAGCATGCCACCAGCTTGTGCACGATCCTCCAGAAGCAGGAGTGCACTGCCACGACCTTTGCTCCCGGCTTAAACGAAGATTCGTCGGTAAGCCTGCCCCAAAACTTTACGGGATTGAACCCGTCTTCCTCAGTGATCCTCTCATCGTTGTCCATCCGATTCTTCTCTTCCTCGCTGGAAGAGAAGATCTCGTTTAAGAGCTTCTTGGAGATGGCGTGCTCCGAATTGTACAGTCGGGCCTGTAGTCTGTCTGGCCCGCCGAATTTTTCTTTCTCTGCTGCTGAATTCCTCACCCGGCGGAGAGAGGACATGAACTCCATGGTCAGCTTGGTGTACGAAGAAGTCCGGCTGAAGCAGATCTTCTTTAGTCCTGCCGCCGCAAGGACGCTCTTCAGCCTCTTCATGATCCCAAGCTCATCAAACGAGGCTCTATGGCAGAACCTGCTTGGCTTGTACATCTTGGGTATCAGCTCAGCATAGCGGCGAGCATGCTCATCGTCTCTTGGCTCGAAACTCCCCAAAAAGGATTCCGGGAGTTCTGCTGCTGGTGTTGGCGCTGCTGCAAGTGGTGTTGGTGCTGGTACTGGAGTCGCAACTTCTCCAACCCTTGCCTTCTTCTTTGTCCCCGATGTCCCAGCCTGTCCTGGGTTCGGGCGCTTGGGTCTGGCAGCCTGCCCTTCAGCAACAGTCTCAGGGTAGACCCTCCTGCCTTGCTCGTCGACTGGGACAACGGTCATCTTAATGCGGGCCATCTCTGTAAGTCAACAAAAGAAATATCTTGATTAAATATGTTGGCCTTTGGAAGAAATATAATAAAGAATAGACGTGTGACCCTGTATTATCCTGTACAAAAACTGCCTGACACTCCTGTATGGGGCGACACACTGGTTTCAGCAGCGAGGTCCTGTGCCCGATACAAGACATTTGGTATCGCCCGATACATCGAAAGATTCAATCGCATGATAAAGATAGGTCGGAAAGGCGGTGAATGTGCGTCAGGTCTGTCGCTAAAAAAGAAAGGCGTGACGGGCGATACGAGGGCGATAAGAAGAGGTGCCCGATACGTTCATATTAAAGAAAAGCAGCGTGTCGGCCGACACGATCTGTCGGGCTATACCTCGCTGTGATCTGGGCTATTGGGCGACACAAGAGAATTGCAGTCTCGCGCGACACGGGAGCAGAAGCACAAGTTCTCTCGCTCGACACGGGAGCATAAAAACAGCAAGGTAAGGAACCCAACACGGTAAAACTCGCTTTCCTTTTATAGCGACTAAACAGTAAAACCCAGACGCGCGTCGACCGTCAGTCCAATGCGTAAGCCGGCAAGCCCAACCGTCGGCATGACTGTTGCCCTCCACACAGCCCCACCGCCTGATAAGGGTGCACTCAAAGCGCTGGTTGGGTTTCCCCCCCGTGAATCGTGAAAACAAAACGGGTTAAGCTGCGGCTGATGAGTAAAACATCATTGGCCTAGGACTAAGCTCCCGGCCTCAGATGGTATTACCCATCCCAGTTAATAAAACTAAGGCGCTGGCCCACAAAACATAAGAGTCAGTGCATGTGGCGCATGCACCGCCTCAGGCCTTATTACATACCAAATGTTCGTAATGTTTGTTCTACAGGAAAGTAAATTGCAATCCTATTCTAAGAAATAAAATAAAGTAAAGCTCAGGTTGCCTCCCGAGAAGCGCTGCAGTTATCGTCTCCAGCTTGACGGCTCTAGTTTACTCTTTATCTGCCAGCATCATCCCTTTTCCGCAACTTGATCTCAGCCTTCCATCTGTCACAGCCCTGGCCTCTTCGCATGTTCAGTGTTTGATGGTATCTTTCATGAGGGGTTCTTCATCAGTTCAGCCATTTGAGCTAATTGTTGGTCAATCTAGCGTTGATGCGTCTGCATATCCGCCAGCTGGACCTGCAATGAGTTCAACACACCCGAATTTGATAGCGCACTTTGCACTAGCTGGTTAATAATTGTGTCCTGCTTCTTTGCGAAGTCGAAAAGCTGGCTGATTACGTCTGATTGGCTCAAGCCCTTGTCTTGATCTTTGTTCGGCCCTTGATATTTACCTTGTGCCTGAAAGTTTCCCTTCACTGACTGGAACTGACTGTTCTTGGTATATTAACCAGACCCCCCTCTCTTCTCAAAAGCTTGTATTGGCTTAGATATAGCATGCAGCTGGTGAGAATTCTCAGCTGCATCTTTGTTGCCGTAGTTAAACCCGGGATGATCTGGCCTTTTGAAGTTCACGAAGGAGACATTTTCGGTCCGTTCATCTTCCGAGTTAGAATCACTGTCTGCGTCCGGTCGGGTGTAAACGCAGTTGTCTACCCCATGTCCTCCTTCGCCGCATTTGACGCATTTAATCACCTTCTCGACTGGCTTCTTACCTTTCCCGCCAGCTTCTCGCAGTTGTTTAACATCAGTGGCGATCCTATGTATCTGCGAGGTGATGGACTCCAGTGCCTTAGATTCAAGGGTAGACCCTTCACCACCCTTCTTGACCTGTCCTCAGTCAGATCGATCAAAGTCAGCGTCGGCCATCAGCTCGGCCATATTCTTGATGATCTTTTTAGACTTACTTGGTTTCTTCCCGAGGAAGTCACTGCCTGCCGCCGCATTTAGTGACACCCTTTCATCGGGGGTCAGGCCATTATAGAAGGTGGTGATGAGGAAGCCCTTCTTGTAATTATGATGGGGGCAATCCCTTAGATACTCCTGGAACCGCTCCCAGGCGTCATGGAGACTTTCACTCGGCTTTTGCATGAAGGATGTTATTTTCTACCTGTTTCTGACCATTCTTTCGGTGGGGTAGAACTTGTTTACAAACGCATCGGCCAAAGCTCCCCATCCGTTCAAAGACTAGTGAGGTAACCCAAGATACAAGGACAGGGCCTTGTCTTCTAGGGAGAAGATGAAGCCCTTACAATAGATAACCTCTTGAGGGACCCCTCACATCTTTATCGTATCACATATGTTTTTGAATGCGTCGAGATGGTGGTAGGGATTATCGCTTTTCGAACTTCCCCTAAAGCTTTTGTTTTGAATCATAGAGATCACGGACGGCTTAAGCTCAAAATTTGCCGCGTTGAACCGTGGGGTGATGACGGGACATCTGGGGTTGTTGGCTTTTGTGCACGCCAACTCTCTTAACGTCTTCTCCTCCTCTTCGGAGTCGTTGCTGTCGCTTTCTCCCCGACGTTGTTCCCGATCATTCCGATTTCTTCTTTGCCTCTGACGGTGATGACGTCTGTGTCGGTGAGGGTCTTCCTCGTACTCTCCTGAGTCTGGATCTTCTTGTTAATGGTCACCATCGTATCTGTCGTTGCCTTCAGGCGGGGGCGAATCAGGCCTCCTCCCTTGGCGTTCGCCTTCAGAATGGGGTGGCTCAATGCGAGGTGGCATGACGGTTGGAGTTGGTGCTCAGTGGAACAGATCACCGTTCTTCTGAGTTCCTATTAGTGGCACGAGGAATCAAGTTTAGAGGATAGATTTATTAATTTCAAGCAAAGAATAATAGTAAAGGAAAAAAGAAAAAGAAAAAGAGTGCTGTCAAACTCATTGCTAATCTTGAGGCACATGAGTGTAGTTAGTGGATTCAGATTCGTCAACAGTATCGTTTTTGCCTTGTCCCCGACAACAGCGCCAAAAAGTTGACCGGCCTAAATCGCGCGTCCTAAAATTGGAGGCGGATTTGAGGTAGTCGAGCTTTTACATTTATAAACCCGAATCCTTCTAGGCCCCCGCAACTTTGTTTACGGGGTCGAAGTAGATATACGGGGTCGAACACAGGGACAAGGGGGGTAGTGTTGAGAACACGGAATCGACACGCTACACTCTGGTAGGTATAAAGAGAGATAAATTCCCAAAAAGGGAAGTAGTAAGACGTCACAAATAAAACGAAGAAAACTATCTCCAACTGGAGCTACTAGAAAGATTTAAGGTTTTAGTCATTTAGTAGTTTTTAGGGGTTTTTATGCAACAAAAATAGAAGGATATTGCTCGAGCTAAAGCAAGGTACGAAGGATAAAACTCCGGTAAAACAAGCGGCGGTAGAACCAGTCCTGTACCCCTCCTCTCGAAGCGGGTACCTCTAACAAGGCATCAACTCCCCTCTCGAGGGAACTAGACTAAAATTAGAGTGGAAAGGTCACTAAAGCAACTCCGTTCCAGGCACTCTCGTACTCCAGAATTGGACCAAACACTAGAGCCACAACACAACTCTCGAAGTTGTTGCGATGGAAAAACATGATTCGTTAGCTAAGCGAAACGCGATCCAAACATGCAAGCTAGAGTTCGGATATCAAACATAGCAGTCATCCAACATTGTGCACCAAGCATAGAGCAACAAGTAATTAAGCATCTTCTATTTCCATAGACAAATAAAGGGTCTTAATTACAATGCATAAGTAAGGAATTAAATGACAGAAAGTAAAGATAGGTGTCGCCTCCTTGATGTAGAAGTACGACAGGGTGCTGTAGCTCTCCTGCCCAATATCGGTCAGAGGCCTAGCCCGATACAGAGGTGTCGGGCGGCACACCCTCTCGGGCGGCACACACCGACTGTCGATTGTATCGCTCAAGGACCCTGGCCGATACGCTCATGTCGGGCGGCATGCTCGACAAGCTAAGCGTATCAGTTTGATATCGTGTCGGGCTAAGAGCTACACATTGTTGTTGTCGGGCACTTGTGTCGCTCATCTACGTCGGCCGATATCGGCCCGCAGTGTCGCCCGGGACGGTCCTAAGTGAACTGTCCCCTCCCTCTTGGGACGAGGAGAAGCTCACCTAGTGTCGCCCGAGACAAGCACTGGGGCACGACACGTATGCTATCGCAGACTCCTCGGAAGATAGCTCAACTCCCAACTGTCCAAATTCTAAAACTCCGAACTGTCTTTTCGGCTCCCTGTAGCTGCTATTTATAGTCGGCTGGCCGGGAGGAGTTATGGTGCTTGAAGTGCCACGTGGCCCCCTTAAGCGCCGGTTGATGGACGACCGATACAGGTATAGCTCGACGCGGAGGTGTCTGCTATCGGTCACGTGATGGGCGGCGTGCCTTCCGGTGGGTGGCTGTGTCGCCCGACAAGTTGGGTTGTCGGGGTGAGTCGGGCTCCCTGTCGGGTAGAAGGCGTGTCATCCGTCAGCTTCTTCTCGCGCGACACCTCTTTGTCGAGCGTCTTTGTGTCGCCCAACCCCTGTCGGGCAGGGGTGATATCGGGCGTCAGGGAGGCCGAGACAGGCTTGGACTTATTCATGGGCCGGAGCGGCCTTATTGGCCAAAAACGAGGAAAACTCTGCAAAAGATAGGAAAATTGGATTAAGAGAATTGCTTGGCCAATTATTGTGAAAGTGCATACAAAAGAGAGGAAAATAGCTAAAAATGGCAGTTTTGATAATAGAAAAATAGTCTAAAATATCACAATATTTGGTGTTATCAGGGCGTCACACTTTAAAGATCAAGGCATGTTCTACTAGATCTATGAGGTTTTGTGTTACATAAAGAACCTAAAATTCCACGATAATTTGTGATTCTCCTTGTTCCTAGCTTACCTCTTTAAGTTCAATGTTTTTTTTGTTTGTATCCAACATTTTGATTTCTACTTTTCTCCCAACAATTCCTTTGTAATTAAATTCCCTGTAGGAATACAACCATCCTGGAAACAAACACTTTTGCCTTTGGAATGGAATAAAGTAGTACTCAACAAAATAAAATCTATGTGATTGGTGGATGAAGCTTTTCTAAGAAACCATTTTCTTATACAAGCTTTCATTCCTAAATCTTAAAAAGACATATCGAGACACTTCCCATGCCATATCTCATATAGTGTCTTTTGCACCAATTTAGATGGTACATTGTTTACTATAAAGCATGTTCTCAAAAAGAAATTAGAAGATCAACTAGATTTATTGATAATCGCACCATGACTAAAAAGTGTGATTCCTTCTTTCTGATACACTATCATTGTGTTTCAGGGGGAGTTCATCATGATACACTATCATGGTCTCCCAAAAGGTCCCAAACTCTTAGTTCTAAGTATTTCCATATCGATCATATCAAAATGTTTTAATACTTATACCAAGCTGGTTATGTACCTCATTCATGATCTCTTTGAACACTTCAAGAGATTCATACTTGTATTTAATTAAATATAAACTATTATATCTATGGAGATCATCAAGTAAATATAATGAAGTACTAATAACCACCTCTAGCATTTATTCTAAAAGGTCTATATACATCAATATGTATGAGGCCTAACAGAATACTTGATCTCCCACTACATCTAGTGAAAGGTGCTTCTGTCACTTTCTTTAATAAATAAGATTTGTATAACTCTATTGGTTCAATAGACAAAAGAGTTTATCCAACCATCATTATGGAATCTAGAAATGCATTTCTTATATATGTGCTCTATATTACAATGCTATAGGTATCCATTATTTGAGTCATCAAGTTATTTAGTATATGTGTCATACACATCTGTCTCTACAACTATGAAGTATAGATTATGAGACATAGGGCACTTCCATGTAAGATCTTTATCTTTTAAAATGAAACATCAATTTATTCATAATATTCTTATCATACAAGATACATGATGTTTACATTAATGGCAGTTTCATAATAGCAATCTACTAATTCTATTACATGCCCATTACATGAATGATGGATTTCGAATGTGATGGCAATAACTCTTACTAAGAACAGTTCTAGTTTACTTCTTATCAGATTCTGAAGTGGAGATCTCTATTTCTTTCTTCTTCCTCCTTAGTTTCTTTAAGTGAAGAAGACATATTCCCTTCTGCACTTACCTTTCTCCTTATTTTGAGTGCAGAAGACTTGGACTTCAGCATATCCTTGAAAGTTTTCTTGGCCTTGCCTTTGTCATTAGACTTCACGCTACTGATCTCATCACAAGTTTGTCCTTCTTTATTCTTGTTTTGACATTTATCAACATGCCATGTAATTCTGACAACGGTTTGGCCAAGTTACTCAAGTAGTAACACTCGATAATCTGGCTAATGATTTAGGAAATGATTGTAGAATCATATCCATGGCCTCTTGACTCAAAGGGAATCCCAGTCTCTCTAGATGATCCACATGCCCAATCATATTGAGCACATGGGGCTCTATTGGATCTCCTTCTGTCATTTTGCACTCAAAGAGCGCCTTTGAGACATTGTACCTTAATTTCTTGCTTTGTAGATCCTAGTTCATACTCTAAAGATGTATGACCATCTCAAGAATCCCCATGTCTTCATGATGCTCATGCAAATCGTAGTTCATACATCATAGCACAAGGTGCTTAATGTCTAAGGCATCATTGGCATGCTTCCAATAAGCATCCACTTCAACCCTAGGCACATTAGGAGCAGGTTCCTCTGGCACTGGTGTATTCAAGACATAGAGCTTATGCTCATTATTTAGAACCCTTTTCAAAATCCAAAACCAGTCACAAAAGTTTGTCCTATTTAGTTTATTCTTGTTATGAAATAATGAAAGTGATGATTGGTTTGACATTTGTTTATACAAAAGAAATTTGCAAGTTATCAAACACTTTTGATTAATTTGATTTGATGATGTAGATGATATTAATTAGGCTTTTAATTAATTACCACTCCCACTATTTTGTTCAAATTGATAACACTCACTACCAATTTGGAAGATTACAGTGTACAACCTTCTAATGATCCAAGATCCAAAATAATTAAGTTAATACCTAGCCAACGCTGGCACTCATAACCAGTTATTAAGTAAGAAACATTTGCCAATTGCATCTCATGAAATTCTTAGATAGATGATATGCACAACTCCTTGTCATAGTCCATCTGCATGCTTCTAGGCACGTAATTCTATTAAGGTCACCTAGTTAAGTCTAACCTATAAGACAACATGATAGAATATGCACCATGCTAGGGCGGAACCACATATCTACCATCACACTTCCCTAAGATAGACAAAAAACCATGCTAGGGCATGCCTACACTTAATCGATCAAACTTTTCATGTGTCTCTCTTATTGGAAAGCATCTAAGAGTTAATATTATATTTGAGGGATTTTTATAAATACAGATACATACCTAATCACCACTTATTTATAATATGTATCATATACATGCGATAAATACAACAAAAACATACAATAATAAACACAAGAAATGGTTATGTCCATCCTATTGCAGTTCCTTAGATCCACAAGGAATTACTACCACCTAAGGTCCACATCATATGTAGCAACCTTTTGTTGATGATGATTTGTGCTGAACTAATCCAGGACGATCGATTTAACCCTTGGACCGGTCGGTTCACCTCCTGGTCGATTGGTTGGTTGCTCAAACTGATCATCTGGCCTATGGTCCACACGACATATGGACTCCTCTAGCTGGTCAGTTGGGCCACCAGCCAATCAGTTGTCTCCTCCTCTCATTAGCCTCCTTGGTTCTTCAACCAATCAATTTGACTCTGAACTAGTCGGTTCTCCTGATGAGCCGACTGGCTCTCCTAATGCAAAAAGTCTTCTTTGCCATAATAAGAAATAAAACTATCATAATCCTATTAACTAATTACATTGTAATTGGGAAACCTTGAATTACATTCATGGGGAGCATAGGAAGGAAAGAATTAATACTTTTACATATGGAAAAAGAAGAGAGGCTCGGTATGCAAACTGAGATATAAACATGAATAATAACCATCTAATCAAACACAAAAGGTCTAGGGGTATAGGCCACAACCATGCTACCGGTCACCATCAAAATGATTTTAAGGCGATGCATACAAATTATATATATATATATATATATATATATATATATATATATATGAAATTGTATGTGGGATTTAATCCAATATACACATTAACCGATTTAATATTCACATCATATGCTATAAAATAAATCCTATCATATCGATTTAAATCCAGATATACAATAAATTGACGTGGCTCTGACACCACTATAAGGAAATTGGGACGATAGATAGGGCATCAAAAACAAAAAATTAAAAGCTCGATTCCCTAATCATCAAGATCATGTCAACAACAATGTATCTTGGAAGGAAGGTAATAAGAGGTTATGCCTGGTCCTGGAGCAAGTCCAACGACAACTCTTAATCCAGTAGCGTGCTTCTTCTCCAAGCAACATCATGCTTCTTCTTCAATCAACACTCAAATAGTCATCAACAACAACCTCTTGGTGTAACATAATGAATGTCGGTTGGCAACATCCTCCTAGCGACAGGGAACAACCTCCTATCTCTAGAGTAGTCCATACAGACCACTAGGAACTTCACGTTGTGCTACTAGAGCCAACATGGCAGAGTTGTTCCTTCTGATGTCAACCTACTAGACTTGATTCTCTCTCCCAATTGCCTCTCTCTTATTGTCCCTCTCTTTAACGGGTAGGACTTACTCAGGCCCTCTTTGTTACCACAACCAGAGAGGACAACAATTGTCAGAGCCTATTGTTGTGTCTGGGAAGCCCCTAGTAATCCTATATTTATAAGAGGGCTAGGGTCAAGGTTTTTAGTTGGTCTGGGAGTCAAAGAGATTGAATTCACAAATTTTCTGGAAACTATGAGTGGAGAACCAGTTGGTTCGCATGCCCAACCGGTCAGTTTGCATTCCCAAACGGTCAATTCGTGTAGTTTGCTATTCTGAATCACATTGGTATTCAATGCACGATTAATGCAAAACATGACGTCAGCACTAATCCTTGATCTAATCTAATTAACCATTGAACCGGGCAGTTCGTCACATGAACTAGTCATTTGAGACCATGAATAGGTCAATTCATGCCCTGGTTCAGGCATTGTTCAACCAATGTCATTTACAATTGACCTGACACTCCAACCAATCAGTTCACCACTTGAACTGGTCGGTTTAGAGTCTAGTCAGTCCATTTGAACCTTAGTTGTTTAATTAAATACCTAAACACTTTTAGTAATCAACTTAAACATCATTCATGAATAAACTCCTATTCAAAGTATATCTTATGCATGTGACCCTATAGGTCTCAATTTACATTGGCAGTAAATGTCCATAACTAAATTATGACATCACAAGCAATGATTGGTATCTAGCAAGACATCATTGCTACTCAAGTAATTTGGAAAGTTGTAGAACAAATTCAACCTACAATATAGGGTTGGTGTTACCCTGATCGAATAGTTCTTTTGTCTCTAATATCTGATTTGAACTCGAGGCTTGGAATCATTATCCTCTCAACATTCAATCCATGTTCCTTGTACTAGAGCAGACTATCTGAGATACATGTGAGTTCACATATCACATATTGAATTACATGAGTATGGCCATACATTTTTCAGTCTCTCTTATCAAGTGGTTTGGATATCAATCTTGTAAAGACTCGATATTTACAGTTGAATATTTACAAAATAATATCACAATCATAAACAAGTCTATATTACAATCATGCTTGTACAACAGAGTCACGGAAGCTACATATATGATTACAAGTTTAAGAAATAGATTTTTTTCCTATCTAGTCTTCAACGGAGGACTACTCAGTGCATGTCTCTTCAAACTCTTCCATCTACCACCTGCCCATGAGTTCCCCGAAGGAACGAAACCACACATGGACCCCATTGTAGGGAAATAAAGGTCAGCAAAGCTGGTACTAAATCCAATCATTGAGCTATTAAAAATATAGGTACAAAACATGATTCAGGTATAAGATGAATTCTAGGAGGGGACTATTTGGTGGACTTAGTTTAGCCAAAAGAGAATAACATGTATCAACGGTTTCCATATATAGAGTTCAAGATGGTCTTAACAAGATTAGCGATTCTACAAAAATTGTCCAAGTTCAAGTGATCAAAATATTCAACATGATATTGATAATGTTAACAATTATACAACATTTTCCAAGTTCAAGATATCTACATATTCAACATTATTTGTAACAAAATGATTAGTTTAAATATTAGGATTAAGCACTTTCATATAATTTCTTTCAATGACTACAATGCCATGTGTTCAATCATCTATCAGAGAACGACACGGTAGTCTGCTATTTCAACCAGTATACTGGGGGACCACTAATCCATTACAACATGTGCACAGGGCGGCGGGATGTACCCAACCTCTAGGAGCCAAAGCTCTAAAGGGCCAAAGCCCAAAGGGACCAAAGTCCGGGGAGTCAAAACTCCAAGAATTCAATTCCAGTGCTTATCATAATATTTATCAATGTTTAACAATAATGAATATAAAGGGGTGAACTTTCAAAGAGGCAGAAATGGCTTATGAAAAGTATTGGGTTTACCAACAAACAATATGCATGGAATTTCAAGAGGGAAGCCAAATAACTCTATAATTAAATAGAGAATCTAGTACCTTTTTCTCCAAGCAAAAACCTAAGATGTTTCACACTCACAATTCAACGAGCTTCAAGGTTTCAAGATCTAATAAGAAAAGGAATTCTATGTCATCATGGGGTTAACAGTTGTTCAAATTGACTTATCTAGGATTAGGATACTTCTATATTAGTTTAGTATTTCGTATCCTATCCTTCATTATGATTTCTATAATCTAAGTTTGTCATGTTATTGAGTGAGCATATGATCCTTAACATATTTGTGTCCATGTATAGTCATCCATGATCACATACATATTAATATTTAGTTATGGACTATAGGATTAGGTGTCTATGCCATCCACATAACTACATATTCAATTGTCAATTTTCATATTATAGACTATGACCTAATGTTCCACATTCTCTTTCTATTTCATTTCTCGACATACATTTCTTAATGTCTATACTCATTAATTCATTCAAGTCATAAGGGTATAAAACTCCATAGAATACATTACATGTGATCTATAATATCACATGTGTTCATTATCAAGTTCACCCGAAATTGATTATATGTCTTCTCTCAGATTAATTAAATTCTAAATAAGACTAGGACAAGAGTACCCATTACTAATTATTTTATTTTACAAAATATATGTTCGTATATATTTTAAGGGTTTAGGGATTTGGTCTATATACATGGATTTATCTCGCAATTCTTATATAACTAGTTTACCCACAAATCAAATTAGATCATTTTCTCGTGATATATATTATATGGTACAATCGGTATCTAGGCTTATTTGTTAGTGGAATTCTAAAGACCTTTCATTTGCTACTATAGTAATGGTTATATGCATACATTAATATGATTTCATTAATTGTGATAGTTTGACTTATCTGGTATATCTACATGATCGAGTGGACATAATGAGAATCCAGATTATTATATGATCATAAGAGATTGATCTACTGAAATTTCTGGTTTGTTATGAAATTAACCAACTTCAGTATATATGAAATACAATGAGAAATTACTGACCTGTGAAAGGAGAGATCAGTTTTGATCTTCATGGATTAGCTTTATGGTAGAGCTTGTTCTAGTTGTTCATTGAGTTCTCTGAAGATCTGGCCATTAAACTAGCAGGCATGGCTGGGTTTTGAGGGAGCTACGAAACTGGGATCTGCACCATCATCAAGTGGTTGCAGGTTCAGAACATGGTGACGTCTGAAAGCTTCAGATTTTTATAACTTCAATCATCACGAGGATCTTTAGGGGATAGGAAAGGGATGACGAGGCTCGTGGATGCATTTCAGATTGGTAGTTGTGATTGGGTTATGATGTTGCAGGTCGTGTTTGCAACTAGCATGTCGCCGGTGCGTGCAACTGTGGTTGCTGACGGCCAGTCCGAAGGCAACCATGTCAGGCGGCGGTGCTTCATAGCGGTTACGATGGTTGCCCTTGTTGTGTCAGGTGGAGCATTGCTATCTGTAGTTCTCATCCGTCGAATAGGTCGGAGGGGCTGGCGAGGTCCAGTATAGGTCAACGGCACTGAGGAGCAGATCTTCAAGGGTTGTGCTAGAACCGTTGGTGGAGGAAGTGGCGGGAGCAGTAGGGATCGAATCTGCCGTCTACATCATGCAAGCACCTAGAGCACCGCTGGAGTTGAAGTTTAGGGGACTCCAGATCCGTCTGGTTGTAGATCTGTTTGTAGGTGGCGGAGTGGAACTAGCAAGGTTGAGGCAGGCGATATCGAGTCGCTGACCCTGTTGTGAAGTTTGCAATCTGTATTTTACTAGGTGTCCCGGTTAAATCTATATACTAAGTTGAAGTTGCCAATGCGTCAAGGAAGAACGAGGGTAAATGAAAGGTCAATATACTTGAGAAAAGGTTAACGACTGTTGAGGATGCATAAATTCTAATAATCGTTGCCGTTTTCGTAGTTGAGGGAATTAGGAACGAGTAAGGTTGATAGAGACGACCCACTGTGGATATTTTATAATCCATACATACTTACCATAAAAATGTATTAATTACTATCTACCCTTTTATGAAAACGTAAATAAATGACACCGTAAACTTTCTAATTCAAAGGATGATGGTGCATCTGTTTCTTTTATGATAAGATAAAAAAATTGAATGGGTTATAATTACTTCCCCCAAATACATAACACTCTCACCTCCTTTCTCACTCTTTAATTAATTTTAGAAACCTATAATTCTCCAATTACACTTCCAATTGATCGACAGAATTTAACCATCTCTTATAACATCGATCATTAATTTCTAAAATTAAAAGACACAACTTTTATAATCACAACAACCTTCCTTAAATTATCTTCAATAATGATTCTAAAGTTAATTTCTTATAATCCAAAATACTTTTCAAAGTAATGCCAAAGTCAAGGTTTTCAAATTATCATAAACACCCAAATGTGGGTCACATTACATTAGATTGGACTAGGATGACAAGAATTCATTTCGTCACAAAATATTCAAGTATATTCAAATATAGTTCATACATAAATTGTGGAATTGCCATTGTCATTTTCAAACGACGAGAACCAAAACCAATATGATATCCAAATTCTATTATGTTACAAATCTCATGTAGGAGGGACAAATCCCATCTACATCACTCTTACTCAATCTCCATATGTCACAGAGTACCTGAGCATCACCTTTATGGCATCACATTGGATGATGTCAAAGTATAACAAATGACATGTGATGAGTGTAGTGACTTCAGGTCTAAGAACCACAATCACCACTATCACTAGGAGAGATAATTCTGACTATCATTCAATGGTCTCCATGTATCACTCTCAAGGTGGGTCAGTTCGGTACACTATTCTATAACAAGTACCTATATGCATGGTTTGATATCACATATCATGACTAATGAGATATCGTCACCAACCAACACACACTCTAGTCTTATGCATTACAGTTGTCTATTTTGCTTCCATAGTAATATCTGACTAGGGTCATAACAAGAATGTGTGTACTCTTATCATACATATGGTCTCATTGTTTATGTTCTCAACCTGAAGACATATGTCATCGAGTAACATCATTCGTCAGACATCTACTTATGTCTGTGTCATAATAGACAAAATTACCTATATCATTATTAAATCAAGTATCTAATTCCCCATTACAATCATCATTTGATTAGCTCTCTGGGCATACATACCAACACTTCAGTTGGGGGTTATAACATGAAAATCATAATCATTCATTTAGATTATTAAACCAAACAATAAGATAGACGCTACCATAAGCTACTAATTGGCCTTAAATGGAACATGATGTGTGAAAGGGAATTACACCCTAGCACACCCTATCCAACCTTGCAAGGCTCATTTGGATTAGAGTTTAGGTGAAATTATACTAGGATTAAATCAAGTTTAGGTTTCTAAGGTAAAGTATTTTAGAGAAATTGGGGGCCAAGGGTAGTAATTGAGGGTTTAAATGAGGGTATCTCACCTCACATCACCCACCATCTAGCCTTTGGGTAGCTCCAAGTAAATTGCACTAAGTGCCTTTAAACTAGCTACTTATATATCACAACTAGGAGTATAAGAAGGGATATATATGAGGTAGAGGCTTTTAGAGAAATTGGGGGCCAAGGGTAGTAATGTAGGGTTTGAATGAGGGTATCTCACCTCACATCACCCACCGTCTAGACTTTGGGTAGCTCCAAGTCAATTGCACTAAGTGCCTATAGACTAGCTACTTAGATATCACACCTAGGAGTAGAAGAAGGAATATATATGTGGAAGATAGGGTGCTATCTAGGGATGATCAACTAGTTGGACCTAGGATCAAATCCCAAAATAGCCTCACATATGCCATTTTCTCCTAGACCTAGGCGGTTTCAAGCACAAATCACAAGATAATCCATGCTTTCTAGAACAAACCACAAATTAATTTATAGGAAATGCGATAGAAGTAGAAGACAATCAATATAAAATGAAATCATAGAGTTTACTAGTTATTTCCCCCCAACATGGTATCAAATTCACATTTTAACCCCAAACAACCCACCTAGAGTGGCTTAGCTACTCATGGAACAAAAAAGGAAAAAGGAAGAAGAAGTACAAGTGAGAAAAGCCATAAGAGCTTGTGAAAGTCCTTCTCTTCTTCACCTCCAGTAGCAAGAGCTCGTCCTCCCTCCCTCCAAGGTGGTTGGATGGCACAGAAAGGTGAGTGGAAATATCCAAAACCCTAGAAAACTAGGGTTGTGAGATAAGGGAAGGTGGAGATGGAGTGGAAGTAGGTGGGAGCTCAATGAATGAGGGAGTAAATGCTAGGGAGGCTAACCTTGTGCCCTTGCTCATATATTTATAAGGGCTAGGGAAGCATAGGATTAAGCAGGGGTAATATGGGAAAATTAGTGTTAAAAATGAGTTAGGACTGCTGGCCACCATGGCCGTTTTGGTCACCATGCCCGTGGTGGATGGGATACAGACGGCCGTGGTGAAATGATATATGTGAG
This sequence comes from Alisma plantago-aquatica, assembly GCA_963693085.1. Lineage (NCBI taxonomy): Eukaryota > Viridiplantae > Streptophyta > Magnoliopsida > Alismatales > Alismataceae > Alisma > Alisma plantago-aquatica. Next base: position 790,065,838 of record OY856410.1, on the reverse strand, counting down.
GTTGAAATGGATGAAATGTCATATAAATTTGTGGTTTTGGAAGTCTAGTGGCACAACCATGGTGGGCATTATGACCATGTTTGGTAGGTAGTAGCACAACCATGGTGATCACCATGACCATTTTGAAGGGAGGAATTACTTAGCCATTTCTTTGATCCCAGTCATCTTGGAGGCTCTTCACCGCAACTGTGGTGAGTCATGAGTGTCATGACTATGGTAGGCCTTGGATAACACAACTATTTTGCTAGTCACATCTGTGGTGGTTGAGTTGTCGTAGCTAGTTCATTCTTGAATTTTATCTGTGATATGGAGGAATCATGCAAAGGTCGTGGCATTGTACCATGACCCATTTTGAGGGCCCAACTATCTACTTTATCTCCCAAGTCCCTATTTCTGCTATTATTTGCCGTAGATTAATTTTTGACCACTTGTGAAAGGTTGGGGAATGGTTTAGGGATCATACAAGGGTGTAGAAACATAGGGTCCTCCTCTCGCTTCCTTGCATCCATTACAAGGTTCAAGTGCCAAAAAATAGACAAAGAATAGCCATACATGAATTTAATAGTAATACATATATTTGGGGAATTAGCTTGTATTCTAATATGTTTAGATGTGATTAAAGTACAATAAGACACAATATGAAGCCCTAAAATAGGTCTGTATCAGCTATGTGTTAATTGTTAATAATGTTCATAAATGAGGTATTAAGGAATGCATATAGGTATTTTTGAATTTAAGTAAAAGTTAAGTTCAAGGACGTTAATTGATTCATAAGAATGTACTCTTAGATTGAAATTGTTTGCTAGAATACTTGTATTTTGAGAATGATCTCTATTGTTGATTTGCAAATGAGATAAAATGTGTCGAGTTGTAACCATACCTAAAGATTGACAGATAGTAAAATGAGGACTAATATATGTGCCACACACACTTATGCATTGAGATTTATTCATATCTATATAAATTAAATGGAATGAGTATATGTTGCATAATAAGCCTATTTTTTAGTACAATGGATGATACATGATGTTTATGTGCCAACAATATTGTTGGTCCTAATAGCTCTATGAACATTTATTGAAATGTAGTAGATGAATTGAAATGATAAAAAGTGTGTTAGGCTTGAAATAATGTATACATTTGCAATTGAGAAACCCTAATTAGGATAAATACTTGAGAGTGAGATTATATATGAGGCAGATATCCCACTGATGATGAATCATATGTAATGATGCAAGAATTTTATAGAAATATGTGTGTTGTGGATTGTAGATTGTTGTGTTTTTTACTATTTGCCTTTCTTGTTAGCCCTGACATGCTTTATGTCATTATAGTTGCTCAGGAATATAATCACATGATAAATGATGTTTTGAATTTTTTTTAAGATGAATAAGAGGATTTCATAAGTGGATCATGAAACATCTAATTACCTCTCCTAAACACCGTGCATTTCCCAACCATGTTTAGATCTTAGCTTGTTACCTATGCAATATGATTATAACTCTGAAATGACTAGTATTTGAAAATATATTTTTAAATATGCTATAAATGATGGTTAAAAAGGAATTTAATAATTAGATTACTATCATGAATTAGATTTTACTAAATTCTAGAATATCTATTAGACTTAGAAATATCTACAAGTTTCTTCTAAGTTCAATATACATATTCCAATCCTAATGCATGTGCCTAGCTTGAGTGGGAGGTATCTGCTTTTGAGGATCTATATGAGTATCATGAGGTTATTTCAAATGTTTTTTGGTATAATTCCATCTACATGATAGGTCATGACAAAGAAGATATAATCTAGACTATAATGTCCATGCACTCTATCCTTCCTGGGTTGGGTAGTATTTTGAGTTTGTTCCTTAATATACATGTACTTGATATAAACTAAAGTTGCATATGAGTAATAAGATTTGATTCTAGTTATGATGGAGTTTAATAAGGCTTGTTATAAATTAATATAATGTCCTTGATGTGACATTGGTATTTGAGGTTTTATGAAGCAAACAAAAAATTTACCTGTGTTTGTATATTGCATTAATTGTATTTATCGAATAAGGTGTTCTATTTCTTAATCTAGGTTTAGGTTTAGGTTTAGGGTTTCCCTCTAATGGTTGGCATTTATGCTAATAAAAAAGAAGGTCCCAACATTCATCATGTTGAAATTGACATCCCATCATATTCACTAACAATGTGTCATACAACATAGATTGCACTACTGTGAAACATGACCACTTACTATGCATCATCAACTCTACCATTCCATCAATTCATGCCTTGTAGATATTACAATACCAGTCTAAGTATATTTTCATTGAATTGTATTATAGAATGTTGTTTCATCATCATCATCATCATCATCATCATCATCATCATCATCATCATCATCATCATCATCATCATCATCATCATCGTCATCATCGTCATCATCGTCATCATCGTCGTCATCATCATCATCATCATCATCATCATCATCATCATCATCATCATCATCATCATCATCATCATCATCATCATCATCATCATCATCATCATCATCATCATCATCATCATCATCATCATCATCATCATCATCATCATCATCATCATCATCATCATCATCATCATCATCATCATCATCATCATCATCATCATCATCATCAAATCATATAAGACTTAGTCCCAACCATGTTAGGTTTAGCTACATGAATCCTTCTTTTTCAATCAACTATATCATGGGTCATATTTTGATCAAAATGTAAAGATTTAGAAATCTCTTTTAGTAAGCCTTTCCCTGGTTATATTATCTCTATCTCTTCTTCTTTTAATTATGTTTGACTTAATATCATCGTTTCATATAGGTGTGTTAGTAGGTCTGCATTGCACATGTCCATACCATCTCAATCGGCCCTCGCACAACTTTTCCTCAATTTTCTCCTTACCCACTTTGTTCATGGTATAGTCATTTCTCAAACAAAATGTTCTTATGACCCCACACATCCATCTCAAGATATGTAACTTAGCCACATTCATCTTGTTTATACCTTGTTTCTTCACTGTCCAATATTCACTCCGTATAGCATGGATGGCCATACAACTATTCTATATAATCCTTAATTTTAAATCATATAGGAATCTTCTAGTCATAATAATCCAGTTGATATCCTCCATTTCAACCATCATGTCGTGATCATGTGACAAAATCATCTGAACATCCTCGACTATTTTAATAATAAACCCAAGTAATGGGATTTATCATAGTTTGGCACATCCACTTTGTCCAATTTGGTCCTACCATTCACAATCCTGGTTTGGCTGAAATCGAATGCATATACTCAGTTTTGCTCCTACTAATCACCAATCCATTTGATTTCAATGCATATTTCCAAAGTTCAACTCTATCATTCAATCCATCTTTAGATTTTGTCAGTAAACACAATATCAACAACAAATAACATGCACCAAATAATATCATCCTCAACATGCTTTGTCAACTCATCCATAAGAAGGACAATTAGATATGGATTTGAGTGTTGATGCTTTATGTATTGGTGTCTCTCTTCCAAGATTCTTCACACTTGCATTTGAGATATCATGCATGTTTTTAGTAAATTCCATGTGTTGGATTGGCACACAATTTTCTCCAAAACCATCAGCAATACTTCCCTAGGTTCTATCATAAGTATGTTCCAAATCAATAAAAACCATATGAAGATATATTTTTCTTTCTCTATACTTATCCACAAGTCTCCTTATAAGAAAATAGAATCTATTATTGATCTTCCAGACATGAAACCAAAGTAGTTGTTTGGTAAATGTGTTATATGTTTTATCCTTTGCTCAATAATCCTCCCCCAAAGCTTCAGAGTGTGACACATCAACTTGATACAAATGTAGTTTGTGCCACCTTGAACATCTATTTTATTCTTAAATATGGGGACTATAATACTATTTCTCCATTTATCTGACATCTTCTTGGTATTCATAATCTTATTAAAGATATTGCTTGACCACATAGCTCCTTCATTCCCATACTCTTCCATATATCAATGAGAATACCATCTACTACACATGCCTTTCTCATATTAATATTTTTCAAAGAATCATTGACCTCAAATATTAGAACTCATCCTATGTAAATGATATCACATATATTCATGTAACACCGGTCTCTTAGATTATTCATAGTTGCTTGCTCCACCAAAAAGCGTACAGATCCATTGATTTCTGATATCATCATCTTTCACCAACAATGTAACATCTTCATTCTTGATGCATTTTACTTGACCCAAGTCTCTTTATTTCCTTTTTCTTATATGATCCATTTCATATGTATCTTTTTGTTCTTATCTTGTGTCCAACTTCTTATAAATCTATTTGAAGAACCTAGACCTTGCCACTTGAACAACCTTTTTAGCTTATTTCTTTGGTTGCTTGTATCTCTAAAAAGGTGCATCATCTTGAGATTTGGGCAAGATCCTATAAATCTCCCTTTTGAGTTTGATAGCCTTATGTATTTTATCATTCCACCACCAATTCTCTTTACGTGGAGTCTCACACCCTTTAGACCACCCAAAAACCTCTTTGACAACTTTTTTTATACATGAGCCCATATTATGCCACATAGTGTTATAATCAGACTCCAAGTTCCAAGTCCCTCCTTAATGAAATTATCATACAAAACTAATCTCTTTTCTCCTTTAAGATTCCACCTCTCGATCCTTCTGTGCTAGTTTATGTTATGCTTGCCTATGTTGAGTTTCATGCTAATATCCAGAATCACCAACCTATGTTGGGCAGTCAGTTTTTCCCTAGGGTTCACTTTACAATCCTTGCATACTTTATGATCCACCCATATTGTAAGGAAGTAATCAATATGGCTAAAATTGTGCCCACTCTTGAAAGTAATATTGTGATTTTTTTTTTGAAATGAGTGTTTGTCAAAATCATATCACATGAAACTATGAAATCAAATTTCCTCTCTCCTTTATGTGTATCTTCTACCATATCCAAAACCCCAACAAACTATATCATATCTAGAAATGTTATTCTCCAAATGGTTATGTAAGTCACACTCGATAATGATCTTTTTCTTATTGGTATTCTTTCCATCAATTCATCCAGATAATGCCAAAAATCCTTCTTAACAACCTCACAAAGGCCAACTTGAGGGTCATAAGTGTAAATAAAATTAAAATAATCTCCCCCAAGAACAACTTTGACATTTATGATTCTATCAACCATCCTTGTGAAACTTAACAAGTTGCTTCTTAGTGAAATATTATTTGGTTAATAATTATATATTAACAAAGCAAGATAAGATTGTTGTTGATAAAAATACCTAGAAATACGTAAGAAAGAATAATACTTTTTACTAGAAAAAGTATTATAATAATTGGATTTATGTGTGAAGAAGGAAAATTAGTAGAATAATGTTTTGTACATGTAAGCAAACAATTTAGTGGAAAATCAAGTTTCTCAAGATTTTCTTATCTCATCATACCCCATCTTTTACATGGAGACAAAAGTAGACAACATTCCTTCATAGATTTTGTATGAAAATTTTCTCCTTCCCCATCATGATGATAACCAAACAATATTTTACTATTTAGACCATGGCCCACTTCATGATGAACCATGTACCAGACATAACATAAAGGTTTCTATTGTTATATTTTCCAACAATATGAATCTATGGTCAATGTTGCATTAATAAAAAGGTTTCACCGCCTAATCATCTTGTGTAATAAGTTCAATTGTGTTATGTTGGTTAATAAAAAAATAAGATTTTTTATAATCCAAAACCTATATTTTATGAGAAACTCATAAAATTACTCAGGTTTAACAAATGCTTCGAAAACACACACTAGTAACTCCATTATTTTCAATCCTCAAATATAGTGTCTTGATTGTGTTTTTTAGATTTTCAACCCAAAAGCTCATTATGTAGTCATTTTTTTTCATTCTTATGGATGTTGATCATATTCTCTAGCTATAGAGTAAACACTAATTTTGAATTTGTTTTGGTTAAAAATATATTTTGACTTATGTAAAGTATTTCAACCTTAGAATTGGCTTCAACACTTTTCTTTGGAAATGTCAATCCTATAATAAAATTTTGGTTTTATAATGTGTAACATAAAAAGAAAATTGAATTATGTCATGTTATATATTTATTCAAAGTAACCACACACAAATATATATATATATATATATATATATATATATATATATATATATGGTTACTTCTAAGAAGTATACAACATGAAATAAATTCAAATTATGTATATATATCAAAGTCATAGATTTATTTTTTATAAGGGAATCCTTTCAATATAAAATCACATTTGATCTAGTATTTTCAAGTAACCCTTGCTACAAGATGAGATGTGGCCAAAAGTTGATCATGCCATACCCAATATAGATAAATGTTATCATGGAAAATGTTTCATGTTCCATGAGCATCAATCACATGTTTCCTAGTTGGCATCCTAGTTGAAACCACTCAGTCACCTCCTGAGTGAATATTTCATATGGGTTCATACAAACATCAAAATCAAATTGAATAGTGCAATGTTCGAATGTGACAAAATAAATTTATCTGATATGCAATTTGAAATCTAATGGATATCATATCTACCATATGAGTATGATTCCATAAATCATTATTCACACAAAAATTAGGATGATGATTTTGTAAACCACAATAGAAATCTAATATATATCATATTCTAACATTTCTCATTTGCTTTCATATCTTTAGGGTGTTGGATGATGATTCAATATCCTTCTTGTGACACATACAACATATCCTAAAAAATATGATGATAACATCATCAAACTTTAAATTTTATCTTTAAATCTTTGAGGTTGCCATCCGAAAAGGAATGACCCCCAAATTTTTTATTAGCATCTCTATGAATACATTTAGGACTTTCTTACCATATAATTAGGTTTATGTATGCGATAAAAAATAAGATCAAATGCTAATAGATATGTTATATAGATATGAAATATGATTACTATATTATGTATTATACCTTATTTATTTCTACATGTTATTTTTTTAAATATATATGCATAATTTTCAATTTCTAGATTTTATTGGAGTATTAGATTTCAGATCTATTCTCTTGGATGTGAAATTTAGAATTGAGCCCGAATTTATAGGATGTCAAAATAAGGTTGAAATCATGAATTTTATATATGTGAGCCTAATTTTATAGAATATTGTGATTGTTTTGAAATTGTATAGATATTAGATTGTTATTAAAAGTACCATAACTCAACTATCACAGTTTTGGTTTAGATATCAACTTTTAATGAAAAAATAAATGAGAAAGTCCATATTTGAATATAATTTTCTTAAGGTCGAACCCTCGTGGTCATGGTCTCAAAGGTGTACTCAACCACGTCATGTATGGTGATGGTTTGTCTATTAAAATAGTATAAAAGTGTCCCAGTTCTAGTAAGGGCTCCTCACATAATAACATAGAAAAGTATGTTTACCTACCACTTTATATCTACTTGTTAAAATCTGACAAAATATAGAAAATGGCATAAAGTCTAATTTTGAATTATATTGGTCAGTTTGCAAGTTCAATATTAATAAAGGTTCAAATCATTCTTGAAATGGATTGCTTCGGATGAACCATATTTCTATCTAAGCACCTAGTATTTTTTTGTACGTAGGGAACAAGGTAATCACTTAGAAAGAAGAATTTTTAAAAGAAAACCAACACACACGCGGAAAGTCTTTGGCTCTTTGCGTTGAAATCTGAAAAACAAAAACAAATTGTAAAGTCCGTTAGATAACATTTAGAAAACCAACACAAAAGCAGAGAAGAATGCTTTTTTGTCATATACCTTGATCTTCCCCGCTTACCTACCTCACTTAATAGGTGTGGAAATCAATAATTAATAAAGCCATTATTATATTGTCATAATAAAAGACTAAATTTCTCAATTTAGTGGGTTAACTTATTTTTGTTAATTTCAGCCACTTGTTTTCCCATCACATCAAATGGAGATAATGGTGTTGGGCTAGTCTATTTTCAAGCCCGGTTGGGGTGGTGCGTTAGGACAAGATTGTTTCTGTGACACTGATATTAATATCCATGCTAACACAGTCACAAAAATAAACAATTGTCCTCTACAATTAGAAAATAGAGCAACTTCCTTTCCTGTTGCATCTACAGTATACTCAAATGAAAGAAGAAAGAGCCAAGGAAGAAAGAAGAAAGGAGAGAAAGGGAAGAGGGTGACACCATTTTTGTTTTCTTATCCGATCATCACATAGTTCTTCTCCACAACCTATATTCTTGTTCTACTTGAATATTCTCTACAAGGAGTATTTTTCTGAGAGACCTTTTAATGTGGTGACCTATTGATGTGGTATAATCTATATCTCTTCTTTTTTTTCTATATATTCCTCAAGTTTTGGGTTAAAACTTGAGACAATATTTGTAATCTATTGATTAATGCATTTTTCTGTTGGGCTTTCAACGCATAATTTCTCTCACACATTATGGGAGTTTTCTATATAAATCTTAGTGTTATATGTGATTGCTTGTTTGTGTTTATTTTATCTTTACTCGCATACAAATCTTACTTTATGTTGTTGTGCTACGCTAACATCTAAATATTGTATACCTAGTCCACATGTGTAGGTGATTCCACAATATATGTGTGTGTTAGATACACACATATTTGCATGCAATACCTTTAAGTGGTATCAGAGCAATGATTAGGTTACGTGGACTAGATTGAGCTACAAGTTTCATGGTGAATCAGTTAGCCACAATGGATTTTTTGCTTGATGACGAGCTACAAGTACTTCTACTTCTTGGTTCTTTACCTGATAATTGGGAGACTTTGATTATTTGTGTTAGAACTTTGCTCCAAACCAGAAGTTGACGTTAGAGTTGGTGTCCAATAACCTACTAAATGAAGAGACAAGATGACATAGCTCACCAGAGACATCTGCTTCACACGCTCTTGTTGCTGAAGATAGAGTGAGGAGTCAGAGTCGCAGCCAAGGTGGTGACAGAGAAAAGTCATGTAGGAAAATATGGCATCAGATATGACAACAGAAATAAAAATTTACTTGACATATTCCCCATAAATAGTAGATAGTGTCAACAAATATGAGATAAAAAAGAGTTGTAAAATTATACGTGGTCCTAGAGCAAGTCCAATGACATTTCCTTTGTAGTAGCATGCACCTTTGTTCAAGTTGTGCTTAGACAACTTTTTTTGTCAGCCTCTTGGTCTAAAACCATGAACAACAGTTGTCGGTGTCTTCCTAGTGGGGAAGATGCGTCCTCACCTCTAGAGTATTCCTTGTAGATCATTAGAACTCCTTTCGTTCTAGATGAATGGGCATGCAAGAGTTGTCCCTTTTAGTTGATCTACCAAATGAACAGTTCACAACCTGAGCCGATCGGTTCATGCACCCGAGTTGATCGGTTCACTTGCTGAATAGGTCATTTCAGAGTGCATATTGCCAATGTTGTTTAAATTGAATACCTAACACTTTCGTAACCAATGTTATGCATCATTCATGAATAAACTCCTATTCCAAGTGCATTCCTATGTGTGTGACCCTATAGGTTCCAAGTTACGTTGTAAGTGAATGCCCATAACTAATTTATGACATCAAAAGCAATGATTGGTATCAAGCAATACATCATTTCTACCCATGTAATTTAGATAGTTGGAGAATAACTTTAACCTACAATCTATGATTGGTGTTATAGTGATTGTATAGTTCATTTGTCTCTGATACCCATATTGAACTCAAGGCATGGAATTATCGTCCTCTTAAATGTTCAACCCATGTTCCTTAAACTTGAGTAGTCTGTCTGAGATATATGTGAACTCAACATCATATATCGATTCACATATGCAGGGCCATGATTTTCTCAGCCTCACTTATCAAGTGGCTGGGATATTAAACTCCTATAGGAGGGACAAATCTCATAACATCACTCATAGTCAATCCCCATGTACCATAATGCATTTGAGAATCACCTTTATGGTAACCCTTATTCAAGGTGACATTTGATGATGAAAAAGTACATTAAACAACATGAGATGAGTGTAGTGATTTAGGTCTAATAACCACAATCACCATAATCAGTTTGAGAGCTGATTCTGAATACCATTCCATGGTTTCCATGCATCACTCTCAAGGTAGATCTGTTCGATACACTATTCTCTAATAAATATACATGTGTTTGGTTTGATATCATATATAATGACTAATGAGATTCTGTCATCAACCAACACACATTCTAGTCTTAAGAGTTATTATTGTCTAATAGCCTTCCATAATAACAATTGACTAGGCACATAACAAGAATGTATATACTCTTAACATATGTATGATCTCATTGTTCAGGTCCTTCACCCGAAGACATACGTCATTGAGTAGGATCATTCTTTAGACATTTATTATGTAATATCATTATCTCATAACTAAATTAAACAGAATAGATTAGAAGATTGCCTTTATTATTAATCAAATCATTTACAAGTTATGCCATTACAATCATCATTTGATTGGCTCTCTGGGCATACATACCAACAAGTCAAGCCATTGGTCAATGTAGAAAGTAAGATGGCTTATCGTCACTAAAACAAATCACATCACTTAACGGAATTCTGAAGGAAAAAAAAAGAGAAATTGCAGAAAGAAAGCAAAAAGTGACAGATGGTGAAAGCAATATATCCTGAGTTGTTATAGATGATGTAGAGATACTCACATGTGGAGTTACCACTAAAAAATGTCTACACATTAGTGATAACACATAGTGGGTGTTGGACATTGTTGCTTCTTACCACATCACTCCTAATAGACATTTCTTTTTATCCTACAAGTCTGGAAACTCTGGAACAACAAAAATGGCTAGTAAAATCTATGAAGAGATTCATGAGATTGGTGATGTGCACATTGAGATAGAGTTGGGTTATACCATCTTGATATACAATGGTAGACATATTCCTTCCATTGATTGTAATATCATATCTGACTATGGTTTGAACATTCAGGGCTTTCACCATCATTTTGATGACTTGAAAACTAAAGTCACCAAAGGACAATTGGTCATGGCTAGGGGAAAAGTTTGTTGCACCTTATACAAGATGAACATAAACGTTTATAGTGATAGTGTCAATGTTCTGGAAAACTGTAGTTTTCTAGATTTTTGGCATAAGAAACTTGGCCACATGAGTGAGAAAGGATGACATGTGCTTGCAAAGAAAGAGTTGATCCCCTATGCAAAAATGCAATTCTTGGTCCTTATGAAGGTTGCTTTTTTGGGCAGAAATAAAGGCCCCCATTTAGTGCTCAATATGAGAAAAATACTAATGTCTTAGACAAGATTTACTCTGATGTTTGTGGTCTTGTGGAAGACAACTCCTTAGGTGGAAACAAGTTCTTCATGACTTTTATTGATGATGCATCTAGAAAAGTGTGGGTCTATTGTCTACATAGGAAGGATGAAGTCTTTGATAACTTCACAAAATTCCATGCTATGGTTTAAAGGAAGACATGGGAAAAGTTAATGTATCTCCATTCTGATAATAGAGGTGAGTATACTTATAGAGAGTTTAGGTCTTGTTGTGAAGGATCTAGTATTCGGCCTGAGGGGATAGTTCTAGAAACTCCACAACACAATGGTCTAAGTGAAAGTTTGAATAGAACCATTATGAGAGAGTCAGATGCATGATAAAGAATTCCAAATTACCTAAGGAGTTCTACATAGAGGTAGTGAATATTGCTTGCCACTCGATTAATAGGTCACCATCTGTTACTTTAGATTTTGATATTCCAGAGAACATGTAGATAGGGAAGACAACATCTTACTCCCACCTTCGATTATTTGGGTGCAAGGAATTTGCATATGTTCCTAAGGAGTAGAGGCAGAAGCTTGATGACAAATCTACTCCTTGTATTTTTCTTGGTTATGGTGATGAGTAGTTTGTCTACAAGCTATGGGACCTAGAAAATAAAAAGATGACCGGGTGCTGTAATGTGATCTTTTTTGGGATCACTTGCATTTTGATACTATGATTATAGAGACTGAGTAGTTTGTAGATGATTCAATGATTGATAAACCAATTCCTTCTCCAGTCCAACAAAATATTGATGCAGAGTAGATTGAGGATGATGAGATCCCTCATTATATGATAAAAGATATTCTTGGCATAGATGAGGTCCATGACCAGGAGGCTCCTGAGCCGGGGGAGCAACCCCAATAGGTAGATCTAGTAGAATAAATAGTTAAGGAGGTCTACTATAGAGAAAAAGGTGTCTACCATATATTCTGATTCAAAGTGGTCATTGATCACATAAGAGGGGGAGCCAAAAAGTTATGAGGAAGTAAAGTCTCATAATAAAAATGATAAGTGGATGCATGCAATGCAATATGATATGAACTCATTGAAGAAAATGATATGCATGAGTTAGGAAAGCTTCCTGAAGACAGAAAAGCCTTAAGGAATATGCAAAGTGTTCATGATAAATAAAGATGGAAATGACAACACTATGAGATACAAAGGCAGACTCATGGTGAAAGGCTTTGGGAAAAAACATGTTATTGACTTGATGATATATTTTCTCCAATGGTGAAACTGACTTTAGTCCGCACTATTTTGGGCTTGGCAGCTAGCTTAGACCTAAATATTGAACATCTTGATGTAAAGACAACCTTCCTCCATGGTGAGCTACAGGAACACATGTATATGCAACAACCTGAAGGATTTGTTGTGAAAGGCAAAGAACACATAGTTTGCAGGTTGAATAAAAGTATGTACAGGCTGAAACAAGCACCCATATAGTGGTACAAAAGGTTTGATTCTTTTATGCTAAAGCAAGGTTACCATAGGATAAAGACAGATCATTGTGTTTACTTGAGGAAATTTTTAAGTGACAATTTTATCATTCTCTTACTTTATGTTGACGATATGTTGGTTGTTGGCAAAGATGCTCAAATGATTGTCAAGTTAAAAAAAGAATTATTTAAGTTTTTTGACATGAAAGACTTGGGACCAGCCATACAGATTCTTGGCATGGTCACTAGGTGTGATAGGAAAATAAAGAAACTTTCATTGTCATAGATAAATATATTGAGTGGATATTTGAAAGGTTCAACATGAAGGGAGCAAAGTCAGTTGATCCCCCCATTTCCAGTCACTTTAGACTGAGTAGAAAATAATCTCCTTCTACGAAGCAAGAAAATCAATAGATGGCTTACATACCCTATTCTTATGCAGTAAGAAGTTTGATGTATGATATGGTGTGCACTAGGTCTGATATTACACATGCAATTGGTGTGAGTAGTAGATTTTTATCTAACCTTGGTAAAGAGCATTGTAATGTTGTCAAATGGATACTCATGCTTGTTTATGCTTTAGCGATGCACAACTAGTTCTTACAAGTTTCACATATGCAAATTTAGTAGGTGATCTTGATCTCATGAAGTGTACCTCAGGTTTTCTATTCACTTTTGTAGGGGGAGCTATTAGTTGGTAGTTTAAATTAAAAATGTGTGCTACTTTATCTACTACTGAGGTAAAATATATCAAAATTTGTAAAGTAGGGAAAGAGATTGTTTGGCATAAACGTTTCTCGTAAGAATTGGGTTTGACACATGATGCATATGTTATTTATTGTGACAGTCAGAATGCCATGGACCTGAGCAAGAATTCTTCTTATCACTCTAGGATAAAGAATATTGACCTGGGATACCATCGGTTGCATGAAGCTATCAATGATGACCAACTAAAGGTGAAGAAAGTCAACACCAACAAAATCTTTATGATATGCCGACGAAGGAAATTCTTAGAAAGAATCTTGTTACTTGTAAGGAGCTTTCCAACTTGGAATCCAATTAAGGATTCATGAGGATAGTCTCTCCTTTTAGATACAAGGGGATATTGTTGGAGCACCTTATTTTCTAACCCACTTAGGGCGGCCCATTAGGGCACAACTTCTTCCTTGACGCTTTGTATTGATGTAACATCCCTCACCTGGGTTATGCCCTAACCCTAGAATTTTTGCTTACGTAAGTCATTTAGATTCTTGTCTTTATCTTTTGAAAAGTAATTAAGACTAAAGGAGAGCTTATGTTTCAATTTTGGACCTATTTGAATAATGTTGAAACAATATTTTACCTATTTTGGACTAAAGTGCAATTTACCCAATTTAAGGGGTTACCTTGCAAATGTTACATGTAAATGTTCCTCAAGTTTTATAGCATCATAAGAATGAGAATGATGCTGAGGTATGGCTTCCACAAGCCTAAGTTCCAAGAAGAAGCTTGTTTGAGTAATGCTTGTGTATTGAATGCTAGTTTTGGAGTAATTTGCAAATTACCCAAAACCTAGGGTTGGATATGTAAAATACAACCTCTATTATGTCCCTACTATTTCTTGGTATCATTTAGAGAAAATAAAAATAAAGGGGCATCTTTTTTGAACCACTATTGAGGAGAGATAATCTTGATAATAAAATAATCAAAAAACAAGCATAAATGAAACCCTAATTTATTTTGTAGCAAAAATAAATATATTAATTAAAGTGCCCATCAGCTAAAAAGGATGTAGTTGAAATCCTATAGTGGGAGGACGTCCAAATTCCTTGATTGGCACCGAAATATCCTAAGTAGGTGAAGAAATCCACTCACATTTGTTAATAAAAAAGTAATGTCCACTAAAAATGGATAATAGTATTATAATGATTAAGGTGCTTAAGTGGTTGCTTTTAATTCAAGGATAATTGAGAGGATATTGAGGAAAAAGGAATATGGCTTCGAAGGCAAGGAAGGGAGGGGGCATGTGGCAAGAAAGTGGATGAATTTTCTCCTACTTTCTCTCTCCTAGAAAATCAATTATATGTACTCGATTTTCTCCTTACTTGAAAGGCTATTTTTGCAAACCACTTTCTTTCCTTGCTTTGGCCGACGACCAAGGAGCTTAGGAGCAGGAGGAAAACATTCTCCAAGCTGAAGGTAAGCTCCATGATCATCTTCAACCTTGAATTGATGGTTGAAATCAGATTTCAACACTCATTTTCTTCTCTCTTCCATCCAATGCTCAACCTTGAATATCTTTTGCATTAAAAGAGTTGGAAACGAACCTTGGATAATTGAAGGATATGCTTTCACCATTAGAGATGAGAATCTTGAAGCTTTGAAGCTACTTTGAAGGCGGGTTATATAACTTGAACCCATCGATGTTATTATTGTTTTCAATTCCTCATCATATGTTGATCTTTTATTTCTTCTTGAATAATTGATGAATTCATTATATATAAATATGACATAGAAATTGGAGGTATGAAGCTTGATGATGATGACATCATATTAGCACACACCTCAAGAATATAAAAAACAAACAGTTTCAAATTTTGTTGGTCAAACGGTTTCAAACCGTTAGAGACCAAACGGTTTCAAACCGTTTGGTTACCAAACAGTTTCAAAACCGTCAGAGGTCAAACGGTTTCAAATCATTAGAGACCAAACAGTTTTAATGGATTCAAATATCAATTGGTCTCATGACCTAATAACTTCAAACAATCAAACTCAATTGATTCCAGAACCCTAGCTCAATTGGTTTCAAAACCCTAGATCAATTGATGTCAAAACCCTAATTTAGGATTAAACAGTTTCAATTCTGATTTGACCAAAAGGTCTCAGACCGTTTGAAGGTCAAGTGACCTCAAGACCGTTTGAAGGTCTAAACACTCTCAAACCGTTTGGAGGTTTAGGGTCAAAACCATTTGAAGGTTCAATTGGTTCAAACCGTTTGAAGGTCTAATTGATTCAAACCCTGTGAGTACTAATGACCCCATAAGTGGTTGAAGAGTATCTCAAGGTTGATTTTAATGGAAGTACCTCTAAAGTATTTAAGTGATTAATACATTTAGAGTGATTATCAATTGATGACTATGAAGGTAATAAATTCAATATACTATGATAAGCATAGGTGTATGTACTTAGTGAAAGGTTAAGTCAACTGAATAAGGTATGATGGTGATGTGTGTTCCTAGTACATGGAACAATGATAAATATGCTTTAATACTTAAATGATGCTATGTGCTCCAAGATACGTGGAAGCACTGACTTAGGGTTTGGATTAATGAGGTAATCATAAAACCCTAATCAATGGAGAATGGAAACCCTAATCGATAAGGAAAATTACAATACATAAGTTTAATTGAATACTTATGAAGGTATTATGTAATTCTAGACATGTGGAACAATGAGTTAGGTTTTGGATATTAATTGTAATATCAATGCATTCTGCCAGATGCATGGAGTTTTGAATTAAGGTTTGATCTTTGATAATGTGATCATGAAACCCTAATCGAGAAGGATGAGAAACCCTAACCCTAATGTAGGGTGATGTTATGTGAAACCCTAATGTAGGGTGATGTTATGTGAAACCCTAATGTAGGGTGATGTTATGTGAAACCCGAATGTAGGGTGATGTTATGTGAAACCCTAATTGATAAAGATGGGAAACCCTAACCCTAATGAGGGAATAGTGATGTTATCTTATATTACATAATGTTGATATGTAATTGATATGGTTGTTATCAAGTATACTAACCATGCAGGTATGATGAGATGATGAGCATAACCAGGTATGAACTATGATGTTAATGGGCATTGTGAGCCATTATTTTATTTGTTGCCTAGTGAGAGGTGACAAGAAATTGAATATGCATGGTGAGCTATGTGAGATGCTTGTGTAACAAGTATCATGAATACCTTGGTCAAATGACCTGGAGGTAATAGTTACTTGATAGTGGTAACCATGTTCAGTGATGAACTAAGGGTTTGAATAACCAGATCCAGTAAACATGATGATGGTATTGTTGAGGGATGTGAATTCCCAGTAATGAGATAAGGGATTGAGATCCCAATGTTTTATAAAGTTTTGAAAAGTACTTGATAGAAGTATTATATGTTTCTTTGTAGCATTTGTCATAATAATTCTTGTTTGAAAAATTGACTGATGCTAAAAGAATATGGTAGTGTACTTAAATAATCAAGTGGAATTTTATCATGTAGAGCCCTGGCCATAGATCCATCATCGTCAGTAGCTGGTGATGGTGAAACAGATTCTCCTACGGGTTAATCCAGAGCATATATTGTTGAATATGCAGGGTTTCTCCTAGCCAAAAATAGGAGGATTAGAGTGCAACTTCGGTTGTAGACTCAAGATATGTATAAGAGCATGGTGAATAGGTCCATGGCTCAGTGTGATAGAGTATGAATGCGTTCATGGCTCAGAGAGCACGATGAACTGGCCCGTGGCTCAGATTTACTAGCACCGGGACCTGTACCAAGGCGGGCTAGAGAATGGGTAGCCTATGAGAGCTAACCCTGTGACCGAGGTCACTTAAGCAAGAGACTGCGGTCCTACTTGTTGTCTCACACTGATCGAGATGGATGAGATCGTGGAGTCCGACTCTTCCTTTGATCTTGTATGGCACCGACTTTGGGTTTCGCAATCGAAGGTTGGATTTGAGCGGTACGGCTCACTTCCTCAGGGCATAAGTATGATTGTAAAATGTAATAAGCCGTGTAGTATTTGCTTAAGGATGAAATACGGAAATCATTGGTTGATGTTACATTGCTTACTGTATCCTAAATGGATAGATGTTATACATGTTCTTCATATTCCTTATTAAAATGGATAGATGATTTACTGCTTTATCATTTATAGCTGTAATTCTTTAAAAAATGATATTGCTCTATTATGCTTAATAATGATTAAATCCTACTTTTAAATAGAGAATCCTCTGCTCAGTTTATGACTATTTATATGCAATAATAATATTTCTGGCGGAGAGTTATATCTCTCGCTGGGACAATTTTAATTGTCTCACCCACGTGGGATCCAACCTTTTTAGGTGGATGACGACGAGGAGGTAGAAACCATACAGCAGGGGAAGGACAACAACATCAGGGACAACGGTAACATCTCAGGTGGAGATACTGACTGTCGTGTCTTGTAGATATGAGTCCTATGTGTCTTCTCTATACTCTCAGGTCCTTGGAGTTAGTACTTAGTGTTTTATTATCGATCTGAGATTTTGGCATTGAATGCCTCGAGGTTTTGTGTTGCTTATGTATAGATTTAACTGAGCAACTGTTGTATATATTCCTCAAGATGAGATGATACATGACATGTAATATACAATGTAAATCTGAATATACGCAGTACTTTGGTTCTCCTTATAAGAGTTTTCTGGAATCAGATCTCTTTGCAAAAGGTTTTAATTTTTAGTGATTTTTGTTAATCTGCTGTTTATGTTTGATTCCACAATTAATTACACAGTGATAATCTGATTTGTGGTCAGGTCATCGCAATTAATACCCATGCTCATACAGCCACAAATATACACAATCATCCTTTACAATTAGCAAAGTGAGTCGTCTCATCTCCTATTCATCTGCAATATACTTGGTGGAAAGAAGACAAGCCCAAGGAAGAGAGAAGGAAGGAGAGAAAGGAAAGAGGGTGTCACCACTCTCATTATCTTCTCCAGTCTACACTGATTTCTCCACTACAACCTATATTCTTGTTCCACATGAGTTATCTATAGAAAGGGGTGTTTTCCTGGGAGGCCTTTTGGTGTGGTGACATACCAATATGGTATAATATATATCTCTTCTTTTTTGCTCTATATTCCTCAAGTTTTGGGTCAAAACTTGAGACAAACTCTATAATCTGTTGGTTATTAGATTTCTCCATTGGGGTTTGACCCCAATGATTTTTCCCTCAAATATTGTGGGGATTTTCCACATAAATCTTGGTGTCCTATATGTTTGCTTGTTCGTGTTTATTTTATATGTTCTTGCATATGGGATCTTGCTTATTACATTGTTTTGTTGCGCTACACATACTGGATATTGTATACATATTCCATAATATTTACATGTGTTAGATATACACATATTTGCCTGCAATCCCTTAAAATGGAAGGAGAAGAAGACTTGACTTGAAATCTATTAAAAAGGTTGGAAGAAAATACAAATCGTGGGAGGAAAAATATAAATAACATGACTAGAAAATTCAATATAGTCCATAATCAATGAGAATGGAAAAGAAGTAGTCTCTCACATATATTTTATGTCACTTGGAGGGATACATGTAATGTTGGAGATTATTTAGAAAAATATAGAAGGAAAAAAAGAGAAAAATTAAATGAAAAAACAATTATTTAAACACATTTTGCACCGATCCTTGGCTTGATAGCTCTCCTATTTTTAATAAGAAACTTTACATTTTCATCAGGGGTCATTTAGTTAAATTCATTTAAAATTTTTTGGTACAATCCAAATTAATTGGTATTTCATTAACTATATTTAACAAAAATATAGCATTAGGGTCATGCTTATTTTGACGATGATGTGAAGTCACACTTTCATCCAACATGTGCATCACCTGCTAGCCTAGATGCTGCACCAGACTACTAACTTTACTCTATCGACAAGCAAGTACTCCTAAAACTAGACAATGTCCTTGTACATGACTATCGATATTCTAAAAGGAGGCAGCCAAATGGCCCCTCATTGTTTTATGAAATACATCACTAATGACAAGGCTAAAAGCCTTATCCAATCCAACAAAATCATTTCCTTGAAACATTAAGCAATTTGTACATGGGTTGACTTTTATTCAATTGGACAAGCTTACCAAAATTTCATCTGTCCATGCAAAATCATCATTCTCATCTAGTTGATTGGTCACAATGAACTACTCTTTGTCACACATTGGCATTGCAAATGCGTTCAGGGGCCACACTGTTATATGTTTGTCTAAGTACCTCATATGACTATGATCATTTGTTCTTTTAATGTGATGTCCCTAAATTTTCTAAAACTTAATCTAATGTGTGATGTCTAAATTGAAACCTCACCTTAGTGAGAATCCCAATTTAAACAACCACACTAGGCTAAGGAGAAGAAAATCAGAAGAAGTTATAAGGAAACAACAATAGCACATGCACATGAACAATAATAAAACCATACAACCGATGTTCACTATTCAACATATAATTATAACATGAATTGTTACAACATTTGATATTACATATTGAACAACAAAATTCTAGATATACATGTACTACATCTACAATAGGATCTTAAGACAACAAGTCTACCTATACATTATCTCGCCATACAACTCTCAACTATCCTAGTTCTTCAAAAGCATATATCCACAACCTAAATAAAACATTACATGTGAACACGTCAGCACAATATTCAAGAATATTGTACTGAGTATACCTACGTGTCTTTATATATCTCTCTCATTACTAAGCTTGGAAATAAAATAAAACTATTACTTGGAAGTTATAAAGAAATATAAGAAAAAACATACACTTGCACAAAGATGTTCATTAACAAAAGAAAACACATATTTTAAGCTCATTTTCCATTAAATGTAAAGTTGATCAACCACATGCACTATTCTACCAAAGAGATTTAGTGCTCACATGTACTATTCTGCCAAAGAGATTTAGTACTTTCATAAATGCACTATTCTGCCAAAGAGATTTAGTTCTCACATGTACTATTTTTCCAAATAGATTTAGTACTTTCATCAATGCACTATTCTACCAAAGAGATTTAGTGCTATCATATAATGAATCAAGTATATTATCTTTCATGTGTTCATAGCCATATAAGTACGAAAAATCAAGCAAGATATCATACAAGAACATTCATTTCATCCAATACCATATGCCAAGTATTTTGTACATAATGAATATAAGTATACTATATAATAAGCCTAGTAAGATGTAATGGCATACCTTCAACTGAGATATCCTAATCATCACACATATTCCTGGATCATCTATATCCTCTTGGTCAAACCCTGATAAAGACAAGACCACATACTATCATCAGATTCTTATCATCTTAACCCTAATTGATGTCCATTAGGGTTTAGCTTAGTTCATTAATCTATTCCCATTATTATTCTATGTCTTACTCTTCTTGTTATCTGGGATTGATGCTACTGATGTTGTATTCCAGATTATAATCAGTTGCATGAACATTAGTTTCCATATCATTGTTTGCATGTATTAACCCTAGATTATATACATTAATCCAATTAGGGTTTTCTCATCATTATAAGATCCTTGAACATGTAACCTTATTTATATGCATAATTATGATCTCATAATTAAATTTTAGGTTCTGTATACTGATATGAGCTTATACTGAAAATTTTAGGATTTTTTGAACATATTTGTAATTATTACACATTAATTAGGGTTATTAGCCGTAATTAGACATATTAGTAAATTAAATGATTTTGTGCACCAAAATTACAATTACTGACATCAAATGGATTATAAGTCACATTTAGGAGTTACCAGAACATTATCATGATTTTGGGACATCATCTAATATTTATTTAACATGAAAAAACCATTTTACATCTCACATGATAATACTGATCTCTATCAATCAAAAGGCTAATATAAGGGTTCCATGTTGTTCTACTCATTTTTTTGAGAATTTTAGTACCTTATTTATAATTTTTGGATAACGAGGCTAATTACTATGAATTATCGAAGATCTATATATTTTTGGGTAATTAAACACTGATTTACCTTCGTGGGCCACTTTAGGTGCAACACCTTCACAAACAAAAGCACCAGAACTATTTTTATATCAACTCCAAGGAGGTTTCAAAAATATCTAGGGTGAAGCCCTTAACATATAACGTTGAACAAGGGTTTGGAAACTCATGTTATGTCATTCCATCTTTTACATATTCCAACAAGACTCTAAACATCTAATCTAGAACTATTCTCTCTTCTAGACTGATGTCATTCACTTTCACTTAGGTTGTATAAAAACTTCCTACTCGTACATATATGGGGACACATTTTTGTAATACTTACATATACAATAAAATATTATATAGTTTTTCTATGATAAAACATGCGTCAGAGAAAAATATTGACGTTCGATCCGAATGGAATAAAAAATAAAACCCACAAAATGAGTGTCCCACACATAGTATAGAGTCTAGTGTCATGTCAACTAGTGAAAAGAGTGAGAACAGGGTGTAGATTGGTGTAGCTACCCAAAATATAGATGCATCATATGCTAAATGTTTCTGTCCTCGAGATGTACATCATTCACATTTAACTACCCCTACACTAAACACATTTGAGTACACTTCTCCCTGGCAAATGAGCCTCACATTTACTTTCCACTCCAGACTCACATTTTTTTTGGGTTCACTTAAGCACAATATTGGCATCCAACACCGATATATCCTTGTTTTTTTGTACTTTTTGGCTTATTTGGATGAAAATAATTGAAGTGTTCTTCCTAATAACTCATCCATTTTCTTTTCAATTGTTGCACTTATATCTCATGTTTATACTGTATTATTATATTTGCTTTCAGTTGATGCAGAAATGACTAACAAAGAATATGTTTATGGCGACATGAGATCATGTCTCTTATATGAAAATGTGCATTGCTTCACCAAAGGTCCTTTTTCATTCTGAGTCACTTCTTCGTGCATCAGAGGATGAGGGATGATAGCGTGACTATAATGACATCCCATATCTATAGAACCTTCTAGTCATACCATCGACCGCTTGCTTAACTCGAGGGAGCGATGCTTATTGTATTATTCTTTCACTTCTTATGTACTCTCCTATAGATTTTGCAATTGTGATTGAATGGTATTTATCATAAGAAAAAAGTGATAGACGTTTAGAAAATGATGGGTTCAATAGTAGGCTTTTTACAAAATTTCAAACCTGATAGAATTTGCTAGAATATTCAGAGAAGTGAGGATGTTTTTAGGGAATATCTAAAAATTGAAATTGGCTTCTTTGCACAATCTTAGCATAGAGCATGTTGACGTAAGACAAAGCTCTATCCATGAATCAGCTGCGAAGGCCGCCTTATCCACGGAAAGCAATAGCCGATCTAAACGAAGTCGAGATGTCTTGAACATGGGTCGACTTCCCAAATGGCTTCGCACGCCGTCTCCCATCCCTTGACGTGGTGCTCTCAAATTCGGCCGTTCTCCGAGTTCATACTCACCCCAGCTTCGCGGCTCAACGAGATCTCCCTTCGTCGCGGTATTTTTCACACGGCCCCGAATCACTCCTTCACAGTCTCTCCAAATTACCGGTCAAGGTTCAAGATATCATCTTCGTCCACCCCTCGACTTCCTTCTTCTTCCCGCGTCGCCTCACCCCCTGCATCAAGAGAGGAAGCCATCGTCCAAGCCAAGACATGTCTCTCGTCCACACTGCAGAAGTCACTGAACAAGCCGGCGCTGCTGCCGACGCGGAAGCTGAAGAAGCAGAAACAGCCCAGGTTCCAGGTGGAGATCCCGGTCCTCGACGACATGCCCAACTCACTCTCCCGGCTCGCGTTTGAGGTCTTCGCGGACATCACCTTAAGGCGGAGAGGCGCGAGACCACTGATCCTGATACTGTGGCCTGATCAGGCGGCAGCTGAGTACGCCCGCGGTGTGTTTGATAGCTGCTCTGACTCGATTACCAACTCCGACTTCTTTGCAGCAGACGTTGGTCGGCTCCTAGGATCCGTCGATTTGGCCGTGTTTGTGGCTCCGGAGGCATCAGTATTGGGTCAAGTCAGAAGAATCTGTAATGACATTTATCCCAAACCTGTAGTCTTGTTGAATCCCAAGTGGGGACCTGAGGGCGAACTCAGCCTTGCAGGGGATCTGAGGAGCTTCGTTAGGTCCTTCGATGTTCTTTATTCACTGATGGGCTTAGATGTGAAGGGACTCCTCAGCAAAAGGAACGGATTTGTGTTTAGATGCGTGAACGAGGGTGTTTCACCTGAAAAGGGAGGATGGGGTGTGTTTGTGGAAGATGTTGACAATAAGGGGCAGATGAAGGTCGTTACAGCGTTTGATAAACGGCCTGAGATTGGGGATGTGGAGACTGTTCTGTACAATTACATGGCAGCAACTTCTCCTGTTACGAAGTCAGTCAAGTTCTTGAAAGACCTGGCTTCTAACATATCTGGGAAGAAAGGGAATCAGTAAGGTCATTGTTACCTGTTCTACATCTCTAGTTAGCTCCATCATTTTTGGTTTGGATTAAGTGTTTGTAATTCTTATGTAACAGATAGCTAGCTATATATGAAAGACTTGGGAATATTGGTTTGAAAGGATGACATGAAGTACTATAATTGGGTGGTTGTAGAAGGTTATGTAATAGACAAATAAATTTTTTTGCTTATAACTTTTGAGCTACGAAGAATTTTTGATGCGTTATGAAAATATATTCCAACTATACTAATATTTGATATATTTTTGAGAAAATTGTGATGAGAGAAAATTGTTTTGTTTATAGTTTTTAAACCATGATGTATTGATCAATGAAATAAAAACTATTAGATTTGAGATAAAAAATACATTTAAATAAAACTAAGGTTGAGAGAAAAGATAAGCCGCTGGCTAAATATAAAAAAAGAAACATTTAACAAGTCCATGGATGAATTGGCGCCCAATGGTTAATTGCACCTAGAGATGGTTCATTGACGCATAGAAAAGATTCGCTGACATCCATAAGTATAAAAATGGAGCCCAAGAAAATATTGTACATGTTAAATCACAGTCAAGGTAATCGTCAACTATAAACAACGTAATGACATCCAAATAAGTTTGTTTGACACCCAACAACAACCTAATAGCGTCTGAAAATGATTGTTTAACGCCCAAATAATTAACAAATCTATAAATGAATTGGCACCCAATGGTTAACTGACACCCATAGATGGTTCATTGACGCCTAGAAATAGTTCATTGACACCCATAAATATAAAAATGACACCCAAGTAAATATTATACGTGTTAAATCACGACTAAGGCAATTGACAATAAAAAACAACATAATGACACCCAAATAGTTTTATTTAACACTCAAAAATAGCTTAATAGCGCCCAAATATGATTGTACACACTAAATAAGGTCTAAGGGTACTTCACACCCAACAACTTAATGACGCCCATAAATGGCTAATTGACACCCAGAGATGGTTCATTGACACCCAGAAATGGTTCATTGACACACAAAAGTATAAAAATGATGCCCAAATAAATATTATATGCGTTAAATCCAACATAATGACACCCAAATAGGTTTGTTTGATAATCAAGAATAACTTAATAGTGTCCAAATATGGTTGTACACACTAAATAAGGTGTAAGGGTACTTCACGCCCAACTACAACTAATGGCACCAAAAATGGTTAATCAACACCCAAAGATGGTTAACTGATGTCTATAAATAATTTATTGACACCCAAAATCATAAAAATGGCTCCCAAATAAATATTATATGTGTTAAATCACAACTAAGGGTAATTGACAACCAATAACAAGGTAATGACACTCAAATAGATTTGTTTGACGCCCAAAAATAATTCATTGACAACCAAAAGTATAAAAATGGCGCTTTTATAGATTTGGGACGATTTTAGCAATTTTTGGGTGTTATTTAGCCATTTTTAGGTGCTATTTAGTCATATATAGGCGTTTTTCACCCATTTCTGGGCATTTCACCATTTTTTTGGTGGTTTTAGTCATTTTTCGGTGATATATAATCATCTTTAGGCGTCTTTAACTATTTATAGATGCATATTTACTATTTTCAAGTACTTAATTTTTAGGCACACATTTATCAACTTTTGTACGCTTTTAACGACAAATAGATGCCTAATTATCATGAATACATACCTACTTTCTTCATGTCCTTCATTTACTGCTCTCACTTCCCATCTCTCATTATTTCTCTCACTTCCATCATCTTCCCCCACCACTTTTCTCCTCACTTCTCTAATCTTCCATCATCATTTCTTTCCTCTTTTTTACCTCTTTCCTTAAAAGTATATCAACATTACTCTTATTTGAATGTATTTTTAATCACACATTTAATAGTTTTTATTTCATTAAAAATCATCACGGTTTAAAAATTATAAACAAAATAGTTTTCTCCCTCGTCACATCACCTATACATACCACTTTTTATTTTTTTCAAAAAATATCAACATTAGTCTTGTTAGAATGCATTTTTTATAAGGAATCTTATGGTTTTTATTTTGTCAAAAAATTCCTCACGGTTTAAAAGTTATACGTAAAATACATTTATTTCTACATAACTTCTACCTCACATAATAAATACCCCTCCATATTACTCCGAAATTACCTTGAAATGCCACCGCCACCTCACCTCCGACCACCCTACCAATACCACCATCAAAAAGGCAAAATGTCTCAATTCTTCCAAAACCACCATCCAGTCTGAGTATAACTTGTGCGTGGTCGGGAATGCGCGTGACCAAATTATTTTCATTTTTTAATAAGACTAATAATGGAATTTTGTTATATCTATATTTCACAGATTATTTCTATTTACCCAGTCCCACAAATTAAACATAAAAACATTACTAATAAATTACAGAACACAATTCAATATGGAAAAACTTGAGTAACAAAAAGTGTGTGAAGTTCTTTTTGGAAAGCCAGGAAGTCTTTTTTTTGTCATTCTCCTCTGTCAAGTAAAAACAAAGTAGGGTTACAATCAACATTATAAGAACTTGAATTAAATATGGCACTACTATCATTAGAAATTTAGATCTTAGAAAATCTAAAATTTTCAGAGGTGAGTGTGCTGTAGCAGTACATCTCACTATTGTTTTTTGTTGGTATTTAGGATTTAGACAAGCTATCGACTACTCTATTACATTCAATGTAATAAAAATTGATAACCCGCCCTTCAACTTCTTTTGGATCTCCATCACCCACCAACAAGCTCAAGATTATCTTTCGACTGGCCATCTTTGCCATTGAGGAATCAATTTTGATCATCACTCTAGCATAGTCTTGTTCCTTATCTATGTCCAGAGCCATATCAATCGCTCTTAGCTCAGCCTTCAGCTCATTCTGAGCACTTATGGTGTCACCAACACCCTATCTCCATTCTTTTGAGGATTTTCTGAACACAATAGCTATTGTCGGGCCTTTTTTTATTAAAGACAACATCAATATTGATTTTGATACATCCCTTCCCCAATTTCTCCCGTTTGTGTTTTGTCTTGTTAGGTTTTTCATGGATCTCTCTCCTTCATGATTTCACAGAACTCTGCACTTCCTTCCTAATGTTATTAAGTTGATGTGTTATTATTCTTGTATGATTTCTGTAGATTTCCCAATTTTTGGTTTTTCAAAAATGAGTGAAGCTGGATGGATGTATATATTGAGAACCCATGATTTCTCATTGTGCTCTGGTCCCATTGACTAAACATAAGAATGTTGCTCAACTGAATTCGATTTACAATATACTACAACTAAAATCAAGTAACCAATCATGCCTAATGTCATCTTTTTTTTTGAGTTAGAAGAGACATTAGTCTCCCCCCTCCCTCAAACAGGTGCTAGAGCCCATATGCCTAATGTCATCTCTTGCAAGCACATTCTGGTTACATAAAAAGTCCATTATTTATAAAACCATTATGGACTATAAGGTGTTGTTTGGTTTGGGATCTGATCCGAACTATGTGCTGTCTTTTTGTGCCACCATGTAGGCACTAATCCTGACGAACCCAATCCATTTCTAGTCTTATTTTGTATGACAAAAACCAAACTGATGGGACAGTTTCAGATTCAATAATTCCTAATCTAGACCAAGTCAGTCTTGTTCTTAAAATGACTTCATATCCCAGCTCGGATTTGACTCTATTTATGTTTTTTTATTTATTTTATATGCCAGACTGAAAAACAAAAGTTACGAGGCCAATTCAATCTAATGAGTGCTTGCAATGGGATGAGTTTCCAAACAAAAACGTGACTAAATCCTGATAAACTAATCCAGATTTGTCGACTAACCCAACCTGGATTTCATAGTTTTGGTCTCAAACCAAACATAGGCTAAGAGGCAAAGTAAACAACAAAGGGGAAACAGAGAGAAAAAAAACCATAGAGCATGCCAATGAAGGCAACAGAAAAAATTGACCTCATATTGACAAGAAGTAACACAATTGGAAAACAACAAATCAAAGAGGGTTAATGTGGAAACACATCCCATTATCATACAGATAACGAGGTGTTACGCGAAAATGTGCGGAAATCACCATAACCACAGATTATGAAAATACGGGTTAAATAAAACCGATTGCGGAAAACTGATAAACTGTGAAACCATTACTTTCCAGTCCTCTTCCTGCACACAAACATGTCATATATATATACACGAGGTCTGATAAGTGTTCACAGCTTACTGATACAGCTGTCCATCCATCACATGAGTTCACCACCTGTTCATATACATCGAGGCCGCATCCGGCCAACAGCAGGATATACAAAACATCATCGACCGTTCATCGTGAAACAACGTCAAAACACTGCCAAGGACCTGAGAGTACAGGGATGACTCTAGACTCTACAACCAAAACATCCAAAACAGCAGCATATCCATCGCTTGCCTTCTACTGCTCTTCAAGCTGCTCGGCCACAACACCACGACTACGACCACGACCACGTCTACCTCGACCACCTGAAAACCAGCGGAGTGAGACAATCGAACATTGTCCCAGCGGTAACATAACTCCCCACCGCAACTACAAACCTCAACAAGATAAACCATAACAGCAGATAACTATTAACAGGTATAATGAGAGCAGTCTATATAAGCAAGACTATTCTTATCGGCTAGCTTACCTGCTGTACAAAAGCATATAACCAGATATTTCTCAAAAGGGACGTGATTGACAAGATAAAATATATCACTGTGTAACATGATCATCAGAACCAAGACATATGACCACATAACCTGATTATCAAGATACGACATACTGCCACATACTTGATGAGTATAGAAGTACCTACAGATATACCATAATTAAATACACAAACAAGGCCTCAGCCAATGTTTCGTGTTTATCTTAAGCAGTAAATACTAAACGGTTGTATTACGTATTATTATGCCCCGAGGATTTGAATCGTACCATTCAAATCCAACCTCTGGCTGCGAAGCCCAAGACTGGTGCCATACAATGGTCAGTGGAAGAGCCGGACTCCACGACCTCCCACCTCATGGTCAGTATACGAGCACAACACAAGCATGACATTAGTCACATGCTGAAGTGGTCTAAGCCACTGGGTCAGCTCCATAGGCTACCCTCACTCTAGCCCGCCTTGGTACAGGTCTCGGCACTAGTACAATTGAGCCACGGGCCTGATCACCGTGCTCTGAGCCATGAACGCATTCATGCTCTTCACATCACATATCCTCAGCCATGGGCCTGTTCACCATGATCTATATACGTATCTGAGTCTGTAACCGAAGTTACACTCTCACCTCCTTACTTTAGGCTAGGAGTAACCTCGCATATTCAACAATATGCGCTCCGGGTTAACCCGTAGGAGAACCCGTTTCACCATCACTGAGTCCTGACGATGATGGATCTATGGCCAAGGCAAACTACATGATATGATTTCACTGTGATTAATTAGTATCTTTTAGATGGATTGTAGGATTCAACCAAGTTATATAACATGCAAGATATATCAGAAAGTATAGAACATTATATTATTATTGAAACCACATCAACCTGATCCATCACAAGGATCCAACATCACATGTTACCACTTGGCCTCTTGCCAACCATCCAGATCCATCTCAAGGATCCAACATCACATGCCATGGGATCTCAATCCCTCATCATGTATCGTTGCTGCCTCTCAAGGCTCACCTCATCATCATGGGACCAACACATCACATATATAATCTCATAGAACAATTATTAAGGTAATGTTAATTATCACATATGTCACATAGCCCTTTCATGGCTACACATCACCTGCATGGTTAGGATGTACAATAACCATAAATTTCAACATAAAGAGTATGCTCATTATCATGAACTATCATTCAAGATACTTTATTCATTATTATTACACTATTTGATGGTCAAGCTTGTTAATCACATTATTAACAAACCATACTGATGCTTACCCGTAGCTCAAGATTATACAAACAATCAAGGTATTCACTTTATATAAAAGCATGTTGAATATACAGAGCAAACACTACTGTTACCAATATCATTACTGTTACCATCCATTATCATCATCATTACCTTTGTCATCAAGCCGCCATTTATGTAACTACCATTAATCATTGCCATTAACAATTAAGCATAAGACCTATATTATGCATGTCGATACTACTCTTGTTACCATTATTTCCATTATCAGCATCATCATCTACTATCATCTTTATTGCTATGCTATTAAGCAAACTATTAATGTAACTGTCACTTAGTATCATTATTACCAACGTTCACGTTACAACTAACACCATCAACATTATTAACATTTTTGCTATCATCCATATTGTATTATTAACATCATTTCCAACATTAGTACTATTATGTTATTCTTATCATTACTTGAGCAAGGCATCACCAACGTTATTTGATTATGCATAAGCATACACTGCCAACACTCTTGAAACTGTCACTATAGGTTCACATACCCTCACTAAAACCTCACTAACTCACATGGCTAGGACATGGGGAGGCAGCAACGCTGCGCTGCACCCCTCACTCTGCTCGCAACGCTGCGTTGCCAGGGTACCAGGCGACAGGGGTGTCACGCATCAGGGAGTATCGCACGATACACTCCATCGGGCAACGCCCGTCACAACCAACATCTGACGCCCGATAACCAAGGGGTATCGCCCGATCCCACAACTCCACAACAGCTAGGAGAGAAGGAGAGAAAGAAGGAAAGGAGAGAGGGAAAGAAAGAGAAAGA
The DNA here is from genome assembly GCA_963693085.1 of Alisma plantago-aquatica. Taxonomy (NCBI): domain Eukaryota; kingdom Viridiplantae; phylum Streptophyta; class Magnoliopsida; order Alismatales; family Alismataceae; genus Alisma; species Alisma plantago-aquatica. The sequence continues at coordinate 790,034,995 of OY856410.1, read as the reverse complement.
CTCCCCACATAACGTGCAACTGCACAAGGCCTAACGGCCAGCACACACCCAAACCAGGGGCGTGACGCCCGTCACAGCCCACTCCTGACGCCCGACACCTTCTAGGGGTATCGCCCGATACACCCCCACAACTATCGGCCATCTCACCTCTATGCATGTTGTGCATCCCAAACCAACTCTCAAAGGAAGCCCTGTCGTCCACCACCAGGACCAAAGCCTATCGTCCAACAAAAGGATAACGTCCAACTCATCCAACCAAGGAGGGATATCGCCCAACACACTAAAACAAGAGAGAAGATATCGCCCAACACACTCAACAAGAGAGAAGATATCGCCCAACACCAAGCTAACGCCCGTCAGGCCTACTTCCCATCACAGCCATATCGGCCAACCAAGGTACAAAGCAAGGTTCACTAGCATATGAACAAGAACATAACGAGAGGAAAGGAGTTAGGGATAGAAGTATGCAACCCGCCTTGAAGCTCCAAGGAAGAAGAAGAAGCACTCCAGCTCCAAGGGGTATCGTCCTCCAGCTCCAAGGAAGATGTATCGGCCAACACAACAACAAGGGAAGGGATATCGTGCACTCAAGGCAGAGGAGAGACCAAAAGAGCAAAAGAAACTAAGGCAAGGGAAAGAGCTGTATACATAGAAGGAAGGGGAGGAGAAACCAAGGTACAACCATGCCATGTGTCGTCCACCCAAGGGACACTTGTCCTAGGGTTCCAGCCAACACGCTAGCAAGGCATGGGACACTTGTCCAAAACATGCACCAGGTGTCCACTACACCAGACCAAGCATCATGGGCGACACAGGCAGCAGCTCTGCTGGCGACACACCAGCCTGCTGGGTGACACAAAGCATGTCCTAGCCGACACAGGCTCAAGCAAGCCCAACCCAGGCACCTCAAGGCCCAAACAAGCTCAACTCAGGCCCAGAAAACTCAAACAACAAGCCCAAGCCTTCCTCTCAACCCTAGAGGAAGCAAAGAGGGGAAAACATCCCACAAGATGGCAGACTTGCACACAAAACCCTAAACTTGGGTTATTTGTAAGTAGCCCCTCGAACTCTCAACAAAGCACAACAAAACCCTAATCACCACTTAAAGGTGATTAGCAAACATCAAATCATCGAGATTAAGCAAAACAAACAGGGTAAACCCTAAACGCAGGTCAGGGTCCTTACAGTTAAGGTCGTCATATAATACACTTGTCATTTGGTTAAGCCCCTCATAAGTACAAGGTCCATACCTAATGATAATCAAATTAAAGCATGTTGGCATTACAATCTAAGACGGCTGTAATCTTCACATCATGGCAGTGCACGACTATTACGAGAAAACCTATCATATCTCTAGAATTTTTAAAGGGGTATACCAAAAACCAACACTTCAGTTCACCTCTTAAACACACCTAGCTCATTATACAACCATTCAATAACTCATCTTATTTTATTTTTGAACACTAATATTTGATGATTTAAACTAGTAGTAAATAACAGACAAATGAATCAAAACAAGTCCAAGAATCAATGATCCTCATATTCAAAGCTATAACTTTATTATCTCAAAAGGGAAATACAAATCAAATATTTGACGTTTGTTTCAAGCATATGGCTATAATGCATCCATACAAGCACCCTGATTCTGACGTGAACCACAAAGCATTATCTAAAATAATTGTTGCAACCAGATACAAAATAAAGAATCATCAGATTTGGCCTTTAACAATAGATCATACTTCAACATGTTTACGACTACTACTGAAAGCTTGAATCTTAGTGCAGTAATGTTTATATTTAACTACCATTGCTAAAAAGATTTCTATAGAAACATGGATTGGGATTCCAACACCTCATCGGCCTCCTCATTAGCAAGAACACATTTAGGCTTCCTAGTACTGACAACATTCTACCATAAGAAATTAATCAATCTGTCATAGTAGTATAAAAAATAGAACTAAGAATGCATGTTCATGAACATGAAGTTTTGTCCTGACTAATTCATGATAAAGAGTGTAAATCAAATTTTGATAAGAAAATAAAAGAAAAATAGAAAACTTTGGGTTACATTTGTTGATTCACTATATCCGATCAATGAAAACCGAAGACATATTTCATTAGCAAGAACACATTTAGGCTTCCTAGTACTGACAACATTCTACCATAAGAAATTAATCAATCTGTCATAGTAGTATAAAAAATAGAACTAAGAATGCATGTTCATGAACATGAAGTTTTGTCCTGACTAATTCATGATAAAGAGTGTAAATCAAATTTTGATAAGAAAATAAAAGAAAAATAGAAAACTTTGGGTTACATTTGTTGATTCACTATATCCGATCAATGAAAACCGAAGACATATTTCACAAACATTAATACTATGGATGCATACAGAAAGAGTAAATTGTATTGATGTACATGTTCTTTTTTTTCAAAAAGCAAAAAGTATATTGAGATCTAGATTTTAGATACAAGTGTGCTCCCTATGCGCTATACAAAAAAATAAATCAAAATCCTATCAAAAGTAAAATTGAAAAAGTTTGAGGCACACATGCCATAAAATAGAGAAAACTCATTTATTACCTACACAATCAAATTATATATAATGTCCCTAACTACAACTTAGACTATTGGTCCTTATCTAGAAAAAAATCAACATGTCTTGACATTCAACACACCAAAATGTGTCAATCTTCATGTCTTCTAAACTCTTCACTATCAGGTCTTCAAAGACTCAACTTCATCAACATAGGTTGTTGTCTAAAGTTTAAAGGGAAAATACCTTTATCAAACAAAGACACAATCAATTAAATAGCCTTGATGAATTCATCAATGGTACATATTGATATGTCCAACTTCCTACTCTTTGTTGGTTTCTTTTTTTCTTCTTAAACCTGGAAGTTGCATTCCGTTCCTTGTAGTTTACCCATAGTTGTAGATCACTTTTGCCATCTGGAAGATTCATTCACTGTTGATAGTCGTGATTGTGTTTACTTGATTTGTAGTGAATATAGAGAATCCACGGCTCCTCCAAAGCTGTGTAATCATTCAAGGATTTGTGTAATGCAGGTAGTCAATGGACACACATCCACGAAGTTGTGGAATTTGCACCACCTCTATATTCCAGCCCAACTAAATATCATTAGTATTCACTACCAAAGGAGAGTAAAACATGTGAGATATATTTATTCTCTATCTTAAGTGTTTGCAAGTGTAAATGCATTCCTATGATCATTTGCATGACCCTGTTCTAACTCTAGTGCAATCGTGATGTTCTCCTACTAAATGAGATCACATCTATGTTGAACACTCACAATTACTTCATTAGTAGAAGCAGAAGCAACATATGTCAGTGGAGCATTGTCCTGCTCTCCTTCAACTTGGGGATGGAGATGATTTCTTGGCATGATGAGGGTTGAGGGAGAATACCACTTACAAAATCAGAAGCTTGTAGAATTTATGGGATCACCTACTAGATTGGGGTCTGACATTACTTGAGAATTACTGGAAGCATGATGAAACCTTTGGGTTCCTCCTCAACAATATCAAATTTCTAAATAGGGTGCCATGCTCTGCAAACTAGTCGGTTAGATGGACTGTAAATGGATTTTGACCCAAAAAAGTGAAAACAAGTGGCTTTCCCAAGTGGGATCCTCCCTCATTAGGTCAAAGATTGATGCCATTTTCACTCAATCTCACAATTCTAGAGGAATAAACATGACATCATTGACATAAATTATGTATGCATCCTCCTGAACTTCAAAAAATTTGGATCCGTATCAGGTTCAACACAAGCTCCTTGAATGAGGATGGCATTGGAGTCACATCATGGTCATTGTATTTTTAGGGAGACCTTGGGGGGTGGCGATGAATCTCTAGATTGACATAAAGCACTTGCGGGGGTGGTGGTGGTGAATATCTAGGTCAAAAGAAACCACTAGTGGGGGTCTGAGGACTATGTATCTCCCCTAGCATAGTGTTTAGATAAAATTAGTTCAAGATCAAAGGATAAACATTCCTTTTCTTGAACTTGCCACAATTTATTTTGACCAACAAGATATTGTCCTATTGACAAGAGTCTAAATACCATATGAATTGGTAAATTGAGATACCATGAATGTGTAAGCTTAATACCTCATGCATAGATTCACATTATATGGGTGAACAAGATTATGTGCATCTAGTATTACAACCCTCCCCTTGCCACTGACACTATATTAAATTCATATATATAACAAATTGAAAACCATTCAATTATTTGTGGGTCAAGAAGGATAAGAATGATTCATCTAAATAATGATTAAAATTATCTAAGAAGACTTATTCAACTAATGAAACCCATTTTTAATTGATAACAAGTATGCTCCCTCCATGAGGCACGATACAAAAATGGACAAACAAATAATTGGTAAGATTAGAGACATGTTCCTTTATGTCACTCAACCTGTAACATATTAGATACATCAGTTTGCAAATTTTACTTAGATCAATGGTGTATATAACTTATGTGTTCATTTTTCTTTGGTGTTCATAGAAAAAAGATGGCTTAACATAAGCTTTTTATTTCCATTAAACCCTACTACATTGTGAGTCCACATGTCTTGCAACATTTTTTCTGGCATACACCTATGTTGAGACTTTATGTGAGTCCATTTAGTTTGAACCATCAAACCACAATCCCCACTTGATGTCAACCAAAACCTATGACTATACCTGAGATTAACTGTACTCGATGTCAATATGATGGACCCTGATCCTTAGTAATATCATTGTAAACCTTTTACCTCAAGAGGACCCATGATACAAGTCAAACATTGAAAGATCACACCTTACTTAATTCTATTAGAGATGTATCTTGACCTCACTACCTTAGTCAAGCTCAAGAAATGTTAGATGGTTCTGTTCCTGGTGGGATTTACATTTGATTTCAATTATGGCTAGTGTTTTACTTTGTGCATTTAGTGATGAACTGCATTAACATGTGATTTACCTAATCTCCTTACACTAGTACAGGAATGGTATGTAGCGTCGATTTTTTTAAGCCTGCAACGTCACTTTTTAACCAACGCCTAAGTGGCCGTCGTTATAGAATTTGCTCTATAGCGTCAGTTTATTTAACCAAATAAAACTGACCTTACAGAGTAAACACCGACGCAAAAGGTTGTAAAAATTTTGACCTAGGCAAGAAAAAAGGAGCCTGTAAGGTCGATTATTTGAAAAAACCCGACCATGTAAACAGTCTCGGTCGAGAAAATTTTCGACCGAACATATTTTCGGTCGACAATTTTCTCGACCGAGACTGTTTACATGGTTGATTTTTTTTGAATAACTGACCCTAAAGATTGAATAAACATTTCAGTGTAGCCTTCGGTTGAGAAAATTGTTGACCGAAAGAGTTTACAGGGTCAGTTTTTTTGGAATAACTGACCCTAAAGATCAAATAAACATTTCAGTGTACCGCTCGGTCGAGAAAATTATCGACCGAGTGAGTTTACAGGGTCGGTTTTTTTGGAATAACCGACCCTAAAGATTGAATAAACATTTTAGTGTACCCCCTCAGTCGAGAAAATTGTCGACTGAGTGAGTTTACAGGGTCGGTTTTTTTGGAATAACCGACCCTAAAGATTGAATAAACATTTCAGTGTACCCCCTCGATCGAGAAAATTGTCGACCGAAAATATTTCGGTCGACAAACTTGTCGACCGAGGAGTACACTGAAAGTGTACACTAAATTCAATCTTTAGGGTCGGTTATTTAAGAAACCGATGCTAGAAGTTATGATTTTTTTTAAAATTTCTACAGAAATTGAATATAGAACAGAAGAACAAGAAGATTCATATATTCTGGGAGAGGGGAGCATTGATGCTCAACCGTCACCATTCAAAACCACACATTCATAAAAAAAATGATTCATAATCACATCATAATTTACAAAATAATAGAGTGCAAGCCTGAGATGATAGATACAAAAAGTAACTATATGAAAGAGTACTCAAACCACATACATAAACGGAGCCAACATATTTAATCCAATGCTATATCGACTTCATTTATAAAAGACTCTGACCACTCTTCTCAGAATTCATCCAAGTCCACATGTGTGTAAGGCTAAGTTGTAAAGATCTGTAATAGAAAATGTACTTGCTAATATTTAATAAAATGACTACAATCACTTGTAAATTTATGTTGTTTCTTTATTACCTGATTTATAGTCTGAATGTCGTGTGATGCTTGTTTGACAATAGCTTGCATATATTTCATTACATAGTAGCCACAAGCCCAGTCATTATTTTGCATAGGACACTACAAATAACAAATTATACTTAATGTTAGTAAACTACTATAAACATCAATTGAGATAAGAGTATAAGAGTTGACATATTATAGTTGAAAATTAATACATATAAGAGTAAGCAGTTGCCAAAGTAGCTACCTTGACATTTTTCAAAGTCAATGTCTTTAATTTTGTGGGTATTTGTCCTCCAGCTTCACGAAAATCCTTTATACCCCTATCAATTAAACGATAGTTGGTAAAATAGAAATTCTAAATAGAAATATCATGTTGAAGCATTGATTAAATTTATGCTTACTCCATAGCTGGAAATTTTAGTTTGTGACTCCTTGTTGTTTTACCCATTGGGTCAAGATAATAAAGAGTCATCAATTTTGGGGCAATCACCACTAATTCCCAATGTCTAGCTCTGAGTAAGAATAAAACAAACATTAAAATAAATAATTTTATTCATTATTAAAATTAGATTGAATAATAATACTTACTGGACGTTAAAAGGAATTAGGATAATTTCCTTCCCCTCACTAGCAAAATATTTGAATGCATCAGAGAAGTACTCATTCACATCCTCAATATGTGTCTCCACCTGACTAGTGACTGAAGGAACTAAGAATCTAACATTCTTTATATCAAAGTTTGTGACCTCGGTATATAAATGGCTGTTAAAAATTTGTAATTATTTTCATATGTAGAAATAAGCTAAAAATGTGTATTAGAATTTTCTATATATATTGATCGATCCTTACCTTATCCATACTTCTATTATCGAAGTGTTCAGCCAATCATATCAGAACAACTCTATAATATCATCAAGAAAAATAAAATTCTCAAAGTCCCTCCCAACTGCATCTTGTGTTAAATTGACCAACATATGTGATCCCGATCTTTGGTTGGCTAAGTATCAACACAAACATTTAGATTTTCTTCCCAATTCGTCGAATGTAGTTTCGGGAATGAAAGATGGCTTGGGCATAGGAGGACGAGTAGTAGAAGGTTTACTTTTTGGTTTACAAACCTGTTAATTAAATTACATACTTATATTACAGGAGTTCATATATGCAGTCAAATATGAAAAATATGGTAGAAATAAGGTATACCTTGTTATTGATAACCAAGTGTCTAGGCCAACCCACCATAGCACCCTCAGCTTCTTCAACTGTACTATATTCAAGATTAGGTATGGGCAGTGGTTTGTCCCCCATTCCGTCATACACAAGATGGATGGACACACGACAAATGTCATTAGTAATTTGTTAGCAATGCAATATACCACCAAGGTTGTACACCTTGCCCGCTGCCACAACATTATATTCTGGAACCTCCACTACAAGTTTACAGCTCATACCAACCTAGATTGAAATAAATATAAGTTATATAAGAAACAGTAGAACAGATACATGTTACAACTATATATATTATCATATATTTATCATACTAATAACACAACATATAGAACAAAAACTTACTGCAGATTGTTTTGGTGGGTCATCGGGAGTGCTCCCATGACCTTCTACATGGGCTTGTACCTCATCACTTGAGAGACACACAGTAGGAATAGGTTGAGAAGGTTGAGTAGGCTGAAATGAAGACATTATTTCTTTTACTTTCTACGCTACTAATTCTTCAACATACTCATGTGTAAGACCTCCTACACGACCTCTTTTAGATTGTGAAGGGCTAAAATAAGACTTAAATCCTATGCCAGCTCCTAATCCCCTAACACGGCCAGGATGCTCCTTCGTACCAAGAGCAACTGCTAGTTCATCCATGTATCCAGTTGGGATGAACTTTCCTTCCTTCCTTTGCTCATGGAGATTAATCTATTCATAGTTAATAAAAATATTAAATCACAATATCAATTAGATATAAATAAATCTAAGTTTGTGGGAGTTACTCTTTACTTAGTTGGGATAAACCTACCATCTTTTATGCCACCTCCTTAGTTGTAGGGTTGACAATTTCACCGGCTCGATTCTTTCTAGCATCAATCCATGTCAAGTGTCGGGGTGGTCGCTCAACTTGAGTTGTACTAGATTCTTCTCCAAAAGATGATTGCTTCTCTTGTAGTTGGCGGCGGAAGGCATAACCACCGGGCCCCAAGTGATGGTCATGCACATTTTTAGCCCGTCTTTCCTTTTGAGCATGGTGAATAGCCTGATCATTTAAAATGAGGTATTGCAATTTAGACTTGGCAAACATGTATAAAAAGATTCACCTACTTAATTGTATAAAATTAAATATTCATACAATACATCACAATATTTATTACCTGAAACTCTTCCGATCTCCTAGCTACAACAAATCTTTCCCACACCTCAAGATCTATAAAAATATATACATCTGTAGCTTTCTTGTTTTGTTTAGGATTATTTATAAATTCCCTTACAAGATATGTCTTAAAACCCCTCCATCGTACACCACAACGTTGTAGCACTCTTTTCTTGTGATCTTTTTCATTTAGATGAAAAACACCCTATACATACAAAAGAAGCAATTAATAATGTTGTTTTGAAATGGAATTAATTCCAAGCAAACTAAATTAGAATTAATAGATAAAAAAACATATTAAAATAATATCACTTCCACTCACAGATATATCTTTCCATAAGAGGTCTTTTTTGGCATTAGGAATATCATGCCAATTTTCTATATCTATTGGCACCTTACTGCACGCGGTCGCCCCTACGTAATGCCTGAAAGAACTAGCATGTTCCCCAACAGGTGCTCCTGTCATATCAAGCTGGACTGGAAATTTATCCCCTTTAGCCCTGAGCTCCTGCAGCCTACGCATCAATGTAGGACCTCTCATTTTCTTAGCATCACCACTACCATCCTCATGGTGCTCATGCTCAGAATGTTCATCTTCACTCACCATTTTAGAACCTGCAAGTATACATGATAAAAAAAAGTGATAATAAAAGCACAAGTGATAAGGTATACATGATAATAAAATAATTAATTCAAAGAATACATGCCTTTAGTATTGGTTGAGTTGTTAGTCAAGGAAAATTCCTTCAACATGGTCTTGACGTTTATAATATTCATCGGTGTTATCTTCAATATTTACACTTGGCAAACCAACTGAGAATGGACTGGAATCATCATACTTTTTGTAGTATTCTTCTTCATTTATAGGATCTACAGTAAACTGTCTTTTTCCATTAAGAACGACAGACCAATTTTTATTTGCCGGGTCATCAATATAGAATACTTGTTTTGCTTGGTTTGCCATGATGAATGGCTCATATTTAAAACCAATCTTTTCAAAATTCACCAATTTGAAACCCAACTCATCCACTAAAACTCCTTTGTTGTTGTCAACCCAATTACACCTAAATATAGGAACTCAAAAATTTGTATAGTCCATTTCCCATATGTCCTCAATGACACTATAATATGACATCTCATATTCGCGTGGTCTTTTATCTTTGGCACTAGAAAAATACAATGAACAAGCTTTAACAGTGACCCCACTATTTTGAACTACACTACTTTCATCTTGACGCTTTGTGTAGTATGAAAATCCATTAATGTCATAACCTTCGTATGACATGACATCCATTTTTGGCTTAAAGGCGAGCCATTTTATGTTCTCAGCAACATTATTTGGTGATTCAGATAATTGATTACATACTTTCTCTTCAAACCACCTAATAAATGTTCGATTATGCTCTCTTGCAAGCCACATTGAACTGGATCGCGGATGATTTCTCTTGATAAGATCATTATGTTTTGTGATGTAGCTACTAACTTCATCGATGTTGTGTAAAATATACAAATGCACTTGTTCCCACAAATCACGACTGATTCCTTTCACTCGTCCTCCCAGAGTTCCTTTGCCACAATAAGATCCAGTGTGATGGGAATTTTTTTGATCGCTACAAGTTTCATTGCAATTCAAAAAATCATTACAAAAGTCCATCACCTCCCTAGCCACGTAACCCTCAACAATACTCCCTTCAGGACGATAACGATTCCGAACATCACCTTTAAAAACACTCATGTAGCGTTCAAATGGATACATCCAGTGTAAGAAAATTGGACCCAACATCTTCACCTCCCTTGTAATATGTACTACAAGGTGAATCATGATATCAAAAAATGAAGGAGGAAAGTACATTTCAAGCTGACACATGGTAACAATTACATCTTTATGTAATTTATCGAGAGTATCAGGATGTATCACTTTGTTGCATATTTCATTGAAGAAGAAACAAAGTCTTGTGATTGCAAACCTTACATGCTTCGGCAATATAGATCGAATAGCCACAGGTAAAATTTGTTGCATTAAGGTGTGACAATCGTGAGATTTGAGACCTATCAATTTTAGATCCTTCATTGATACCAATCTACGAATATTAGAAGAGTATCCTTGCGGAACCTTAATATTATACAAGCACTCACAGAAAGTCTTTTTCTCTTTCTTTGACAAAGTGTAACAAGCCGGTGGCAAATATGTGCGGTGACCCCTGATCTCCACTGATAATTCTTTTCTAATACCCATTAATTCTAAATCTTTTCTAGATTTGATGCCATCTTTAGTCTTTCCTGGTATGTTCAATAGCGTACCGATGATGCTATCAAAAATATTTTTTTCAACATGCATGACGTCAATGCAGTGTCTAATTGCCAAAGATCTCCAATAAGGAAGATCCCAAAATATTGACCTCTTCTTGTATAGAGATTTTTCACATGCGAGTGAATGACTACTTGAACTCTTTCTAAATTCATTACCAATATGTTTCACCCTATCATATACAACATTTCCTGGTATAGGTTTAGGAGCACTTCGTTCCTCAGTTGACCCATTAAAGGTTTTGCATTGTCTTCGATAAGGATGCACTGGTGGGAGAAATCTTTGATGACCAAGATATATGATTTTACCATCATGTTTCAGTCTGATTGAATCAATATTTCCCTCACAAACAGGACATGCTTTGTATCCTTTTATGCTATATCCAGACAAATTTCCATAAGCTGGAAAGTCATTAATCATGCAAAATAACATAGCACGCAAACTGAAGATCTCTTTACATGAAGCATCATATGTCATAATACCTTCTTCCCATAGTTTCATTAGGTTATCAATTAGAGGTTGAAGGTAAACATCAATATCATTTCCAGGTTGCTGGGGCCCTGATATCAATATTGACAACATCACATACTTATTTTTCATACACAACCAAGGAGGAAGATTGTATATAACAATCATAACAGGCCACATGCTATGTTGGCTGCTTAATGTACCATAGGGATTCATTCCATCTGTACAGAGTCCAAGTCTTAGGTTTCTTGGTTCTTTACCAAATTGAGGGTATAATAAATCAATTTTCTTCCATTGTGGTGAATCAGATGCATGTCGTAGGATGCCATCATCATTGACCTTTAACTCCCCATGCCAAGAAAAATTTTGCACATCTTCTGTATTAGCAAATAAGCATTGAAATCGTGATATTATTGGTAGATACCACATCACCTTGGCAGGAGAGCCACTTTTAGCCTTAGCTGAATTTGTAGTCTTATACCTTGACTGTAAGGCCCCTAAACTTTCTTAATGAGTTGAAGGAGCTTAATTACCATACTTGAATGCTTATAACTCTAATATAACCTTTTGATATGTTTTGAAATCATAACGCAAGCTTAAGTTTCAAATTTGGTCCAATTTGGACACTGTTTGAGAAAGTTATGCAATTTTCCATATATTTCAGACTTTTCTGCAATTTACCCAATTGAGGGGTTTTCTTTGCAATTTGTCACATACATTATATTCCTTAGTTGTTATATTATCATTCTTGAGATTTTTGAGCCATGGGGACCCTATTTGAGTCATGCTTTGAAGGTGTTTTTATCAAGGGCATTTTAGGGTTTTCCCCCTTCATGGATGAGCTACCTTTAGTAGCTATCAACTAAGGAATTATGTGATTGGCTGAGAATTTCGTCAAAGGCAATCCAATCAGGTCTAGAGGGACGGTGGGATATCTGTGTGTGTGTGTGCTTATGTATTTTAATAATATAAAGCCATGGATACTTGGATATATATTAGAATTTCAATTTTTTTTCTTTTTCTTAATATTAAAGTGTTATATACTTATCCAAAAGCCCCAAACGAGCCATTTTCTCTCCATTCTCTCTCTCCTTCTCCCAGCCTCGTCCTCCCTCTGTTCAGCTGCGATTTTTTCTGCCCAAGGAAGAAGAAGGTGGGGATCCTCTTGGAAACAAATTCTAGGGTTGAAATTGATTCTCTTTTTGGGTGTATAAAGCTTCCCCCTAGTGATACTAACCTAAAAGTGTAAGTTTTTCCTTATTTCCTCCGTCCAATTCTTTGTTCCTCTTCCTCCTACATCTCTCCAGGTCTGAACCATGGTTTTCTATGGTGAAAGTTCCCCTAGAACTCAAAACTCCTTCCTTTTTGTCTCTTTTCTAGGGTTTTGCTTGTTTGTGGAGAGAATTGCATAGTTGGCCAAGTTCAGATCTGAATCCAAGGTTTCCTTGCCCTATTTGCTCGAGATTTTTGCTGTTGGATATCTGAACTACTCTATAGAGGCGAGTTATATAACATTCTTCACTTATATTGCTTATTAGAAGCTTGTTAGTTCATGATTATGCTTGAATGTGATGATCTAAGCATAGTGGAATTAAGCTTGTTTAGAATTACGAATTTTGTGGTGATTCCTATTTTATTCCAGTTCTATATGAACCTGTAAACTTGTGTAAATCCTTTATAAGGTGTAACATGATTTGGGACAGGTTGATAGCAACAACCTATGGCATTATGTACAAAACAAATGAGGGTGCAAATTAGGGTTTTTAAGCTATTTCCTTCCCTATCACATAATTGATTGTTATACCATTCAATAACCAATAGTGTTGCTATCTTAACAACTTAGGTTCGTGATCAAGGGTGTCAAATTTATAGTTACAACCTATGGTTACCACCTTAGGACAGGTTTTGACTCAATTATACATTTAATTATCATCCACTAAGTATTTTAATGATGTTATCAATCGATGATGATATTGGCCTATTATTTGATGATGTTAATTGAATGTATTACTGATCTAGCAACCAATGGTGACTTAATGATCACAATTAATGGTGGGTCAGGTCATCACCATATATGATGAATTAGGAATGTAATTGTAGATTTGACTATACCTTGAACCAATGGGTCCTAGGTTCAATTGATCTAATGGTTAGACCCATACTTCAATTGATAACCTTGAACAATGAACCTGATCCAATGAATAATATTGGATGCTTTAACATCCAATGGATTTGAATAAATCACATGTTATTATATGTGGTTCCTAGTGAATATAATTCAATGGTTCAATACCATTAATTGGCAGCATTACCTTTGCCATTGTATAGTTATATTTGATAAATCACTATAATAAGTGGATGTGTAACTCCCATGTGATCTAGCTTGTTATACCTAACCTTGATGTAATTATTTGATGTGGATTGGTTATAATCCGACCTCTTGAATAATTAATGTGATAATGAATTACATTCTTCTTGTGTTGAAACCACATTGTAGTACTATTTCAATATCATAGTGCATTGCCATGTTAATATCTATGGATACATATGTGCTAATGATCTTTTGAGCCTTGTTTAAGGCATGGAATGATGATGATAACCTTACTATACATAATGTGATGGTCTTAATGACCTTTGGAGAAGCTTGAAGCCATGATTGAGGTGAAATCCTCTTTATGTTCCAATAAGGGTTAAAACCCTGGAACTGTGATAAGATATTGGTATCTTGGAAATAGTATCATGATAAGTGTGGTCCATTAATTTGCAATGAATGATAGGATGTGGTAATATGATTAAGATTTTTACATCAAATGTTTTATATCCTTTGAATTCATTATACATATATTCTTGTTAGAAAATAATTAGGGTTTGAATGTCCACTTGTATGATAAAGCCTTAACGCATTCAATTGGCAGTAATTAATCAAGTGTAACCCTAATCATGTAGAGCCCTGTGCCGTAGAGCCATCTTCAGTGTCAGAATTTACTGGATGGTGAAACGAGTATTCCCAAGGGAAACTCGGAGCGCATACTGTTGAGTATGTGGGGGTGGCAAGTTGAGGATATATTCTTGTCATCCACAATTGCAGGTTATGGAGGATGGCAATGGTCATGCCTCAGACATTTGATGTGATTGAGGACAGCTGCGGTTGTACCTCGGATTAGAGGGTTTTGTATACCCTGTGTTCTAGTGTCGTAACTTGTACCAAGTACGAACTAGTTGTTATCAGTTGACTATATGTCACTATTGGCAGTTTGACTGGTATGTCACTGCGGTTTACTCGTACTGACCGAGGGGAAGAGATCTTAGGATACCGGCACTCCTAGATCTTATACGGAACTGAATAGCACTTCGCAGTGGTCAGTTGGACTTTGAGTGGTACGACTCAAACTCCCCAGGGCATAATAATAAAAGATATAATACCAGCCGTGTAGTATAATTGCTAGGGTTTAAATACGTATCACATTGGTTGATTAACCCTTGTATTGTCTTTACACTACATATTTCTTACATGATGTAGACTTATGAAAACCGTGTAATTCTACTTGATGCTTCAACTTATTTTCTTAACTGCTTAGTATGCTTAAATTGTTCAATCTGTTCATATTGCTTATTCAATACCCTAATTGCTCTATGTAATTACTGTTAATTAATAAGTTATAATCAATATATGTTGGAGAGAGTTATATCTCTCGCTGGGACTGGGTCTCACCCGTGGGTAACCACATTTTTTTTAGGTGGTCGCGGGCAACGTGGTCGAGGTCGTGCTGTGGAAGAGAACCAACCTGGTGATCAATAGATTCAGAAGGTTGGTTAGTTGTAGATGTTAGTTATAGATGTTAGTAGTACAATCCTAGTGTCGTCCCTGTACTCTCATGTCCTGGTATGGGATGTGTTTTCTAGACGATATACTTGTATCAACATGAGATTTTGGTCGTATGCCAATGTTTGTAAATATATGGCATGTACATGTGAAATATCTTTTGTATGCAGGATGTGACTGAGGTCTTTGGACCCTTATGCAAATGCTTGATACAATATATGAGAATGGAATGATGGACATTTTATCAATGTTCTAAAGTTTGTTTACACCTTTGGAATCAGTTTTAATTATTCTGCATTTTTGACAATGTGATAAATTAGCAGTTGATCGTGTTTTGGGTTTTGAGTAATCTCGTTTAGCGTGATGAGGTGTCACATTTAAGTTGGTATCAGAGCTCTAGGTTTATCGAGTCTACAGGGACATAGGACGTAGGTTTGAGTCTGTTCTTATGTATCCAACATATCTGATCATAGTTTATGCTTATGCAGATATGTCTGGAGGACATGAAGAACATGTTGAGAGTAGCTATGTTGTGCCAGGAGGAGGTGCAGGGAGGCAGGCACGCAATGAGAGAGTGCCAGAAGCAGGGCCAGAGCAGCCCACAATGCCTCATCTAGACTCGACAATGATTGCCAATCCTGAGTTTCAGCATATGTTTAGACAGATGATGGCCACGATCACACATATTGCTGACAGAGCACCAGCACCTCCAGCTAGGGCAGCCGCCTCTAATGTGGAGTCCCTAGGTATCAGGAAGACATTTGAACGTCTTAGACGTGTTGGGGCAATTGAATATGCAGGTACTTCTGATCCAGCAGACGCTGACATGTGGTTGACTGAGCTGGAAAAAGCTTTCAAAATCCTAAACATCACTGAAGAAGACAAAGTTAAGCATGCAGTATACTTGTTGAAGGGTAGTGCTGGCCACTGGTGGGCCATAGAAGAGGAGAAAAGGCCAGGAGTTGTGATAGGATGGGAGGAGTTTCGGAGGGAATTTGTTAGTCGATATTTTCCAGAGACCTACCTAGATGAGAAAATCTCTCAGTTTGAGAAGATTCGTCAAGGAGATATGAATATCAATGAGTATGAATCAAAATTTATGGAACTTCTGAGGTTTTGCCCGCACATGGCAGCAACAGACAAGGAAAGGATCCAGAGATTTGAGAAGGGTCTGAGTACAGAGTTGACTACTACAGCATCAGCCTTGGAGAACAGGGAAAGGTTTTCCACCTTTGTGGAATCTGTCAGGAGGATTGAGAGGTCTGCCATAGAGAAGCGTGATGCTAATGCTAAGAAGCGACCTATGCAGTTTCAAGGGCAATCATCTGGAGGCTTTAAGAAGCCAAGGTTTTTCCCATCATCGTCACAACCAAGGTCAACCTTCACTGAACCAAGATCACATGCACCATCACAGTGGACCCCGAGCCAGGGTAGAGGTCACAATTTTCCACCGACGGGAGCCCGCAGTACCTCATCAGTTTCAGTGACAGGGCCATTTAGGCCATATCAGGACACCAGAACATGTTAAAGTGTGGGAAAGTGGGGCATACAAGACCTTATTGCCCTATGAAAGATGAGGAGGTGACTCAGCAGGCAAGGCAAAGTCAACAAGGTCCACAACAATGACAGTTTAGTAGTGGTAGTGGCAGAGGACGTGGTCAGGTGTCCCATGCAGGATCCTCTGGACAGGCGAGCAGAGGACGTGGACGGCAGCAGGAAACAGCTAGGTTCTATGCCATGACCCAGCCTGAAGCAGTGGTCAATCCACGAGTCGTGACAGGTCAGATGGAGTTATTTCATTCTGATATGTCTGCTTCTTGTTTCATATCTGTGTTAGTAGACCCGGGTGCGACACACTCTTTTATCACCAAAGAGGTGATAGATAGTTGTTATCTACCTGTTAGCCTTAGATCTGATAGCCTGCGGCTAGAGACTCCTTTGGTTGATTCTACCGAGTTTCTAGAAGTGTGCTCTTCTTGTGTTATTTCTTTCTCTGGACATAACATTCAAGTGGATCTTCTGCTACTTGACATGCATGGTTTTGATGTAATCCTAGGAATGGATACCTTGGAGAAATACAAGGTAGTCTTGGACTGTAGTACTAAGGTGGCGACATTCCATGATGGAGATGCACAATGGATTTTTCAGGGTGATAGGAAGATTCTTCCTACATGTTTGATGTCAGCCATGACAGCTGAGCGGTTGATGAGACAAGGATGTGAGGCTTTCTTAGCTCATGTTGTGGATACCAAGGCGGTAGGTCCTAGTATCCAGGAGTTACCAGTGGTGCGAGAATTTGAGGATGTCTTTCCTGAGGAATTTCCTAGCATTCCCCCTCCTAGAGAGATTGAGTTTGAGATCAATCTTGTTCCTGGAACACAACCCATAGCACAGTCAGCATACAGAATGGCACAAGCAGAGATGCAAGAGTTAAAGAAACAGTTACAAGAACTGTTAGAGAAGGGGTTTATCAGGCCGAGCACTTCCCCTTGGGGTGCTCCTGTGTTGTTTGTTAAAAAGAAGGATGGGTCAATGAGGTTGTGTATAGACTATAGACAGTTGAACAAGGTGACAATAAAGAATAAGTATCCTTTGCCGAGGATTGATGATCTTTTTGACCAGTTGAGAGGTGCCACTGTGTTTTCAAAGATAGACCTGAGGTCAGGTTACCATCAGTTGAGAATTAAGGCAGATGACATACCTAAGTCAGCCTTTAGGACTAGGTATGGTCATTATGAGTTTGTGGTTATACCGTTTGGGCTAACCAATGCACCTGCAGCTTTTATGGATCTAATGAATAGGGTGTTTAGACCTTATCTTGATCAGTGTGTTGTCGTGTTCATAGATGATATTTTGATATACTCCAAGGATAGTCATCAACATGAGCAACACCTTCGACAGGCATTGGCTTTGTTGAGGCAGCACCAACTTTATGCTAAGTTCAACAAGTGTGAATTCTGGTTAGCTGAAGTGTCTTTTCTGGGACATGTTATATCTGCAGAAGGCATTTGTGTTGATCCCAAGAAAGTAGAATCTGTACTAGAATGGGAGCAACCAAAAACACCGACAGAGATCCGTAGTTTCCTTGGTCTGGCAGGTTACTATAGGAGGTTCATCAAAGACTTCAGTTCTATAGCGTTACCCCTAACTAGGTTAACCAGGAAGGATGTTCCTTTTTCTTGGAATGACAAGTGTCAAGGTTCTTTCCAGATTTTGAAGGAAAAGTTGACTAGTGCACCAGTGTTAGTACTGCCAGAGCAAGGGAAAGGTTATATTGTCTTTTTTGACGCTTCAAAGAATGGGTTGGGATGCGTGTTGATGCAGGATAAAAATGTGATTTCTTTTGCTTCACGACAGCTTAAGAAACATGAGGAGAATTACCCAACACATGATTTGGAGCTTGCTGCAGTGGTCCATGCCTTAAAGATATGGAGACACTATCTTTATGGTGAAAAGTGTCAGATCTTCACTGACCACAAGAATCTACAGTATATCTTCTCAAAACAGGAGTTGAATATGAGGCAGAGGAGATGGATGGAGCTGATTAAGGATTATGATTGCACAATAGACTACCATCCAGGGAAAGCTAATGTGGTAGCTGATGCATTGAGTAGAAAGTCATCTTCATCATTAAGGGTAGATAATGCACAATTAAATTCCTTGATGTGCCATAAGAGAGATATGCTAGTATCTCTTCGCCAGATGAATGTACAACTAGAAGTTTCCTTGCTGGCAGGATTGTTGGCACAGTTACAAGTGAAACCTACCTTGAGACAACAGATTCATGATGTACAACAAAATGATACTGTGATACAGAATATCCGATCAAGGATTGGTAGTGAAAAGTATGATGGCTTTCACGAGGCTGATGATGGTACAGTTTGTTACCATAATAGGATAGTAATTCCTGATGTTGATGGGTTGAGGAAGATGGTACTTGAGGAGGCTCACTCCTCCATGTATGCAATGCATCCTGGAAGTACCAAGATGTACCAAAACTTGAAAGACATGTATTGGTGGCCAGGTCTAAAGCGTGATGTGGCAGAGTTCATTGCCAAATGTCCAGTTTGTCAGCAGGTGAAGGCTGAGCACCAGAAACCTGCAGGGACATTGCAATCCTTGCCAATACCACAATGGAAATGGGATCATATTACTATGGACTTTGTGGTTGGTCTTCCTAGGACAGCCAAGGGTCATGATTCCATATGGGTGATAGTAGACAGATTGACTAAGTCAGCTCATTTTCTGCCAGTTAAGATGACATTTACAGCAGAGAAATTGGCACAAATATATGTTGATGAGATAGTCCGTCTGCATGGCATTCCAGTGACTATAGTTTCTGATAGAGGTCCACAATTTACAAGTCATTTTTGGGAGCGTCTGCATTCAGCAATGGGAACACAGCTGAGATTCAACACAGCTTTTCATCCGCAGACTGATGGCCAGTCAGAAAGGACTATTCAAACTTTAGAGGATCTCTTAAGGGCATGTGTGCTACAATTTCTTGGTAGTTGGGATGTACATCTAACTCTGATAGAGTTTGCATACAACAATAGCTATCAAAGAAGCATATATATGGATCCTTATGAGGCTCTGTATGGGAGACGATGTCAGTCTCCTCTTTGTTGGTATGAGACCGGAGAATATCAACTTTTGGGTCCTGAGCTAGTACAACAGACTACAGAAAAGGTTAATGTGATACAACAACAGTTGAAAGCAGCCCAGGACAGGCAGAAATCTTATGCAGATAATCGACGCAGACAACTTGAGTTCCAAGTGGGAGATAGAGTATATCTTAAGGTTTCTCCTTGGAAAGGTGTGTTGAGGTTTGGAAAGAAGGGTAAGTTGGCTCCTAGATTTATGGGACCATACCCTATCCTAGCT
This sequence comes from Alisma plantago-aquatica, assembly GCA_963693085.1. Taxonomy (NCBI): domain Eukaryota; kingdom Viridiplantae; phylum Streptophyta; class Magnoliopsida; order Alismatales; family Alismataceae; genus Alisma; species Alisma plantago-aquatica. The sequence goes on along the minus strand of OY856410.1, from coordinate 790,014,952 downwards.
CGTGTTGGAAAGGTAGCATATAAGTTGGAGCTACCACCAGAGCTACATAGATTGCATAATGTCTTCCACATCTCTATGTTGAGGAAATGCCATCCAGATACTGAACAGACAATTCAACCAGTAGAGGTTGAGTTAGATGAGGATATTTCCTATGTTGAGGGTCCTGTGTTGATCCTGGATAGAAGGGTGAAAAAGCTGAAGAGAAAGGATATAATACTAGTGAAAGTTTTGTGGAATCACCGTGGCATTGAGGAAGCCACATGGGAGCTAGAGAATGAGATGCGTAGAAAATACCCATCTCTTTTTGCGTAGGATTTCGGGGCGAAATCCTTGTTAGGGGTTTATAGTTGTAAGGCCCCTAAACTTTCTTAATGAGTTGAAGGAGCTTAATTACCATACTTGAATGCTTATAACTCTAATATAACCTTTTGATATGTTTTGAAATCATAACTCAAGCTTAAGTTTCAAATTTGGTCCAATTTGGACACTGTTTGAGAAAGTTATGCAATTTTCCATATATTTCAGACTTTTCTACAATTTACCCCATTGAGGGGTTTTCTTTGCAATTTGTCACATACATTATATTCCTTAGTTGTTATATTATCATTCTTGAGATTTTTGAGCCATGGGGACCCTATTTGAGTCATGCTTTGAAGGTGTTTTTATCAAGGGCATTTTAGGGTTTTCCCCCTTCATGGATGAGCTACCTTTAGTAGCTATCAACTAAGGAATTATGTGATTGGCTGAGAATTTCGTCAAAGGCAAGCCAAGCAGGTCTAGAGGGACGGTGGGAGAGCTGTGTGTGTGTGTGCTTATGTATTTTAATAATATAAAGCATGGATACTTGGATATATATTAGAATTTCAATTTTTTTTTCTTTTTCTTAATATTAAAGTGTTATATACTTATCCAAAAGCCCCAAACGAGCCATTTGCTCTCCATTCTCTCTCTCCTTCTCCCAGCCTCGTCCTCCCTCTGTTCAGCTGCGATTTTTGCTGCCCAAGGAAGAAGAAGGTGGGGATCCTCTTGGAAACAAATTCTAGGGTTGAAATTGATTCTCTTTTTGGGTGTATAAAGCTTCCCCCTAGTGATACTAACCTAAAAGTGTAAGTTTTTCCTTATTTCCTCCTTCCAATTCTTTGTTCCTCTTCCTCCTACATCTCTCCAGGTCGGAACCATGGTTTTCTATGGTGAAAGTTCCCCTAGAACTCAAAACTCCTTCCTTTTTGTCTCTTTTCTAGGGTTTTGCTTGTTTGTGGAGAGAATTGCATAGTTGGCCAAGTTCAGATCTGAATCCAAGGTTTCCTTGCCCTATTTGCTCGAGATTTTTGCTGTTGGATATCTGAACTACTCTATAGAGGCGAGTTATATAACATTCTTCACTTATATTGCTTATTAGAAGCTTGTTAGTTCATGATTATGCTTGAATGTGATGATCTAAGCATAGTGGAATTATGCTTGTTTAGAATTACGAATTTTGTGGTGATTCCTATTTTATTCCAGTTCTATATGAACCTGTAAACTTGTGTAAATCCTTTATAAGGTGTAACATGATTTGGGACAGGTTGATAGCAACAACCTATGGCATTATGTACAAAACAAATGAGGGTGCAAATTAGGGTTTTTAAGCTATTTCCTTCCCTATCACATAATTGATTGTTATACCATTCAATAACCAATAGTGTTGCTATCTTAGCAACTTAGGTTCGTGATCAAGGGTGTCAAATTTATAGTTACAACCTATGGTTACCACCTTAGGACAGGTTTTGACTCAATTATACATTTAATTATCATCCACTAAGTATTTTAATGATGTTATCAATCGATGATGATATTGGCCTATTATTTGATGATGTTAATTGAATGTATTACTGATCTAGCAACCAATGGTGACTTAATGATCACAATTAATGGTGGGTCAGGTCATCACCATATATGATGAATTAGGAATGTAATTGTAGATTTGACTATACCTTGAACCAATGGGTCCTAGGTTCAATTGATCTAATGGTTAGACCCATACTTCAATTGATAACCTTGAACAATGAACCTGATCCAATGAATAATATTGGATGCTTTAACATCCAATGGATTTGAATAAATCACATGTTATTATATGTGGTTCCCTAGTGAATATAATTCAATGGTTCAATACCATTAATTGGCAGCATTACCTTTGCCATTGTATAGTTATATTTGATAAATCACTATAATAAGTGGATGTGTAACTCCCATGTGATCTAGCTTGTTATACCTAACCTTGATGTAATTATTTGATGTGGATTGGTTATAATCTGACCTCTTGAATAATTAATGTGATAATGAATTACATTCTTCTTGTGTTGAAACCACATTGTAGTACTATTTCAATATCATAGTGCATTGCCATGTTAATATCTATGGATACATATGTGCTAATGATCTTTTGAGCCTTGTTTAAGGCATGGAATGATGATGATAACCTTACTATACATAATGTGATGGTCTTAATGACCTTTGGGCAAGCTTGAAGCCATGATTGAGGTGAAATCCTCTTTATGTTCCAATAAGGGTTAAAACCCTGGAACTGTGATAAGATATTGGTATCTTGGAAATAGTATCATGATAAGTGTGGTCCATTAATTTGCAATGAATGATAGGATGTGGTAATATGATTAAGATTTTTACATCAAATGTTTTATATCCTTTGAATTCATTATACATATATTCTTGTTAGAAAATAATTAGGGTTTGAATGTCCACTTGTATGATAAAGCCTTAACGCATTCAATTGGCAGTAATTAATCAAGTGTAACCCTAATCATGTAGAGCCCTGTGCCGTAGAGCCATCTTCAGTGTCAGAATTTACTGGATGGTGAAACGAGTATTCCCAAGGGAAACTCGGAGCGCATACTATTGAGTATGTGGGGGTGGCAAGTTGAGGATATATTCTTGTCATCCACAATTGCAGGTTATGGAGGATGGCTATGGTCATGCCTCAGACATTTGATGTGATTGAGGATAGCTGCGGTTGTACCTCAGATTAGAGGGTTTTGTATACCCTGTGTTCTAGTGTCGTAACTTGTACCAAGTACGAACTAGTTGTTATCAGTTGACTATATGTCACTGTTGGCAGTTTGACTGGTATGTCACTGCGGTTTACTCGTACTGACCGAGGGGAAGAGATCTTAGGATACCGGAACTCCTAGATCTTATACGGAATTGAATAGCACTTCGCAGTGGTCAGTTGGACTTTGAGTGGTACGACTCAAACTCCCCAGGGCATAATAATAAAAGATATAATACCAGCCGTGTAGTATAATTGCTAGGGTTTAAATACGTATCACATTGGTTGATTAACCCTTGTATTGTCTTTACACTACATATTTCTTACATGATGTAGACTTATGAAAACCGTGTAATTCTACTTGATGCTTCAACTTATTTGCTTAACTGCTTAGTATGCTTAAATTGTTCAATCTGTTCATATTGCTTATTCAATACCCTAACTGCTCTATGTAATTACTGTTAATTAATAAGTTATAATCAATATATGTTGGAGAGAGTTATATCTCTCGCTGGGACTGGGTCTCACCCGTGGGTAACCACATTTTTTTAGGTGGTCGCGGGCAACGTGGTCGAGGTCGTGCTGTGGAAGAGAACCAACCTGGTGATCAATAGATTCAGAAGGTTGGTTAGTTGTAGATGTTAGTTATAGATGTTAGTAGTACAGTCCTAGTGTCGTCCCTGTACTCTCATGTCCTGGTATGGGATGTGTTTTCTAGACGATATACTTGTATCGACATGAGATTTTGGTCGTATGCCAATGTTTGTAAATATATGGTATGTACATGTGAAATATCTTTTGTATGCAGGATGTGACTGAGGTCTTTGGACCCTTATGCAAATGCTTGATACAATATATGAGAATGGAATGATGGACATTTTATCAATGTTCTAAAGTTTGTTTACACCTTTGGAATCGGTTTTAATTATTCTGCATTTTTGACAATGTGATAAATTAGTAGTTGATCGTGTTTTGGGTTTTGAGTAATCTCGTTTAGCGTGATGAGGTGTCACATTGACACACCACATTTTGGACAATTTATCAAATTACTATAGTCCTTCTGAAATAACACATAATCATTTGGACATGCATGAATCTTCTTAGCCTCCATTCCCATTGGGCACATTATTTTCTTTTCTTGATATGTTGAAATTGGAAGCTCGTTGCCTTCAGGAAGAATTTCCTTTAACAAAGACAACAGTGAAGTGAAACTCTTATCGCTCCACCGGTTTTGAGCTTTAAGAGTATATAATCGCATCACAACACTCAACCTCGTGAACTTAGTACAACCCTTATATAATGGTTTTTCAGCATCATGGACAATGTTTGCAAATAAAGAATGTGGATCAATGACATTGTCCCGACAACTACGTAGCATCTCATCAACCATATCCGCCTGAATCTGGTCATCTTGAATCGATTCATCATTAACATTATCATCATTATCTATATCTTCTATGCCACAACTATTAGTATCAACATTTTCTGATCCATAATTCAATTTATCTCCATGACAATACCATTTATTATAACCTTGTATGATCCCATTGCATATGACATGATTCTTAATTTTCTCACCAGTATCAACTTTCAAATTGTTACAACAATTTCTACATGGACAATATAGCCGATCTGTAGGTAGTTTCCTATGTTCCTCAGCAAATCTGATAAATTCATCAAGACCTTTGGCAAACTCTGGACTGCAACGGTTCTTGATAGACATCCAACTTCGATCCATTTTCTATATCACATTAAAATTAATTATAAAACTAATAGTTTAATATTGATACTATAATAATCTGTAAGTTTTTATTGATAGGAATTTAATTTTATATACTAAAGTGTACCACCTATCCCATTTTTGAATATTTAATCTCACTAGTAACAATATAATGTATGTTTAATTTTGAAGAAAATTTCAGCAACATTTCCCCTAAGTTCTCCAAGTACACCAATGTAAATGGCAAATAACCACTCACATATGTATCCAGAGAACAAATGAAGAAATCCTACTGAAATAATCTACAAAACTAAACATACATTATACAGGTACATCCTAAGTGAGATTAAAATATCCAAAAACAGTCCCAAATCGGGGACTATCCAAAGTTTACTCCTAATGAGTAAATTTTGAACGGGTTTCTAAGTTAATATATAAATACATCAACCCTAAAGTGTCAATCTAAGAGTACACATGTCTAATCTTGTATTAATTTCTAGAATTTATATAATTATTACATATGAAAAAAGACATGTTTTTATTATTGGGTTATCAAATCATATAAAATGAAAAAATACTTGTACAAATTAGCAAAGTAAGGCCGTTTCCAACAGTCCAAAGATTGAAATCATTATAATATTCAGAACTATTTGTGAACATTACAACAAATATGATTAAAACATTTATAGCTCACACATAAATAAGGAGCAGGTCCACTCTCGGTCGAAAATTAGTCGACCGAGTGCCCACCTGCGCGCAGCGTCCAGGTCCACTCTTGGTCGACGAATTCGTCGACCGAGAGTGGACCTGGACGCTGCGCGCAGGTGGGCACTCGGTCGACTAATTGTCGACCGAGAGTGGACCTGGACGCAACCATGGCGTCGGGCGGGAACGAAGGAACAGAAGCGGATAACTTACTTGGAAATGGCGACGACCTTCGTGGAGGATGAGATGACCTTCACGGAGAGGCGGCGACTTTCGTGGAAGAGTGGAGAGGCGACGACGACGAGCTCTATTTGGCGGCGACTGCTAGCTCTATTTTCCGGCGACGACGAGCTCTATTTTGTGGCACGGAGAGTGGAAACGGCCCGGACACCACGATCCTTTGGCGGCGCGGAGAGGTGGCACAACTTCACAGAGAGGAGGCAAGGGCTTAGCGGTGGGAATGACACAAGAAAGCAAAGGGTTTCGCGGCGCCGCGGGAGAGAAAAATAGAACAAAAAGGTTTTCGCGGGAGGAATAAAGGGTTTCAGCTTTTTCACTTAGAGAAAGACATGTAGCGTCGGTTCAACAAAACAAACCGAAGCTACAGATAAGCGGTGCCCGTGTCGTTTTATTCAAACTCATTCTCGGTCGACGAATTTGTCGACCGAAATTCTATCGGTCGACATAATTGTCGACCGAAAATCCTCTAGGGTCGGTTTTAAGGGAATACCCGACGCTACAGGTGCTTATACGAAGGAATCTGGCTCCATCTCGGTCGACGATTTTATCGACCGAGGAATTTAGAGGTGCTTATACACGTGAAATTGGGCTCCTACGCGGTCGACGATTTGTCGACCGAGACACTTTCGATCGACAAATTCGTTGACCGAGAAGAGCTCTACGATCGGCTATAAGGAAAAAACCGACCCTGAAGTCCTCCTCGGTCGACAATATTATCGATCGAAAGTGTCTCGGTCGACAATATTTTCGACCGAGATTAACCCTATTTCAATGTTTTAAATTAAGAACCAAGTGTTTGTATGAGTGTGCGGTTGTGACACTATTGTAGGGGATGACCTATCTAAGTGTTATAAATGGCTAGGTAAGATCTAACGCTTGATTTACATGATATCTAAGTACTTGTACAAGATTTTACATGATATCCAATATAATCATTTTGTATGACTCTTTAGTTCTCCCCCTTAATTTTATGCTATGCTCCCCCTTAAAGAGATATTTAATTTTAAAACCAAGTGATGCTTTGTCAAATTTAGCCATAATTTATTTTTCAATCATTTGTAATAACAATATTCTTATATAACATGTATATGTCCAAATGAAGCCATGGAAAACACTTTTATTCATAACAATTTAATGCCCATACACTTTATAATTAAGATGAAGCAGACATACTTGCTTTATAAAAAGATATTCATTACAATCATTACAAAGATATCTCATAATCTCACTGAAAAGACCGAAGGATTACATCAATGTCTGGGTCTTTTCCAAGAAAGGGCTCAACTCCATAATATTTGACCAGTGTCTACCACTCCAAGGCACCTGTCATGGTTAAGGAATAAGCCTCCAAGAAGGTGGGAACACGATCAAAGCGAAAGTGGGCAGCAATGTCTTGAAGTTGAATTGGGGAAAATTGAGTATGCGTGAGATCAGGAGATGGTGGAGGTGGAATTTCATAGTAGTTGTAGGAAGGATTGTATGGATTTATCATGCCAGGATTAAGGGAATAGGGATATTCATCAATTTGGTTAGGAGAGAGAGTTTGCATCCTTTGGTTTAAATAAGTCATGGCATGGTGATTATAATCCAATTGCCTACTTAGGTGATATTGGGATCCAACAATGTATGTCAAGGTGTTTGTAATAGGATCATGGGGTAGGTTGGTAGGAGGAGGTGGTGGAGGTATGTCTTGGGTGGATGTCTCCCCTTCAGTCCTAGCCCTTTTGTGGCCAAAGTCGATTCCCATCTTTTCCACCGTATTTTTACTTATCTTTTGGGGTTTTCTATCCCATGTGTAACCTAAGTCGTCCTCAATATTCTTCTTAAGAAAATGTTGAGTGATTTGGCATACAAAGTCAACATAAGGTGGATTGCCAGAAAACTCAAGCATATTCTTAAGGATGATACGAATAAAGTTTATGGGAATACCTTTGAGAATGGCATAGATAAGGTACATATGAAAGGTGGGTACTTCAGATTTGTTTGCTCTAGGATGGATATTGGTGGCAACAATGAGATTTATGATCCTAGCTTTAGGTTTTGAATTTATGGCATAATAGGTACCCCTATCTTCATGACAACTCGTATTTGATTGAAAGATGGCTCTTTTGACATCACTAAGGCTAGTTGTAGTGTCATCTTGGGAGAGTTTGTTGAGTGGATTTCCTGTGGTGAGATCAAGAAAATCTTTATATTCTTCTATTTCTATGTCAAGCATATCAAGAATACCCTCCTCAGTAAAATGGAATCCATACCCACAAACCATAGAGGAGAAGGAATCATGGTCAGGATGTGGGGTTAAATTGGCATATAATTCATTAACTACTTTGGAGGAGTAGGAATGGAAGGAGGGATTTAGAAAATTAGTCAAATGTCGCACCTCAAAGAGTTCCTCTAAATCGACAATGTTGTGGAAGTCCATGACGTCGACTGGCCGTCGTGGAAGAGGAGTTCTTGAGGAGAGCCTGAGGTAGCGGTTGCCTGCAACTGCGTCGTTGAAGGGGACGTCGTTGATGAATGGCAACGTTGTAGAGACGACTGTCCTTGCTTTCCTACCTACAACTAGCTTCTTTCCACGCGTAGATGATGAAGCCATTTCGTTGCATTGAAGTGGATAAGTAGCAAGCAAGACTTGGATGTAGAGAAGCTAAAGATTTTCACAAGAATACACTAGAGAGGAGCTAGAGAAGTGAGAATGTGAAGGTGTGAAGAAATGGATCGTTTTAGGTGCTATTAATAGCAAAATAGAGCCCATTTCGGTTGACAATTTGTCGACCGACGCCCGCAACGGTCGTCTCCCGGTCGGCCAACGGTCGATCGAAAAAGTAGCTGTTACAACGTTTCTAGCCGTTACGACGGTTGATTTTCTAGCCGTTACGATTTTTTTAATTTATATTTTAATCAAAATATTACCTTTTTAATTCAAGCAAATGGAGGTTCACAGGGTCGGCCTCGGTCGAAAAATTTGTCGACCGAGGTTATCGATCGAAGTATTCATCGACCAAGGGAAGCTCTAAGGTCGGTTATAAGTACAAAACCAACCTTAAAGGTGCTTATGCATGCATGAACTAAACTAGATCCAGAATTGGTATCAGTCGACAATATTGTCGACCGAATAGTATTCTAAGGTCGGTTATAAGCAAAAAACCAACCTTAAAAGTTACTTATACACTTGAAATCTGACTCCTTATCAGTCGACAAATTTGTTGACTGAGATTATCGATCGAAGTATTCGTCGATCGAGGGAAGCTCTAAGGTCGATTATAAGTACAAAACCGACCTTATAGGTGCTTATGCATGCGTGAACTAAACTGGATCCAGAATTGATATTGGTCGACAATATTGTCGACCGAATAGTATTCTAAGGTCGGTTATAAGCAAAAAACCGACCTTAAAAGTTGCTTATACACTTGAAATCTGACTCCTTATCGGTCGAAGAATTTGTCGACCGAGATTATCGGTCGAAGTATTCATCGATCGAGGAAAGCTCTAAGGTCGGTTATAAGTACAAAACTGACCTTATAGGTGCTTATACATACGTGAACTAAACTGGATCCAGAATTGATATCGGTCGACAAATTTGTCGACCGAATAGTATTCTAAGGTCGGTTATAAGCAAAAAACCGACCTTAAAAGTTGCTTATACACTTGAAATCTGACTCCTTATCGGTCGACGAATTTGTCAACCGAGATTATCGGTCGAAGTATTCGTCGACCGAGGAAAGCTCTAAGGTTGGTTATAAGTACAAAATCGACCTTATAGGTGCTTATACATGCGTGAACTAAACTGGATCCAAAATTGATATCGGTCGACAAATTTGTCGACCGAGGAGCCATTAGGGTCAGTTTTAAAGGAAAAACCGACTTTAGAGGTGCTGAACCGAGGAGGACTTTAGGGTCCGTTATAAGGAAAAAACCGACCTTATAGGTGCTCGTATACGTGAAATCTAGCTCTTATTCGGTCGATGAATGACGACCGAGGAGCCCTTTAGGTTCGGTTATAAGGGAAATCCGACCCTATAGATCGAGGCGTGAAGCCAAAATCAAGCAAATTTTTGCCGCGGGAAACTTATAATTGACTTTCTAAACCAATTCTCTATAAGGTCGCTTATTTTATTAAAAATGACCCTATAGAGATGCACTACAAGGTCGGTTATTTTAAGAAAAGTGACCCAAAAGGTCTTAAGTGGTGCCCACGTTTTTTATATACATATAAGGTCAGTTATTTGGAAAATCGACCCTATAGAGATACAATACAAGGTCGGTTATTTTAAGAAAAGCGACCCAAGAGGTCTTAAGTGGTGCCCGCGTTTTTTATAAACATATAAGGTCGGTTATTTGGAAAACCGACCCTATAGAGTTACACTACAGGGTCGGTTTTTTTTAAGAAAACCGACCCAAGAGGTCTTAAGTGGTGCCCACATTTTTTTAAGACATATAAGGTCGATTATTTGGAAAAACCAACCCTACAGGTAGTGACGTTATAACCCATTTCTGTACTAGTGTTATTTCAAGCCTATATATGATTAGAGTCATTGTGGTAGGTTTACCTCATGTGGGATTCCACATAAAATGTCATTCCTTTTCTTCATGAATGAAGACATGCTCCTAGTCTTTTATACAAATCTGACTCCAAGAAGTCCAATACGAAGGGACCACAATGTTTTGATAACAACTCGGTAAACTTCAAACAATGGCTGTAGGAAGTCAGCCTATGTAAAATGGTGCTAACCAATGCCCGTCATGATCCCCTATGTGGGGAGGCACTAGTCTAAGCACAACCCAACTTAAGATTCTTATGCTATTGTCACCCCTAGGTCTTATAATAACAAACTAATGACAACTAACCTCTCCTTTCTTTTATTATCCCCTTTCCCTCAAGCACCTCCATCCATTATAGAATGGGAGTTGGTCTACAAGAACATGGTAAAACATTATATACATATAAACACAATCAACACAGATAAGATTAAACATCATAAAAATCTATATAAAACTACTAAAGGTGATCACCACTAGTCTTGAATCACATAAATAAACATGAGAAAAATGTGGTTTCTCTACATTGAATGTATCCAATTTTTTGAGTTTTTGTAAATTCCCCTTTTCTATTTCTCTATAGAGTAAATATTTGCCCTAGAATATCAATCCAACTAATACTGATTATTATTGTGAATATGTTTAGAAAGTTTGATATTTTTTTTAATCTTTGTGGAAGGAATATTTTTGCTTGATTACCTGACCTGTCTACTCTTTCTTTTGCTAGGGTTGTTCCAAACTACTTGTACAAGTTCAAAATACATGAGAAGTAGAAGCTCAAAGTTTCCCATTTGGGTTTTACATGAATAATTATAAACACCATATTATAAATAGAGCGTAAACCACACATGTATATCTCTGAAATAATCAAGCAGTAAATTATACCTACTTCTAAATCCCTTGTAGTTCCTTTTAATGGATCCTTTAATCTCATTCCACTCAACCAAATGAGTATCACCATCTCTACTTGACCCAACTCTACAACATGAATTGAATATGAATAAGTAATAAATCCCTATAACCACAATTATACAAGTTTTAGTGACCAAACAACCAAAATGCACCTTGTAGTGAGAGATGATATGTGGATAAAAGAATAATCATATAATGTCATTGTGCTACACCAACATCCATGGAAATCTTAATCAAATCTTGACCCTTGAGTATAATATAGACATGCCTTGATCTTCCCATTAAAACAATGGAAAGTATAAGCTAAAAGAGAAACTATATAAAACTGTGCTTCCTTTATAAGTGAGAATTATAAGATAACTCAAAATTTCTAAAGTACAATGGTAAAAATCAATTAAATTAAAAGTATAATAGTAGTTCAAGAATTATTAAAAGTCATGTCAAAAGTATATACATAGGTTGAAAGTTTAGATATACATAAATTGAAAGTTTAGAAGCCTAAATGTTTTCCTTATAATGAGGGTATGCTATAAAGACCTGATCCCCACACAAATTCTTGCCTCCAATACTAGTATCAAAACTCCATTTCCAATAAATACATATATATGAACTATATGCTTTGAAGATGCAACACCTATAAGATAAGATAGAACATACATGATCATTTAGGTTGTAAGAGGTATGATGATGTTTTCATCAGTTCACTGTATATTAAGATTTTTCAAATGGAACAAAGAGATACCAAAAAGATCTGTTAGGGCTCCATAAACACTTGTTCGAAGACAATTGATCATCTTTCATAATGCACTCTAAAGCCAAAAAAAGCCCACTATGATAGCTAAACTTGTAATTGGAAATACTCATAAGATTAAGATTGCATTGATCTATTATTTGTTTAACTAATTCTAACGCTAGAAGAAAAGCATATTTTGAATGTACAAATACCACTTCAAAGGCATACATGTATAAAGATACATGCAAATTCAAATATTCATCAAAGATATAGACTAATAGTATGAGGACTTTGACATTTATATCTTTTTATAGAATTAGTATTTGAAAATGATTATTAAATATAATATTTGAATAAATAATGTTGTTACTAGAAATAAGGTGGATAATATCTTGTGTGTACTATAGATAGGAGGGCTAGTCATTATATATGAATATGGGTGGATGCCAATACTCATTTACATAATGTGGGACTAATACCAATATACAAGAATATAGAAAAACTTATAGAATTACACTCCCCTCAAACTACTACATATATACTTTAGACATCCAATTAGTCACATAAGATTATAACCAAATGTCCATTTATAGATTTAATTAATAAATCTACAAGTTGATCTTCCGACTGAACTTGTGTGAGTTTGATCAACTTGTCTTGAAAATTCTCTATAATAAAGTGATACTCGACTTTGATATATTTTGTATGTTCATGAAAGATGGGGTTGGAAGCTATGTGAACTACCACTTTATCGTCACAACTCAATTCCATGGCTTCAGATTGTAGATATCCTAGTTCTTTCATTATAAGACCCCTGACCTAGGTTTTCGGGTAACCCTATTTGTTTGGCTTAAGTAAGTTGCTTAGAATCTTTCTCTAATCTTTTAATATGTAATTAGGGCTCATGGAGATATTAAGTTTCAAGTTTGCACTTGTTTGGATGTTGTTTGTACTTTATGTGCAAAATTTGGTGCAAATTGCAATTTACCCAACGTAGGGGGTTGATGTGCAATTTTACACCTCTAGGGTGTTCCTTATTTTTCTTGACATCATCTATAGGAGAGAGAAATAAGTGGGTGCCTTGTTTGAGCCTTGGTTGAGGAGTGTCATCCATAGTGGTGATTAGGGTTTCTATGAGTGTTGGGTGTCTCGACCTATGTGTATATGGTGTGTTGTCGTAACCAAGGTCGCGACCTAGGTTTGGTTTGGAGGGTGCCACGATCGAGAAAACCCCTCTAGATAGTGGGGTTATGACCAAGGTGGTCTTGGGTGGTTTTGGGTCGAGATGGTTGCCCTCTTATAGGATGTCTCGACCTAGGGTTTGAAGTGGCCCCTTGTCTCAACCAAGTGGTGGTGATGGTGGTGTGTGTGTGTCGTGACCATGGATGGTGAACCATGGGAGGGTCACGATTGCAACCATGTGGGTGACCTAGGTGGTCGAGACCCAACCTAGAGTGTATCACCATGTCTTTCATGTATGGCTAAGGTGGTTACATGTGGTTGCATGTTGGTCTTTTGAGTGGACAAGTGTCCCTTTGGTACCTTGGAGTGTTGACACATCATCCCTTGCCTTCTCTCTCATCTTCCACCTATATAACCCCTTATCTCTTCATGCTTGTAACCCTTTCTGCCCTCCATCTTCTGGCTTCTCTTTTGATTGTTCTTGGAGCTTGGTGGAGCAAGGAGATCTGACCTTGGAGCTTGGTGACCGAACTCTTCTTGCATGTGGTGCTTGTGGTGACCATAGCCCATCTTCAACCCTTGGTAAGTTTTTATCTTCCTTGATGACATTTCTTTTGATATCCTACCTCCATATTCCTCTATTTTCTCAGACCTAGACCATGGTTCCTCCATGGTGGTTGTTTTAGGAGAGAAACTCCTCGCCACAAGGGTCATAGACCATGTTTTAAAAAGGTAGATCCAAGTGCGAGGAGGGTTTCTTCTCTCTTTCTCCTTTTCTCTTTTGGCTCAGCCTAGAGCTTTTTGGCTCTTTTTCTTGGATGATATTTGACCTTGTTGTTTTCTCCTTCTCAAGGTGATCTTGTAGCCTAGAGTGGAGCTTTTGGAGGAGCTTCTTCAACCCTTCGATCGTGTGCTTGGAGCTCTTGGTCTTGGAGCTTGGAATCCTTGGAGGTGATCTTCTTAAGGAAGGTTATATAACACTTAGACTACTATATTATTGCACTCTTTTATGCATGTTTGGTACTATCTTCTCTCTCTAAAATGCTCCCTTATCATGCTAGTAGATAATTATAATATCTAGAACTTGTTTGGTGGAGATATCTTTCTTGGTTTAGTAGAAATCCGAACCCTAATTTTCATATATCCGATTTTCATAATTGTGGTGTTATGGTGATTCCCTATACCCTATTAACCTTGGTTTTTCTCACATGCATGATTTACAAGTATCTAGATGTTATGAGGGGTTTAGGTTCTATTTTGGATGTCTTAAACATAGTTTTACCTATCTTGCATGACTTCCTTTCATGGTGGATACATGATGCATGAGCTAGGGTTCTTAGTGTCCATTTTGCTTAACTTTTCTCCTCCATATTTATGATGGTTTTCTTTGGTCTTGTTTCTATTTTGAGACCAAGATATAATTCCTTAGGGTTGTCATGACACCTACTCCATGTTGGTCGTGACCATAGTTAATATTGGTCAAGATGCTTCCCTTTTGATGGGTTGTACCTAGTGTTGATGGAGATCACGACATTTGAGGATTGATGGTTATGTTGACCCCTATTTTGGTTAGGTTGTTACCCTAGTTTTTAGACTTGACCTTTCCCTAGTTTTGGTCATGACACATCCTTGAGAGAGGCCATGACATGTGGTCTTGGGTCGTGACATGATGCCATGTCTTGAGGTCAAGACAACCATGTCTCTTCTTGAGGTCGAGACACCTATGATCCAAGAGGTCACTACAGGTGCTATGCTTTTTGTGAATGGAACCCTAACCCTAGGTTTCATGGATGAGACACCCGAGGTGTTGTGGTCGTGACACTCTAGGTGTCGCAGTCATGACATGGTCTAGGTGGTATGGTCACGACCTAGTTATATGGAGTGGTCGAGACATGATGATGATAGGTGGTTGAGAGGTATGCTTGGACACATGATGATATCCTTGTATGAGTAATACATAAGCTATGTAATGTGCTATTTGGACAACATCTAATCTACCCTAATCATGTCCTCTAACCCTAAGGATGCTCCAAGATGGTGGGAGATCGTGAACCTAGGATTGGTGGTTGAACTTAGCTTCAAAACCCTAATCGACTGTGAAGGGAAGACCCTAACCATAATGATGAGTAATGTGACATGTTCACTTCTCTTTCTTGGAATGGCTATTATGATATGATGATTTCTCTCTCTAGTTATGAACCTCTAACATTGCAGGTTGAATGCATGCCAATGTTTGGGTATGCTATGAAGATGGTTATGTATAATTGAGGCATGTGGAAATAATGGTGTGACACATGGTTTTAGGATGTTTTCTCTTTCTCATTTATCAAATTTCTAACCATGCAGGTGATATGAACTTAAATATGATAGCTAGTGCATACTATGATGAATATGATGTGACACTAGTTGAATGATCCTTTGTGAGGCATGTTGAAATACTTGTGATATAGGAATGATGTGAATGGGTCCTATGACCTGGTGATGGCTTGATGCCTATTGTCAAGTGATACCCTCTAGTGCTATGATTAAGGGATT
The DNA here is from genome assembly GCA_963693085.1 of Alisma plantago-aquatica. Taxonomy (NCBI): domain Eukaryota; kingdom Viridiplantae; phylum Streptophyta; class Magnoliopsida; order Alismatales; family Alismataceae; genus Alisma; species Alisma plantago-aquatica. The sequence goes on along the minus strand of OY856410.1, from coordinate 789,999,340 downwards.
GATATCCCATAGTGATGTGACATTAGTGATAGCCTTTAGTGGCTGTGTAAAAGTGATGATGGTATTGTGAAAGACAGTGTTACATGTCTCATGTGATAATAGTGTGATAAGTTCACACCTTGTACATTTTATATGTAATAAAGTTATATCACGCCTTTATCTTTGTAGATTTTTTTATGACTTTATACGCTGTAACTTTTTTTATGCTAAAAGACACTTAATTGACTTAACTAATCAAGACTATTGAGTACATACATTTACATGATTGGCTATGGGCCATACCATGGTATGAGTGTGGCTGCGGGTCATATCTCAGTGATGTGATGCTTATGATGTTTCACATGATTGGCTGTGGGCCATACCCCAACATGAGTACGGTCGTGGGCCGTAGCTCAGTTTCACTAGCGTCGTGACCTATACCAAGTTGGGATAGGACTTTCATATTTTGACTATATGTCACTGGTTTCAGTTGACTGGTATGTCTTTGCCATGTACTCGTGTACTGATCACGAGGTTTGGTGAGGTCGTGGATTCCAGATCTTCCATTGACCTTGTATGGTACTGATTTCTACTTAGTAGTGGTCAGTTGGATTTGAGTGGTATGACTCAAATCCTTAGGGCATAATAAAATATGTAATCAGCCGTGTAGCATATTTGCTTAGGATCAAATACGAAAAAGATTGGTTGAAGCCTTGCCTTGATTTTGTAAGAATTGATTGGTAGGAAATATACATGTTCTTCATATTTCTTTTATGATGATAAGATGTTCTATAATACAGTTGCAATTGCTTATACTATTTACTATTGTCTATCTGCTTTAGACATATCATTTAGTTGAACCTATTTAACATGTTAATAAGTTTACTTCCTATTCATCTTTGCTATATGTCTGTGTATATAATAGACATTGGCAGAGAGTTATATCTCTCGCTGGGATGTTTGGTCTCACCCCATAGATTTTCACATCTTTTAGGTGGACGTGCACGACAAGGTGGTGATTGTGAAACTGAGGAGCAGTAGAAAGATCAGTATCTGATAAGGTTGAGTGTGCTACTTGTTGGTCTTTTGGTGTTAGAGTCCTAGAGTCATCCCTTTACACTCAGGTCTTGGGGATAGTTCAATGTGTTTTATGGTTGTGCTATCAATACTTGTTTTTGGCATGTATGCCCCTTTTTGTTGTATAGTTGGGCAAATGTAAATGTATAGATACATGTGGAACATGTTCTTCATGTAACATGTTTATGACATGAATGTTTGAGAACTATGATGTAAGCACCTTGTGATATATGACATGTTACAAATGTGTCCTATTAAGGACTTACTCTGTGGAAGTTTTCAGCTTGTGGTGCTCTTACAAAAGTGGTTTTTATTTGCCTGTGCTTTCTGGTAATCCGCTTACTTAATGTTGTTTGCCACATTTAGTTTTGAGTAATCTCGTTTTGTGTGGCATGGGGCATCACATTCATGAAGTTCCCGATCCATAGAAATTCAGTAGTGATGTGAGCCATAGATAGATACTCATACTTGGTTCTTGAGTGAGAGATGATAGTCTGTTTCTTACTCTTCCATGAGACTAGATTACCCCCTACAATTACACAACATCCGATCAAAAATAATTGATTAATGACATAGACTACCCAATTTGCAATAGATAAACCATGCATCTATAGGTGCCAATGACTAGTGTAGATGAGACATTTCTTGGAAGATCTTTTGAGATAGCAGAAGATGTGAATAATGGTGTCTTAGTGATTGGTATGTGATTTTCCATTAATTGACTAATCATAATTGAGCAAAGAGGTTTTTGGACTAATAATTGTGAGATACTATAACTTCCCAACTAGTCATTTTTGGATCAAGGGGCTCTATAGGGGAGGTGAATAGAGATAAAACACACACAAATTCATTAGACCTTCATGTTTCTTCAAGTAGGACTATTGCAAATATGGAATTTTAATTGCAATCTAAACATACATAGCAAGGATGAGAGAGATTCAACAAGCACATGAACAAGCTATGTAGAGTGGTTCCAATCTCCAAACTAAGAGAAAGTCACTCCACTACCTAGAGAGGTCAAGCTCTAGGATTTTCCAACCATTGCATACTTATATTCCATTATAATAAATACAAGTGGACCTTCCTTTTATAGGGAAAGGATACCTAGAATTATTTTTTAAGGACCCAAAGGAGCCAATGAACATTACAAGGACTTACCTATCCTTTAAGCTAGCGTTTTCAACCTCTACAAGGGCTTATCCACTCTTGCAAGTAGCTGGATACCTTCACCAAGGATCTCCCTTTCTTGCAAAGAGTCTTCCGCCTTGAATGAATTACCCACTCTACTCAAGCATCTTCAGCCTTCACCTTCTCCTTCAACTCGGAGAAGCTTTGCACCTTCTCTTTCACCTCGGAGAAGCTTTCACCAACTTTGCACTTGAATAAAGGGGTTGGTAAAGGGAAGCTTTGAGAGCTTTACAAGACTACAATGGAGTAGATCTCTCACACATAGCTTATCTCACTCATATGAACGTTTTGAAGTGTAAGCAAGAGAGTCAAAGGGGCTCTAGTGGATTAAATGCACTCAACTATAGCTAGGAGCTTGAATAGCATGAAGGAGCACCTTAGAATGAACTCAAATAGGTTCTATTTATAGTTGGGTATGTCCACTAGCCACTAGAAGCACTTAGGAACAATTTCTAGTAGTTTGGGGTGTTGCAACAGATCTATTTTTGATGTTTGCAACACTCCAATGGCTAGAATCACTTTTTTTGTACATTCCATATAATGCAGTCGGTTGAGTTTCAATAAAGATAACTTGATTGACTGCACTATGAGACAATGAAAATTTGAAGCATCAGTCGAGCTTATCCTGGATGAAACTCAGCTAATTGCTTAAAGCTAATTTGCTAGTGCAGGGTGTCAATCGAATTTGTTCTGAGATCAACTTAGTCGTACCTAGACATTCCCAAAATTCATCAAGGGTGTTAGTCAAGTTTATCAAGGATGAAACTCGACCAAACATGCACTCTGTGATGTTGTATAAATCGTCATTAGAGTGATTAAATGTTTGAATTAAGTGCTCATGATTTTTTCTCATCTTAGTTACAAGTGATATCATCAATACACATGATTATAAAAAATTTCCTAAGTAGTTTAGGGCTATTTCCACAAAAGTGCATTTGCACTGCATTTGACTTGAACTAGATCATGCTAGGGCTTGATTGTATTGATCCTTTTCATGTACGTAATACCTAAAATTAATCTCAAATTGACATATTAGATACATATGAATGGAATGGTTAAGTCATCATCAAAATATGGACAATGTATAACACTTAGGGTAAACATTCTCCCCCTTTTTGAAGATGACAAACCATTCCTCAACATAGTGAAAAGGATATGGAAATGAAAACTTTTACCTTGTGAATTGCAAGGGGGTACATGAATAAACAATTGCAATTGCCCCAATTCATGATTACCTCAATTTCTCTTTTCATTCACATGTATGGTTAGTGTCTTCCAAAAAGAGAAAAGACCATAACACATATATACTATTTGGTCCTCTTATAATTCACATGATATTTTAGATAATTGACTAGAAAAGGATCACAAAGCAATAATTTAATATGGTTGAGCTAACTTCTTGCCCTTTGTCATATCAGAAAGGTGGGGGGGGGGTAGAAGAGCTAAAAAGCACAAGTCTTATCAATAGGCACCAAATATACAAGCAACCACCAAGCAAGCACCAAACAGAGACAAGGACAAAGAGAACAAGCAATGTAGAGTCATAATTAAAATATGGAACCACATACCAAGAACTCATAAGATATAACCAAACAAAGAGTAAATGTACATAAGATTTAGATTATAAACTAGATATGTCCTCTCGATATGAAAACTACAAGCTAGAGAGAAACAACAAGATATGAGAATAGTATGCCTCATATACAATGCTCGAATGTTCAATACATGACCGTCTACAAAAAGAGATATATATGAGCACCCTATAGACTAAAGAACTAATCATCTAGGCTATCTATGTCAACTGGGTCAACATCAAATTCATCATACTCTGACCAGTAGTCCTCATCCCTATCAGAAGGTGCATCTGGGGTAGCAGGAGTGTCATCACCTCCATCTCCATCATTAGAAGAGATATCATTACCATCTTCATCAGTAGCCTCATCAACATCATCATTAGCCTCCTCATCATCCATCTCAGTGTCCTCATAAAAAATAAAGGAGTGAGAACCGGGTCACCTGCAGTTCTGCTCTTCTCAGGAGACTCCACACTCAAGAAGAGCCTTTACTTGCACGTAATTGGGTATACTCACCCAACCATAGCTAATAAGGAAAGTGGAAGTAGGACCAAAAGGAAGAACCAAAGGCTGAGGGGCAACAGGCTGAGAGGAAACGGGGACAGGTCCACCATCAGAGGCAGGGGGTACAATAGAGGCAACATGTGGAGGGGCTGGGTAGAACTGACTATATGCATAAGAAGCATAGTCAGAACCTATGTAGGGCTGGTAGGTGGGGTAGGGATGGCTGTAGGATAAGTTCAGGTTAGACATGATTTGAATTAAGTTCTAGTGGATGTGAACCTAAACCTGAAGGTTATACGCATGTTGATGTATTATATATCCCATAAGGGATTCATTTGACATTGAAATGAGGCACAATTAGGTCTAGGTGGTTGTGGAGGATCCTGGGTGGATGTGGAAGCACCTGGTGTGGTAGAGGAAGTAGGGTGGAAGGATTTCTTGATAGTGGTATCATTGATATAAACACCTTTTCTACTCGCTTCGTAACCAAGTTCATGAAAAAGGGATTTTTTGAATGGTAAGCAAACAAACCACATATCAAGTTAGGAGAAGGGAGATGGGTACCACTAGTGTTCTTACCAGAGTCAAAGTAGGTCATGTGATGGAGAATATAATGAGCCCACTTGACTCTGACATCATTCAAAAAACAATACATGATCATAGTGGTATTTTCTATAATATCCCTTTGATTTTGCTTTGGATGGATATTGTAGTTGATTGCTAATGTGATCAAACATATCTTGATGTCTAGGGAAGAGGTGGTTAGGATTGATTTCTTCCTATGTGGGACATCAAGTTTCTTCAAAAACTTGTGGATATCGGGAAGGGTAAGCACATGGTCAAAGTTTTATAGAAATTCTCAGGTCAAACAAGTCATGGTAGCTAGGATAGGAAGACATCCATGAACTTGGGAAGTCAGTTCCATTGAAATAATTATTTAGAGAATCCTTGGAGATTGTAATCTTGGTACCCTCAATCAAGTAGGTCAAGATAACTTGGGTTTTAGGTGGTGTCATAAGGGCCGTGTAGTTCCACGTGAGGTTTGCATAGAATTCATGGACTATTTTTGTGCTAGACATGGAATTAGTGTAGCCAAATCTCTCTACAGACAAAGCACACTAAGATGGTGTGCTTTCAAGACCTTAACAACATCTTTTATCACCTCACTAGTTGCAAAATAAGGTTCAAACTAGGCACAAAAAGGAAAAGGAGTTCTAGGAAGAAGATCCTGGTACATATTCATGACTTAGGAGGAGATAAAAGAAGTTCTATTGAAAGAGACATGCCTAGGAGAAGTGGAGGAGGATGGAACTCCAGCTGGTTTGGTGTGTTTCCTATGGTTGGAAGCCATGGAGATCATATGGAGATAAGAAGACCATCAACGAAGAGAATGAAACAAGCACCATACCGCCTAACGACTTAGGTCAAGGTTGGGAGAGGCAACGAGGGCCGATCTGGGGCTAAGGAGGGTAGAAGAGAGGTTGGGTAGCCCTAGGGTTGGCGGACAAACATGAATAGATGTCTATCAGTCGACTTTCTCTAGTTAAGAGGGAGAAAAGTCAGATGAATGCATATATATATTCTACCCAACAGTATTGTCGGTCGAGTTTAGGTTGTGGGAAACTCGACCAAACCTGCTATTTAGTTGAGTCCTCAGCATGTGACTAGTTGAGTTTCTCCCAGAACAAACTTGGCTGATCGACCAGTCTATCCAAAAGATAAGAAGTTCAATTCTAAGGCACTAGAGTTCTATATAAATTTATTTTCTAACGTATCATGTATTTTTAACATAATGAGGCACATTTCACTCATCATTGGTTACTATTTTGCAGTAAAAGAAGCATTTATGAAAAATAGCCAAAAACAAGTAAAGTAGAGCATGAAAAAGGGAAAATATAGCATTTTCAAGTAAGAGATGAGCAATATAGGACCAAGAACATATAGGTGTATGAACAACTAGCTAGAAGGCAAATCAATGTCATGAAGAACAATTATAAGAAATTTTGATCGAATAAAAGTAAATTTCTCTCTAGCTAGAGGTTTTACAAAATGTGTGCACGTTGATTCTCCACATCCACATGCGTGATATAAATATCCTTTTTCGCAATGTGGTCACGAAGGAAGTGGTGGAGGACCTCTATATGTTTGTCTCTACTATGTAATATAGGATTATAAGAGAGATTGATTGCACTAGTATTATCACAATAGATAGGGGAAATGTCAAAATGAATGTTAAAGTCTTGGAGCTTATGCTTCATCCATATGACTTGGGAACAACAACTTCCATCTGCAATGTATTCAGTCTCGATTGCTATAGGAGCCACTGTTCTTTGTTTCTTAGAGAGCCAAGAAACCAAGCATGGTTCTAGGAAGAAGCAACAGCCAATTGTGCACTTTCTATCAATTATATAAGCACCCCGCAGAAGACACATCACTATAAGTCGTAAGAGTAAATTTCCTTGACTTGGGATACCATAGTCCAAAATGTTGAGTTTTAGCTAGATACCTCAAAATCCTTTTAACTGCAATGAGATGGGATTTCCTAGGGTTTGACCAAAATTGAGAACACTAAACATTATGTCAGATCTAGATGCAGTTAAATAAAGTAAGCTACCAATCATACATCTATAGAGCTTCTCATCCACTTTCTCACCTTGCTTATCTCTGTCAAGTTTGGCGGTGTTTGACCTGGGGGTGTCCATTGTCTTTATGTTCTCCATACCAAAGTGCTTCAAGAGTTCACTTGTATACTTGCCTTGATTGATGAAGTTTCCTTCCTTCCTTTGTTTGATTTGAAATCCAAGGGAGAGTGTACGATCCCCGATCATACTCATCTCGATCTCACTCTACATTAGAGAACTAAACTCCTTACAAAGATCAAGATCAGTTATTCCTAAAATGCTATCATAACATAAACTTGAATAATAAAAAAGTTGCTAGAAGTATGTTTGAGAAAAAGGCTAGAATCAACTTTGCCCATGATATAGGCATTGTTTAGAAGAAAGTTCTTTAATTTCCCATACCAAGCTCCAAGGGCTTGTTTGAGTCCATGGAGATCTTTTTGCAATAAATAAACATGGTTAGGAGGCTTATGATATTCAATGAGGGGAGGTCGAGCCACATAGACTTCCTCCTCTATTGTACCATTCAAAAATGCACTTTTAACATCCATTTGGTAAAGCAAGAAATTCTTATAGCCATCAAAGGTGTAACATTCTAATAGATTCAAGTCTAGCAACAAAAGCATAAGTTTCATCAAAATCAATACCTTCCTGTTGATTGTAGCCTTGAGCAACTAACCTTGCTTTGTTTCTTACCACTTTTCCGCTTTCATCTAGCTTGTTGCGGTAGACCCACTTGGTGCCAATGATCTTCCTATCATTTGGTCTTAGCACTAAGGTCCACACTTTTTTCTTGTCAAACTACTCAAACTCTTCTTGTGTAGCTAGGATCCATTCATCATATTTAAGAACTTCTTTCACATTCTTAGGCTCAAGTTGTGATAAGGCGTTGTTGGCTTGTTCTTTGTTGAATGCATCCTGCATCTTCACCCTTTCAAAAGGATTACCTATGATGAGATCTTTTGGATGATGTTTTGCAAAGCAGGGAGTTATATCCTTCTTTTCTTCTTCATCAACTATCACCTCTTTTCCTTTGTCAACAATGTTGAGTTCTTTTAAGTGAGGAATCACCTCATCTACAACATCATTATTTACAATATTCTTGAACATAAAGGGGTTAGTCTCAACAAATTTAACATTGATAGATTCTTCAACTTTAGATAAATCAATGTTAAACAGTCTATAAGCCTTGCTAGTAGTGCTATAGGAAAGAAAGAAAGCCTTGTAAGAGTTTGCATCAAACTTGTCAAGATAATCCTTGGTGTTCAAAACAAAACAAGGACAACTGAAAACATGAAAGAAATCAATAGAGGGTTTTCTACCACACCATAGCTCATATGGGGGTTTTCTTTAAAAATGGATGAGTGAAAACCCAATTTTGTACAAAACATGAGGTGCTAACATCTCCAGCCCAAACCTTCTTTGGAGTGTCATACTCTAAAATCACGGTCCTAGCCATTTTTTGTAGTGACCTATTCTTTCTTTATACAACCCCATTTTGTTGAGGTGTACAAGGGGAAGAAAAGTTGTGCATGTAATCAGATTCCTCACAAAATCATTCAAACAAGTAATTTTTGAATTCTCCTCCATGGTCTCCGGATAGAGATGATCGGACAAGAAGCTTCATTTTTAACCCATTTGCAAAAATTCAAGAAAACATAAAGAGTATCACTTTTTGAAACAAGAAAGAAGGTCCAAGTATAGTAAGAAAATTCATCGACAATCACAATGCAATACTTGCTACCAGGATGCGGTTGAGTTCTCATAGGTCCAAATAAATCAATATGAAGAAGTTTAAGAGCTCTTTTGGTAGTAAGGACTCCTTTGGATTTAAAGGAGGATTTGTTTTGATTTCCTTATATGTAAGGTTGTCATTCCTCATCCTTCTCAAAGTCCAATTTAGGAAGTCCCTTGACCAATTTGTTTTTGCTCAACTTCTTCAACTGATGCATATTTACATGACCAAGCCTACGGTGCCACAAATATATATCAATCTTGTCAACAACAAGGCATCTACCAACAACATGATTAAGAGAATCAAGAATAATAACATAAAGATTTCCATTTCTAGTTTCCTTATATATAATATTGTAGGAGAGAGAATCTATAAGTAAGCATTCAAGTGAGGTAAAAAGATGAAGATAAGCATTATCACATAATCAAATAACATTAATTAAATTGTGATGTTGGCCATATACAAGAATAACATTCTTGATGCATAATGAATTACCTACATCAACTCACCTATCACTTTACCTTTGTTGTTGTATCCAAAAGTCACCGATCCTCCTTTCTTCATTGTGAATTGTTGAAATGGCTTATCTCACCGGTCATATGCTTGGAGCAGCCACTATCAACAATCCAATTTCCTTCTACCTACAATAAAGGAAGATGTCGGTGCCCAACTCAAACTGGAGTTAGCTTGGGGACCCATTTCATCTTTGGGTTGGTCCCTTTTTCCTTGTAAGGACAATAGGTAGAGTAATGGTCATCACTCTTGCAATATACACAAACCATAGCATTCTTAGAGCTAGATGACTCTCCATGGAAGATAGGAGATCCCTTGCTCTTTTTATTACCCTTACCCTTGCTCTTTATCTTTGGATCTCCCTCATATCCCAAACCACTTTTACCACTATGTTTGGTAGAGTTATCTAGTACTTTATTGAGGGACTTTTTTCCTTTGAGGAATTTCTGTAACGAATCTCTAAGGCTATGATTATTATCACTATGAGTAATGTCAGTAGAACAAAGACTAGATAAATCATCTTGAGAATGAAGCAAGTAGGTCTCCAAATAGAGGGCTTTAGTATGATAAGAATATCTCTCAATATTAATGCTATCTACCTCATTAGTAGACAATAAAGGTCTAGAAGAAAGATCATTTACTTGAGTAAAAAATCTAGCATTTTCAGTTCTAAGCATGATAAGTTCATCAGGATAGATTTTATTTTCATCTTTAATAGCATCACAAGAAAGTCTAAGATCATAATTTTCAGTTCCAAGTAAGACAAGCTCATCAAGGTGGGTTTGGTTTTCCTTCTTAAGACTAATGATATTCTTAAGGTAGATACCATTCTCTACTTTAGCTCCATTTATTGTAACTCAAGATCAAGAAATTGGCCTTGCAAAATCAATACAATCAAGATGCAATTTCTCATTTTGCTCAAGAAAATCAATCTTAGCATACAAATCATCAATGATCTTCCCTAACCTCTTCTTATTTGATTTGCATTGAGAATAAGAAGAGTGGGAGTCATTAAGCATATAAATGAGGGCTTCTCTAGAAAGTTCATTTAAACTTACCTCACTTACCTCACCTATGTCATCACATGAAGAGGCCATGAGAGCAAGGTGACATTCTCCCTCATATGAGATGGAATCACTAGAAGATAACTCCTCCCATGTGGTTTGGGCTGCATCTTTGCTTCTTCTATCCTTCTTATCCTTCCTCTTATACTTGCCATCCTTCTTACAGTCCTCCTTCTTCTTGAAGATGCTCTTGTGGTAGGACTTCTTTGCCTTGGGGCAATCATTCTTGTGATGTCCTTTTTGGACACATTCATAGAACCTTATAGTAGAGGAAGAGGAGTGCTTCCCCTTGTATTAGTTTGCTTCATGGTCACTAGGGGCTTCATCTTCACTTAAGGAAAGTTGAGAGGACCGGCAAGCAATTTTTGTTGGAAAACAATTGCCTCTACTTGAGCTTTGTATGCATTGTCTTACATCTTCTTTGATTCCTTCTCTTCTTTCTTCTCATATCCCTTTTGCTTGCCAAGTCTTGGATCATGAGCTTGAAGGTTGACAATGAGCAATTTAGTGGCAATGTCACCAAGACTTCTAAATTCTTCAATTGAAGTTACCTTGGATTCCCATATCTTGGGGGAGAGACCTTAGAATCCTGGAGTTGATGGTCACTCTATCCATGGGGTGTCCCAAAGAAGTAAGCCCATTGATGATGGTGTTGAGCCTTTTGTACATGTCGGCCACTCTCTCCTTCTTGCCCATCTTGAAGTTCTCAAGAAGATCCTTAAGCATATAGATCTTGGAATCCTTGACCTGCTTGATCCCTTCAAAGGTGATGCACACCTTGTTCCATATATCATGGGTTGTATCCCAAGAAGAGATCTAGTTGAACTTGAAAGGAGTGAAGGAAAAATAATCGTTGCTTATATCCTTTGCATTCAGCTATGCCTTCTTGAGTGTAGTTTCATCCCAAGTGGAAACATTTGTGGCTCAATCCTTGTAGGGAAGGATGACTATTTTCCACATGTCGTAGCTCATTCCTTGCAAGTAGAACTACATCCTTCTCTTCCAATAGAGGAAGTTGGAGCCGTTGAAGATTGTAGGTCTCATAGAGAACCCACCCTCCAAGTTGAGAGAACCTAGAAGGTTTTCACCCATCTTCTCATTTCATGGGAGATTTGTTGGGAAGAACGTGGCTCTGATACCACTTTTCAGATCAAAGGGCTCTGGGGGGGTGAATATAGATAAAGACACTGACAAAAAATTTGTTAGACCTTCAAGTTACTTCAAGTATGACTATTGCAAATATTGATTTTTATGTGCAATCTAAGCATGCTTAGCAAGGATGAGAGAGATTGAACAAACACAAGAACAAGCTATGTAGAGTGGTTCTAATCTCCAAACTAGGAGAAAGTCAGTACACTACCTAGAGAGGCCAAGCTCTAAGATTGTGCAACCATTACATACTTATATTCCATTATAAGACATACAATTAGATCTTCCTTTTGTAGGGCAAGGATACCTAGCCTTCTCTCTTTTAGGACCAAACGGAGACAATAAACCTTACAAGGACTTACCTATCCTTAGAGCTCGAGTCTTCAACCTCTATAAGGGCTTACCCACTCTTGCAAGTTGCTGGACACCTTCACCATGTAGCTCCCCTTCTTACAATGTGTCTTCCACCTTGAAGGAATTACCCACTCTACTCAAGTATATTAAACCTTCACCTTCTCCTTCAACTTGGAGAAGCTTTGCACCTTCTCCTTCACCATGGAGAAGCTTTTACAAACTTTGCACTTGAAGAAAGGGGTTGGAAAAGGGAAGCTTTGAGAGCTTTAAAAGACTGGAATGGAGTAGCTTTCTCACACATAGCCTACCTCACTCATATGGACATTTTGAAGTGTAAGCAAGATATAAAAAGGGGCCCTAATGGAGTGAATGCACTCAATTATAGCTAGGAGCTTGAATAGCATGGAGAAACCTTGGAATGAACTCCAGGAGCTCCTATTTAGAGTCGGGGATGCCCACTAGTCATGCGAAGCACTTAGGAACAATTTCTAGTCATTTGGGGTGTTGCAACGGTTCTATTTTTGATGTTTGCAACACTCCAACCACTAGAATCACTTTTTCTGCGCATTCCATACAGTGCAGTCGGTTGAGTTTCAATAAAGGTAACTCGACCAACTGCACTCTGCAACAAAGAAAATTTGATGCACCAGTCAAGTTTATCCTGGATGAAACTCAGTTGATCTCTTAAATTTGATTTTCCAATGCATGGTGTCAGTCGAGTTTGTCTTGAGAATAAACTCAGATGAACCTAGACATTCCAAAAATTATCAAGGGTGTCGGTCGAGTTTATCAAGGATGAAATTTGACCGAATAGACACTCTGTGATGCTTTTTCAAAATTGTCATTGGAGTGATTAAATGTTCAAATTAAGTGCTCCTACTCTTTTCTCATTTTAGTTACAAGTCATAGCATCAATACAAATGATTACAAAAATTGTGCTAAGTATTTTAGGGCTATTTCCACAAAAGTGCATTTGCATTGCTTTTGACTTGAACTAGATCAAGCTAGGGCTTGATTGCATTTATCCTTTTTATGTACCTAATACCTAAAATCAATCTCAAATAGGCATATCAGATACATTTGAATGGAGGTTAAGCTTTCATCAAAATATGGACAACGTATAACACTTCGATGAACATTCATTTGTACTATCTATGATCCACAAGAGCCCCCCTGATATTTATACAACTATACATTCATCTCAGTAGATGCTCAGTTCTCTTAGCCATTGCATCAGCTAGAGATCATTAATGCCTTACTTCATGGTGATATATATATATATATATATATATATATATATATATATATATATATAAGAGCAAACACCTATGTTCATTTCTCAAGGGGAGTCCCATCTTATCTCCCGGCTTCATAAATATATGTATGGTCTAAAGGGGTCACCCTATGCATGGTTCAATAAGTTTCGTCGATCTGTTGAAGCCTTTGGCCGACAATGGTCCAATCTGGATCAATGTCTCTTCTATCATCATGGATCCTATGGTTATATCCTTCTAGTCGTCTATATGTATAGCAATGTCATCACATTTTCTTATCACCAAGGAATCACATGTCTGAAATAGTTTTTTCAAAAAAAATCAAAATAAAGATCTTAGGCTTCTTAGATACTTCCTTAGTATTCATGTGGAAATATTTGGATATGGAATTATCATCTCTCAATTCAAGAATCTACTATATCTTCTTGAAGAAAGTGGCATGTTGGGTTCAACACATGTAGATATCACTTATACATCTTAAAGTTTAGTTGTATAAATATCAGGGGGGCTCTTGTGGATCATAGATAGTACAAATTGAAGTAAGGCATTAATGATCTCTAGCTGATGCAATGGCTAAGAGAACTGAGCATCTACTGAGATGAAAAAATGAACAAATTTTATTTTGGCCATAGGAGTAAAAGTCTCTAGGCATTCTTCCCAATAGAATTGGGTGCAACCTTTTGCAACAAGTTTTGATTTAAGTAAAAAATAGTCCCATATCGACCAACTTTAATTGACAAAACCCATATGCAACTGACTATTGCTCATATAAAGGAGTAGTCACTAGACTCAATGTGCTATTTCTAGAAAAAGCAGTCATCTTATCCTATATAGGTTGTTTCCAACCTGGGTGATTAAGTGCAACAGAGATACTACAAAATATTGGGACAAATGAGAAGTTGAAAATAAAGGCCACATATGAAGGGGATAATCAATCATAAGTCAAAATTAGATATAGGATGGGCAATGAAAGAATGCTTCCCTTTTCTTAGGAAAACATGCAAATCATCAGGATCAAGTTGATTCATAGAATCCCAAGAGGCAACATTGACTGGAAAAAGATTGAGAGATGCCCTACCATCTTGTACCTATTTCAAGTTATCCAAAGATCTTACATGATTGGTGCATGTACTAATGGATGTGTCCATATAATTAGGTGACAAATTTGGTGCATGGTTGATGACAACTTAAAAGTATGGGTAGTCATTAATTTGTGGAGAAGTCTGATAGGTTTTTATGGATCTTTTGAAGTAAGGTGTGTCTTCAAAAAACATGGCATCAATGAATACTAAAAAATGACACATTAATTTATAAAAGAGACCCCCCTGTTGTGTTTTGGAATATCAAAGAAAGATATACTTCGTCACTTGAGGACTATGCTTGTCACAACCATTACTTAGTTCATGGAAAAAATTAGTTCAACCAAATATTTTAGGATGAACACCATATAGCAGATCATCAGGATATATAACCAAAAATAGGATTTGATTGTTCAATATTGATGAGGGCATACAACTATTTAGATTAATAGCAGTGATGACAACATCTCACCAAAAACTAGATGGAACACTTATATGGTGAAGAAGAGTCCTCATTGTCTCGATGATACACCTTTTTTTCCGCTATCCCATTTTGTTTAGGAGTATAAGGAAAAGAATATTGATGAATAATGATTTTGTTAGAAAGAAATGATGTGATTGCACAACAAAAGTACTCTTTTGCATTGTTGGTTTGAAAAATACAAATACTTCTTGAGATTTGTGTTTCAATTTCAAGACATTTTTTTCACAATAGAGAAAATCTAAGAATGATCTTCTAAGTAGTGGGAGATGAGAGGGGATTCACTCCTTACTAAATGGAACAAATGTCACCATTCATAAAATATATGCACCAAATTTTCACAATGAATGAATAACTCTTATTTAATCTTTCATAAATGGATATCGTAAAGACCAAAGTATAATAGTGGGACAACATTTATTTACTGTTAACAATTTTACATGATCCATGATAAATTCCCCACTTGGTGGATTACATGAAGATAAAAACTTTAACATCTAAGGAAAGAAAAGTGTGAGCTACTTCAAATCTATTTCACAAGAGTTAGCTCTACTAAGCCAAGTATAAGTCACCATGTTATGTACTCCATGTTCTTCACCTAAGGGGTTGGAAGCATACTCAACAAAAGAAGAAAATGTGGAAGTTCTCAACAATAAAATGCCAAATATGTGGTGTATATAGGATTGAGAAATATTAAGAAAAAAGGACAATGATAAACTTTATCAAGGCTTCACAAATCAAGAGAAAGAGATCAAGAGATCAAACTGGATTAAGTTTCTAGGTGTGTTTGTACGTTCTATCAACAAACTCAGTTATCTAAAAAAAATGCTTTTAGTGGGTTGGTCATAATAAATTATTTAGTAAAAATATAGGACCTTAAAAATAAACATTATGTTCAATACACACACACACACAGATATATATATATATATATATATATATATATATATATCCATTGTTTTTAGTTGAAATGGAAAATTTTAAGGTGAAGTATGAGGCATGCCCCACGTTTGAGTTTTCCAAGGAGTTTTACCATCAATTTTCTTGATTATATGTGAAAAAATACAACAACCTTCATTTGAGAAGGTTTGGTTCATGATATTTCAAGAGACTACATGAACCTTCCCTTTAAGTCACGTGCCATTTCATTATGGAACTTACCTAACATAGGTAAAAGAAACTAAAGTGGCTCATATGTTTATTAATCCTTAATTATTACCTTAAGTGGGTTATTTGTGCAAACACCCCTTTATTATCATAAATGTGGGCAAATATGGAATTTCACCATCATTAATGCTCAAATTGCACATGGAGTCCAAAATGATTCACAGGTATGGGGAATTTATGAAAAAGATCCAAATGGACTAGAAGGCAAAGAAAAGCTCAAAAGTGGGTAAATTGCAGGAAAGACCCTGGATTCCAGTATGTTAAAGGTTCATTTTGGGAGCTAACTCTATGGTGAAATCCACCTCTCTCTGGAGGTAGGTCAGGTAAATCATTTGGGAACACATCCTCATAGTCTCGAACTACCTCTATTTCTCCTAAGGGTTTAACCTTAGGTTTAGGTTCTGTAACAACTGCTCAGAATATCTGACAACCTTTGTCTATCATTTGTTCTTCTTTTAAGGCTGACACATACAAATGGTTGGTTGCATCCTTCCATCCTCATTCGAATGCTTAAAAATGGGTGAACGACTCCATTTATCAAAATCTATAGTCAACATGGGCTCTATAGGTATAAAACCAATCCATGCCAATTATCACATCAAAGTCCTTCAAGTCCAATAAAATAAAATAGGTTGGGAAATCATGACTTGGATATTTAATAGGTAAAATAGGGGGTTTTAAAAGAGACATAAGAATCCTACCACTCACAGTAGTGACATCCAAAACATATCATAAATCCTTGAAATTCATATAGAGCATAGTTGCAAGATTTTTTGAAATAAAAATATTTGTTGATCCGCAATCATAAAGAGCTTTCACACTTTGTCCCATAATTTCAAGCATGCCTACATAGTTTTCATGATAGTCAAACTTCCATTAAATTGCATAATCAAAGATGGAAACACTACTCTAAGGATTATTACCATCTATCAGACGGTTGGCATTAGCCTGGGCTTCCTCATTGTCGATGGAAAAAACTCGAGCCTATCGACGCTCTCTTGCATGTGGGACTGGCGAGGTTGCTACTACTGGTTGTGCCAATGGCAGTGTTGTTGCCAGTGGTTGAGCTTCCACCGGGGCTTGTCCTCTTGGATCAGGAAGGGGGTAGTTATCCTGGAAGTTTCCCTCTTACTGGCATCAGAAACACACTTCCCTTTTGAAGTTGCACTTCCCTGGATTGTATCTCCCGCGTTTGTGACATTTGGATGATGCTCCTTATTGTCGATGCTCGTTGTGGGGCTTTCCCTTTCCTCCCTTGCCATGGTTACGACCTTGGTTCTTCCTATTGTCACTCCTTGGGTCGGAACATCCTTCAGTGAAGCCAAGATATCCCTTTGGTTGGTTCTACTGGGGCATGACTATCTTCTCCATGTCTAGGATGAAGTTGAGAGCTTTAGAGAGAGTTTTGGGCTTGCTCACCATGACATGGGGCTTAATGGCAGGGTGAAGTTTGTCTATGAAATGTTCCACCCTCGTTTTTTCATCCAGCATGTAGCCAAAATGCTCCAAGAGGCAAAACTGGTGAGCATAGCTGGCCACAGACAAGTTTCCCTGAACTAGGAAAGTGAACTACTTTTCTTTTTCCTTCTTCATAGTGGAAGGTATGAATCTTGTGGTGAAAAGTGCATGGAGATCTTCCCAAGCCATGGGTTCTTCACTCAGATCTTGGCCCATGATATGGTTCTCCCACCATATCTTTGATGCTCCCTCTAAGAGATGGGCGGCGAAGAGAACCTTCTTGCTTGCATGTACCTCTAGAATGTGGAACGCATTTTCCACAGCTAAAAGCCAAGCATCGACCTTGTTTACTACCTCCGTTTGTCTTCCTCCCAGAACTTCTTGATATTCAGCTTTGCAAAATCTAAGATGGTGGCACCAAGGTGGGGACGGGGGGTATAGGTTCTCCATTCTCATTATAGGGAACATCTCTAAGGGGGAGGGCATTGATGGCTTCATTCAACTTCTTCTATTTCTATAACCAGAGCATCTCAGTAGTCTGTGTCACTATTGGTCCGATTGTCGGTCTGGAGTCAGCAGCATGACTTGGATCATCCCTAGATTCATCTTCAGACTTGGGTTCCTCTTCAGGTCTAGGGCTTCATTACAAGTTCCCAATGTGGAAGGGGATGAGTTTAGGCTCATGTTGTAACACCTCATCCTCAACAAAACATGATTATATGCTAACCAGCGGATTATCAAAAAACACGGGAAATTAAAACCGATTTACAACAAGCACCACAAGATGAAACATATAATATCTGAGCCAACACTTTTCATTTCATAGCATATCTCTAAGGTGCTACAACACAATCTCCCATCATCTCGTTACATGAAATAACGGTTGCCAGGATGCTTTACATCAAGATACATATCAAAAACCATACATCGATTATTGTACGAGAAACATAAAAAAACTCTCCCGAAGACCTGAGTGTACAGGGACGGCACATAGGACTCTACTGCTAGACACTATCTATCCCACCAAGTATGATACCTCTGCATAACATCCGTAGCCACATGATCTTCACCTCGCCAGGCACGTCCACCTAAAAAGGGTTATTAACCAGTGGGGTGAGACACATAGTCCCAGCGAGAAACATAACCCTCTACCAGCTTTATTATGATCACAGATAACTGATATAAGCAGATTATAAGAGCAGTATACTGACCAGGGCTATTCTTAATAGCAATATTGCTAAGATATTCATGAGGCCTATAACCAGGTACTCTTTATGGAACATGATTGACAAGATAAGCTTTATACGATCTTATCACATGATGTAAGGAATGTATGATAAACTACAAGTTTATAACTAGAGCAACTATACAAACAAGGCCTCAACCAATGTTTCGTGTTTGCCCTAAGCAAAGATACTATACGGCTTGCTTACAAATTATTATGCCCTGAGGAAGTGAGCCGTACCTCTAAAATCCAAACGACGGCTGCGAAACCCAGAGCCGGTGCCATACAAGGTCAATGGAAGAGCCGGACTCTATGACCTCCCACCTCATGGTCAGTGCACGAGTACAACACAAGCAGGACCGCTGTCTCATGCTTAAGTGGCCTCAACCACAGGGTCAGGTTACCCTCTGCCTAGCCCACCTTGGTACATGTATTGGAACTAGTGAAAATGAGCCACGAGCCTGTTCACCGTGCTTTGAGCCATGAACACATTCATGCTCTTCTTATCACACATTTCGAGCCATGGGCCTATTCACCATGCTCCAACATATTGAGCTACGGGCCTGAAACCGCACTCTGGAGTCTACAACCGAAGTTGCACTCTTACCTCCTCACTTTAGGCTAGGAGAAACCTTGCATATTCAACAATATGCGCTCCGAGTTAACCCGCAGGAGAACCCATTTCACCATCACCAGCTCCTAACGATGATGGATCTATGGCCAGGGCAAACTATATGAGAGATTCATCTATAATTAGTTAATGTATTTTAAGTAGATTGTTGGGGCAATCAAGTTGTATTAAGCAACCATATATAAAACATGAACATCATGAGATTCATTACATTGGTATTATATTGCTACTACTATTTCCATTGCCCTCAACAATCATCACATTTCCATGGGATATAAATCCCTCACATCATCTCATAGTGCTATTGCCTCTCAAGGCTTCATCATTTCATGTCATCATGGGATATCAATCCCTGAGTTCATCACACTACACCAGTGCCTCTCAAGGCATCATCAACATCATTAGGGAATATCAATCCCTCATATCATTACTAGAGGATCACGCCTCATCATGCATTTCTCATCATACTGATGATGTATGTTATCTCATCAACATTATTACTTGGATATTGCACATCTATCAAGTGCTATACGAAGCACATAAGCATATAGTCCCCATAGCTCTTACTTAGCTATGAATTCAATACACCTGCATGGTTAGCTTGCATAAGAAAGAGATAAGTGGATTACCAAACATAGAACATAGGTCTTAGAGAACATATTATGATTATCATGCTATCAAGGATTTAGGTGCATAGGATTGGAACAACATCCATGTTCATAGTTGTGTCTGTAGTCAATTTAGATTATTGCTATCAAGTTGTGAGCATCCATCATGCCCCATATCTCATGAACATGTCTTTGATTATCATGTCATCAGGAATAAGGTTTATAGAATTGGAATATTCTTCCATCATTATGAACATACACAGATTAATGTCATCACCGGTGTATAAATCAATACATACTAATGTTACCACATCATGGGTATCCCATCATACTCTATATCTTATCACATCATCCCTAAGGATTAACTTTAAGGATCATACACCATGATCCACCATCCCGCTTAATCAGAAGTTCATCTATCATTAACCATAAGTAACCACTACACAAGGGTTCACCACCTATCTTGTCATAGATCATGATGATCAAAGGTGTAAGCTCAAGGAAAATGCATAGGTATATCGGGTTAGGCACAACCCTCACTAAAGGTGTCGCCTACCCTCACCAAAAGCATAAAGCGACCAAACAACCCTCGCTAAAAGCATAGTGTCTCTCACTAAAGAGTGTAACGCCCGGTACTATATCAGTTAAGCATGCAACTCTTCACCTGTGTCGGCCAGCACCCTTCTAGGGCTAAGATCATAACAGCCAACCATCATCACCTCGGTATCATTCCACATAAAACCTGTGATGCCCAAGGCAACAAACCCTATTGCCCCCTTTGTATCGCCCAAGCCCCCAGGGCACCATGCCGAGCAGCACCCCCAACAGGTGCAATGCCTAAGACGTCATATCGGGCAACAAATAAGAGCCCACATGTAACGCTGTGTCACACTATCTATATCGGGAAATGCCCCGAGACGGGCAACACACATTCTTGGTGTAATGGTATACTAGAACCAAAGGTGCATCGTGCCACTAGAGCTATAAGTTGTATCGTGCATCTATGAGCATGGTGGCATCGACAACCAGATATAAGGGGATATATATCGAGCATCTTATCAGCAAAAGGCGTAACTCCCAGAGAACCAACTAAGGCATATCAGGTAGGAGTACTAGTATTACTCAAAGCTTAACCAGGAGTGAGGCTCTCATCCAAAGTATTGTGCAAAGCAAACTAAGGCCATAACGCCTAAGTCATCATAACGGGCAACATCTCGTATTAGGCAACACTCTACTAACTCAACTATCAGGCACCATATCGGGCGAAGGGTCTACAAGGTTCCGTCCAACCATATCACCCAAGAACACCCTCTATCAGTCATCTAGGGTTAGGGCAAACTTATCGTTCAAGGCTCCATGTCGTCCATAGGCACCATGTCAGGCAACTTACTTAGAGGGTGTCGTGCAAGCACAAACCTCATGCCCGACACAAAAGCCCCTCAACCATGCTCATATTGGTCAGGGAGGCAGTCATGGCATCACCCTCCTTGGGTTTCATCATTTTAGGCTCAAGACTTATCCATATCGCCCAACAAGTACTACCATGGTAAGGAGTCATATCGGGCAACATAACGTTCAAGGCAAACCCTAGATGAGGGGGTATCGTTTAGGGCACCAAAAAGGTGTATCGTGCAAGGGTACAAGGACCACACCAAGTTGGTCATCTTCACATCAAGACCATGTCGTGCAACAAGGGTAGATCATCTATGTCACCCAGGACAACCCTACCACCCAAACTAGGGTTGAAACCCATATCGTCCAAGACTCTAGAGTTAGGGTTTTATGTCGGACAACCACCATCATCTTGGGTAGATGTACATATCGGTCACAAGGTCACTAAGGAGTTAACCTATCATATCACCTAAGGATCAACTCTAGAAGGGGGTATCGGGAAATACACTCAAAGGGTCATCATGGAAGCATATCGGCCAAGAGCCCATCCAAGGGTCTAGAAACCATGTCGTCTAAAGCTTGTCTCTAGGGTGGATAGGGGATATCGGGCATTAAGGTACAACTATTACCAACTCATCATATCATCCATAGGTCTAGGTCATAGGATCACCTTTCAAGTCCAAAGGAGGAAAAGGGGTGTTGCCATAACCATCGACTAAAGCATAGGCTATAGAACAAAGTACTATATTGGGTAAAGACCCATATTAGGCAACCTAGTTGTATCGGCCAAAGACTCATATCGTGCAAGTCATCTTCAACCTCTAGCCACCCATTACCATCTTGCACAAGGAAAACAAGCTAAAGGCAGTAATAAAACGTAGCATTACCATTAGATAAGATTCCAAGTTCCATATATATATCTATCATGGAGAAAAGGTAATGATTTAAGTACAAGAACTATCATATACATATATGGAGAGTGTGCATAATAGAGATGGTTTAGAGTTATGTAACCCACCTTAAGAGGATCTCCATGAAAGGCATCAAACTCCATGCTCCAAGCAGAAAACACACGTTCTCTTCCAAGAACAACACCCATCCAATGCTCCAAACATGCCTTCGGCACCATCATTACCACCTCAAGAAACAAAGGAAGAAGAAGAAGAAACCATGGTTATGTATAGCTCAAGAAGAAGAAAGGAGGGAAGATGACCACGTCCTTGCTTACTCCTATCAAGGGCCTATCCATGGCCGAGAGGGAAAGAGGAAGGTGAAGAAGTAAGCACAAGGAAAAACTAGCAAGGAAGCATGACTCACTAAGGTCAGATCTTGAGCAAGGAGTTTCCATGGCCAAGGAGCTCGCCCCTTCATGCTCCATGGGAGTCTTCCTTAGCTCCCAAGCTCCCATGCTAGTCACATATAGGTAGGGGAAGGAATGTGGCCAAAAAGGATTGCTTGGATAAGGAGGAAGGGAGTTATATACACCAAGGAAGAGAGAGGTAGCAAGAGAAAGGTGTCATAACCACATAAACCAAGGTGCCACTTGCTCTAGCTCATAACACCACTTGTTGACACCCTAGCAGCTCATGCATGGCCTGGTGATACACTCTAGGAAGTGTATCGTGCAGCTGGGCAGTAGCCATGGCCGACACACCCCTGTTGGGGGACACACCTTCATGTCCTAGCCGATACACTAAAGGACAAGGTGACATATGTAACACATATATGTTATAAGGACCATATAAAGATGTCATTCCTCATCTATCAACCAAACATGGAGCCCCATCATCCATACTCATTCTAGATGATGTCACACACAAGCAAGAAGACTCTAGAGCTGATAAATTGCACATTGACCCCTCCACTTTGGGTAAATTGCAATTTACACCAAAACTAGCAAAAAAAAGCATAAACATCAACCAACCAAGCTCAAACTTGAAACATAGGTCCTCCACAAGGTGCCCCAAGGCATCATTATTTTTCCAATGATGCAAGAGAACTAAAGGCATGCTTTACATGTGTCATATTGCAATATAACCCCTTACTTTGGGTAAATTGCACTTTGGTCCAAAACAAGCAAACATTGCTCAAACAACATCCAAACGGGACCAAACTGTAAACATGAGCTTGTCACATGATAAAAAAACATCTAGAGAGATTAGATTAAGGTTCTAAGCACCTTTCATAAGCAAACCAAACAGGGTTAGCCCAAAACCTGGGTTAGGGTCCTTATAAGTCATAAAGCCCTAACAAGGATTTTGTCCCCGAAATCCCGAGCGGAAAGAAGACATGTGTTACTTGTGCATCACATCAATCATCTCCACAAAGCTCCCAGGTGTCATAGATATGAGACCAACATACTTGCTCTTATCCCAGAGCCACTCAGAGTTTCCTTGTACTGGTCACACACTCAAACCCTCAGCTCGTCATCATTTGCCTAATAATACTCTTAGCAACTCGTATTACTCAGGTATCAATTCCTTCTACTGATGTATCATATTCCACGTTATGTTTCCACTGCGCTACTCTGATCTCACAAGCTTGGCACTTTAAGCTTTGCATAACTTGTATCACTGTCTTTCTATTATATATGTTTCAACTGTTCCTTCTCTTTTCATAAAGGATGCCTCTACTCTAGGGGGATCTTTCTCAGAAGAGGTTATTACAAGATACATACTCTACAAAACACCTGTATGCACATGACATGGCTCAACTAGATGAACTTTCCTAAGATGACCCTACATCACTTCCTTTCCTTGGGTGCATACCTTCCGATGTCATGTTTATGCAGAGCATAAACCCCTAACATATGATAGTCACACTATAGGCACTTAGCAGGATCAACCAAAGCCAACCTTTCCATTTGAGACAACTTCACACCTTTCCAAGGATATCCATTCCTAGGGTTACCATGATCCTTGACATGTCACATAGAAAGGGATGCACCTGACTATCACATCCAGGAAAGGAAAGGATATGGAGAAGGGTATACTTCATCCTGCACAACCAGGTCATCAACAAGGTGCTCAACAACAAACTATCTCTCTTCTGACTAATAGGAAGGAAACATCTGCCAAACGTACAACAAGCGCTCAAGGGGGGGTACATCATGAACTGGATCAACCAAAGAAGATAAGAGGCAAGAAGAAGACAAAGCAAAATGGAGTGACTTCATTCGACCTGTTACCACACACTGGTCATTCTATCGTTTCTGGCCAGCTTATGCCACAAGATCTAACTGTTGCCTATTGCCATCTGTTTCCTGATCAAACCATCCAGTCCTCACTTGCTTATCCTTATCAACGTTACTCTGTGATGTCAAAATGCCACTTCGAGGGTCACCACATAGATCCAGACTTCCAAAACAAGCTTCCAGCTTGTAGGTTCAAGGCCAAGGATGATCAGTCAGGATGGTTCACCTTCATACCTCCATGATCTAGGCATCTTGATTCTCAACCCCTTCTCAGAAGGCATGCCAAGAGGATCCTACTGTCATCATCCATCACAGACATCCCCATCTTGGAAACCAAAGTCCAAGATCAGCTGATACTTTTCAAAGTATCCAAACAACGATCACTTTAAAGGCACACATATCAAGTGACACAAGGTCCACTTGACTGCCACTCCCTCGAAAGGAAGGGATGCAAAAGAACAAACTCCTCCCATCAACCCATCAACATCTATGGTTTCATATCAAAGGGGAGGATATTATCACTTTCTTTGATTCTTACATGAGTTTCCAATTTTTTATACAACGTTAAACCTTGTTCCTTCTGGTTTTTACCTTGTATCTTCTTGGGTTCCTTGCACTCAGCACAGGAAACATCAAGACCATTACATGTCATTATTCTTCTTCTCTTGTTACCATTTCATCACAATCATGATTAGTTCCTGATTATATCAGATTTTTGTTTTCTCTTTGTGATAAAGATTGTTATTCTTCACATATTCTTTATTGAACAAGGATCATCTCCCTGGTTCTCTTTTTCTTATCATGAATTTGCACTTTATTCTTTCACATTTTGCTTACGTTCATTGGTTGGTCTGAGATTATCTCAGGTTCCATCTTGTTTGCTCATCACTTATTCTTCTCTTTCTTCTAACTTTATCTTTGCTTTCAGGTGTTTTCTTCATCTTGTGTAAGTTCTATATTTTAACTTACGTTGTTATCACAAGTTAATCTGTCTTTTATCATATATATCTCTTGAGATTACAGTTTCAAGAACTTATATCATCATATTCTTAATTTTGTTATGCTCTTTAGATTGCTCCAGAATGACTACTTGATCAGAGTAATCAAGGAGGAAACAATCTAATGCTCCATACTTACCTTTGTCTTCAATATTTCAATACCTGGCCAAGGCATCAAGTACTGAGATTAGGTAGTATGCACCATATGTTATGTCACGGTCCAACCTTAGACACCATCCTAATCCTAGTCCTAGTGTCCGTGTAGACTCGGAGAACCTAGAGCTCTGATACCAACACTGTAACACCTCATCCTCAACAAAACACGATTATATGCTAACCAGCGGATTATCAAAAAACACGGGAAATTAAAACCGATTTACAACAAGCACCACAAGATGAAATATATAATATCTGAGCCAACACTTTTCATTTCATAGCATATCTTCAAGGTGCTACAACATAATTTCCCATCATCTCATTACATTAAATAACGGTTGCCAGGATGCTTTACATCAAGATACATATCAAAAACCATACATCGATCATTGTACGAGAAACATCGAAAAACTCTCCCGAAGACCTGAGTGTACATGGACGACACATAGGACTCTACTACTAGACGCTATCTATCCCACTAGGTACGATACCTCTGCATAACATCCGTAGCCACATGATCTTCACCTCGCCAGGCACGTCCACCTAAAAAGGGTTATTAACCAGCGGGGTGAGACACATAGTCCCAGCGAGAAACATAACCCTCTACCGGCTTTATTATGATCACAGATAACTGATATAAGTAGATTATAAGAGCAGTATACTGAGCAGGGCTATTCTTAACAACAATCTTGCTAAGATATTCATGAGGCCTATAACCAGGTACTCTTTATGGAACATGATTGACAAGATAAGCTTTATACGATCTTATCACATGATGTAAGGAATGTATGATAAACTACAAGTTTATAACCAGAGCACCTATACAAACAAGGCCTCAACCAATGTTTCATGTTTGCCCTAAGCAAAGATACTATACGGCTTGCTTACAAATTATTATGCCCTGAGGAAGTGAGCCATACCGCTCAAATCCAACCGACGACTGCTAAACCCAGAGCCGGTGCCATACAAGGTCAATGGAAGAGCCAGATTCCATGACCTCCCACCTCATGGTCAGTGCATGAGTACAACACAAGCAGGACCGCAGTCTCATGCTTAAGTGGCCTCAACCACAGGGTCAGGCTACCCTCTGCCTAGCCCACCTTGGTACAGGTATTGGCGCTAGTGAAACTGAGCCACGAGCCTATTCACCGTGCTCTGAGCTATGAACGCATTCATTCTCTTCTTATCACACATTCAGAGCCATGGACATATTCACCATGCTCCAACATATTGAGCTACGGGCCTGAAACCGCACTCTGGAGCCTACAACCGAAGTTGCACTCTTACCTCCTCACTTTAGGCTAGGAGAAACCTCACACATTCAACAATATGCGCTCTGGGTTAACCCACAGGAGAACCCATTTCACCATCACCAGCTCCTGACGATGATGGATCTATGGCCAGGGCAAACTACATGAGAGATTCATCTGTAATTAGTTAATGTATTTTAAGTAGATTGTTGGGGCAATCAAGTTGTATTAAGCAACCATATATAAAACATGAACAACATGAGATTCATTACATTGGTATTATATTGCTACTACTATTTCCATTTCCATCAACAATCATCACATTGCCATGGGATATAAATCCCTCACATCATCTCATAGTGCTACTGCCTCTCAAGGCTTCATCATTTCATGTCATCATGGGATATCAATCCCTGAGTTCATCACACTACACCAGTGCCTCTCAAGGCATCATCAACATCATTAGGGAATATCAAACCCTCATATCATTACTAGAGGATCACGCCTCATCATGCATTTCTCATCATACTGATGATGTATGTTATCTCATCAACATTATTACTTGGATATTGCACATCTATCAAGTGCTATATGAAGCATATAAGCATATAGTCACCATAGCTCTTACTTGGCTATGAATTCAATACACCTGCATGGTTAGCTTGCATAAGAAAGAGATAAGTGGATTACCAAACATAGAACATAGGTCTTAGAGAACATATTATGATTATCATGCTATCAAGGATTTAGGTGCACAAGATTGGAACAACATCCATGTTCATAGTTGTGTCTGTAGTCAATTTAGATTATTGCTATCAAGTTGTGAGCATCCATCATGCCCCATATCTCATGAACATGTCTTTGATTATCATGTCATCAGGAATAAGGTTTATATAATTGGAATATTCTTCCATCATTATGAACATACACAGATTAATGTCATCACCGGTGTATAAATCAATACATACTAATGCTACCACATCATGGGTATCCCATCATACTCTATATCTTAGCACATCATCCCTAAGGATTAACTTTAAGGATCATACACCATGATCTACCATCCCGCTTAATAAGAAGTTCATCTATCATTAACCATAAGTAACCACTACACAAGGGTTCTCCACCTATCTTGTCATAGATCATGATGATCAAAGGTGTAAGCTCAAGGAACATGCATAGGTATATCGAGTTAGGCACAACCCTCACTAAAGGTGTCACCTACCCTCACCAAAAGCATAAAGTGACCAAAAAACCCTCGCTAAAAGCATAGCGTCTCTCACTAAAGAGTGTAACGCTCGGTACTATATCGGTTAAGCACACAACTCTTCACCTATGTCGACCAGCACCCTTCTAGGTCTAAGATCATAATGGCCAACCATCAACACCTCAGTATCATTCTGCACACAACCTGTGATGCCCAAGGAAACAAACCCTATTGCCCCCTTTGTATCGCCCAAGCCCCCAGGGCACCATGCCGAGCAGCACCCCCAGCAGGTGCAACGCCTAAGAAGTCATATCGGGCAACAACTAAGAACCCACATGTAATGCTATGTCGTGCTATCTATATCGGGCAACGCCCCGAGACGGGAAACACACCTTCTTGGTGTAACGTTATACTAGAACCAAAGGTGCATCATGCCACTAGAGCTATAAGTTGTATCGTGCATCCATGAGCATGGTGGCATTGACAACCAGATACAAGGGGATATCTATCGAGCATATTATCGACCAAAGGCGTAACTCCCACGAGCACCAACTAAGGCATATCAGGCAGGAGTACTAGTATTACTCAAAGCTTAACCAGGAGTGAGGCTCTCATCCAAAGTATCGTGCAAAGCACACTAAGGCCATAACGCCTAAGTCATCATAACGGGCAACATCTCGTATTAGGCAACACTCTACTAACTCAACTATAAGGAAACATATCGGGCGAAGGGTCTACAAGGTGCCGTCCAACCATATCGCCCAAGAACACCCTCTGTTGGTCATCTAGGGTTAGGGCAACCTTATTCTTCAAGGCTCCATGTCGTCCATAGGCACCATGTCAGGCAACTTACTTAGAGGGTGTCGTGCAAGCACAAACCTCATGCCTGACATAAAAACCCCTCAACCACGCTCATATCGGTCAGGGAGGCAGTCATGGCATTGCCCCCCTGGATTTCATCATTCTAGGATCAAGACTTATCCATATCGCCCAACAAGTACTACCATGGTAAGGAGTCATATCGGGCAACATAACGTTCAGGGCAAACCCTAGATGACGGGGTATCGTTTAGGGCACCAAAATGGTGTATCGTGCAAGGGTACAAGGACCACACCAAGTTGGTAATCTTCACATCAAGACCATGTCATGCAACAAGGGTAGATCATCTATGTCACCCAGGACAACCCTACCACCCAAACTAGGGTTGAAGCCCCATATCGTCCAAGACTCTAGAGTTAGGGTTTTATGTCGGCCAACCACCATCATCTTGGGTAGATGTACATATCGATCACAATGTCACTAAGGAGTTCACCTATCATATCACCCAAGGCTCAACTCTAGAAGGGGGTATCGCGCAATACACTCAATGGGTCATCATGGAAACATATCGGCCAAGAGCCCATCCAAGGGTCTAGCAACCATGTCGTCCAAAGCTTGTCTCTAGGGTGGATAGGGGATATCGGGCATTAAGGTACAACTATTACCAACTCATCATATCATACATAGGTCTAGGTCATAGGCTCACCTTTCAAGTCCAAAGGAGAGAAAGGGGTGTTGCCATAACCATCGACCAAAGCATAGGCTATAGAACAAAGTACTGTATCCGGTAAAGACCCATATCGGGCAACCTAGTTGTATCGGCCAAAGACTCATATCTTGCAAGTCATTTTCAACCTCTAGCCACCCATTACCATCTTGCACAAGGAAAACAAACTAAAGGAAGAAATAAAACGTAGCATTCCCATTAGATAAGATTCCAAGTTCCATATATATATATATATATATATATATCATGGAGAAAAGGTAACGATTTAAGTACAAGAACTATCATATACATATATGGAGAGTGTGCATAATAGAGATGGTTTAGAGTTATGTAACCCGCCTTAAGAGGATCTCCATGAAAGGCATCAAACTCCATGATCCAAGCAGCAAACACACGTTCTCTTCCAAGAACAACACCCATCCAAAGCTCTAAACATGCCTTCGGCACCATCATCACCACCTCAAGAAACAAAGGAAGAAGAAGAAGAAACCATGGTTATGTATAGATCAAGAATAATAAAGGAGGGAAGATGACCAAGTCCTTGATTACTCTTATCAAGGGCCTATCCATGGCCGAGAGGGAAAGAGGAAGGTGAAGACGTAAGCACAAGGAAAAACTAGCAAGGAAGCATGACTCACCAAGGTCGGATCTTGAGCAAGGAGTTTCCATGGCCAAGGAGCTCGCCCCTCCATGCTCCATGGGAGTCTTCCTTAGCTCCCAAGCTCCCATACTTGTCACATACAGGTAGGGGAAGGAAGGTGGCCGAAAAGGATTGCTTGGCTAAGGAGGAAGGGAGTTATATACACCAAGGAAGAGAGAGGTAGCAAGAGAAAGGTGTCATAACCACATAAACTAAGGTGCCACTTGCTCTAGCTCATAACACCACTTGTTGCCACCCTAGCAGCTCATGAATGGCCTGGTGATACACTCTAGGAAGTGTATCGTGCAGCTGGGCAGCAGCCATGTCCGACACACCCCTGTTGGGCGACACACCTTCATGTCCTAGCCGATACACTAAAGGACAAGGTGACATATGTAACACATATATGTTATAAGGACCATATAAAGATGTCATTCCTCATATATCAACCAAACATGGTGCCTCATCATACATTCTCATTCTAGATGATGTCACACACAAGCAAGAAGACTCTAGATCTGATAAATTGCACATTGACCCCTCCACTTTGGGTAAATTGCAATTTACACCAAAACTAGCACAAAAAGCATAAACATCAACCAACCAAGCTCAAACTTGAAACATAGGTCCTATACAAGGTGCCCCAAGGATTCATTATATTTCTAATGATGGAAGAGAACTAAAGGCATGCTTTACATGTGTCATATTGCAATATAACCCCTTACTTTGGATAAATTGCACTTTGGTCCAAAACAAGCAAACATTGCTCAAACAACATCCAAACGGGACCAAACTGGAAACATGATCTTGTCACATGATAACAAAACATCTAGAGAGATTAGAGTAAGGTTATAAGCACCTTTCATAAGCAAAGCAAATAGGTTTAGCCCAAAACCTAGGTCAGGGTCCTTACACATGTCCTTTCTCTTCAGAGGCTTTGCCTTCTCTATTCCTTTTCTTGGAGAATTCTCCTTCCATGTGCCTTCTTTTTTCAGAGGAGGGCCTCATCTTACACATGGGCCTCGGTCTGGGGTATTCATTGGCGGTGTCATTAGGGATGGAAACTATTTTGACATGAGCCATGATGTAACACATAGATAACTCTATTAACCATAGTTTCAGTACGTATGGTTATCTTATATCCATGACATCTTGTTTACATGTATTTTATTGTTTGGTGTAGGATACCCCAATCCTTATAACCCCAACACTCAAGAGAATGTGGAGAGAGAGAAACCCTAGGCACTTAAAATTTGTCAAAATAAAGGGGACAAAGAACTGATGAGGGTAGATGAGAAATCCTAGAGGTATCTTATTTCAAGTCAAATCCTAAGATTTCTGCTAGGTCGTCACGAATTCTGGGAGTCCCCATAAACCGACTAGCGGGCGGAGGAAAATTTTTCCAGCCCCCAGATCGTGATCCTTTTCTAGACACCTCCATCTTTGGAAAATTCTCTAATAACTCCCTTTGGACTCTAAAGACTTTGCAAATTTGAATAACTATTACAGATTATGTGGAAAACCAAGCTCTGATACCAAATGTAATGACCCCATTCCCCGACAACCCCCAATTAAGGAAGGCCAAGAAACTAGAGTCATTATCCCAAAATAAGATCAAATGGTTTTGCACATAATCAAGAATAATTAATAAATTTTACTAAACAACTAAACTTGGTGCATGATAAAAAAATTTCTCTTTCCAAAGTTTACAAAATATGGGTTCTAGAATTTATCGAGAAACAGACCATCTATATACATCCTCCAGGCCTTACTTCATTTATTTGCTTTCAATGTCTTCGTTCTTTGAATGTCCAATTTTCAGCAATATTATCCTGAAAATGCCGACAATCAAAATGTCAGTCAGTATGACAGGTCATATTGGTATGTGTGGGAAATAAAATCTCACAAGTAATGTTAACAAGACAATCAACAATTAATGTTTAACAAACCAAATTTAACATTTTCATCATGACTACTCAATCTATATTCTTCCACCCTCTGTCATAACCCTTCAGGGACTCATACTGCAGTATTCACTGTCTTCCCCTATTCAAGTGGATGACTTCATCATGTCTTCCCCTATCGAGGTGGGTGACTTCTCATGTACCCCCTATCTAGGCTAGTACCAAAGTATGCCTTCTCGTATCCAGGAAAATGGCCTTTCCATAGATCCATAGGTGGCCTAGATTTGGGCTAGTCATGTTCATATATAATGTGATAGTCATAGTCACTTTAAAGTTTGCATGGAATGAACTAAACAAGCAAGCATATAACTTCAACTTTGAGAGAAAATATCTGAGAAACCACGTGAAACTACAACGGATAATCTTAGGCATAACCACATACTATCTCGGGAGAATTTGTATTCCAAATTGGAATAAGTAGAATTAACCACACAATCAATCCAAGCAGGTCAACCTGAAATTCAATGCATACACCCATGTGTCACTACATGACTCTAAATCCTATCAAAGGACCAACTTGATTCTCAAGTTAGGTTTTTATGTCCACTTTCTTATGTCATTATCCATATTACCCTTTTAGTCTAATTATTGCTCCTTTTCACTTTTCTAAATCCACAAACACTACTTTAACTTCCATATACATGATTGTTCTACAAAGAGGTGCCTTTTATACAAAAGTCCCCATCTTTATCCTTTTTAAGTCAAATTAGGGTTAGATAGATGAAAAGATGAATATTTGACACTTTTATCTTTATTGGGTTGACAAACCCTAATTTCCATCATTTAGTACACCTTTATGCATAAAGAAACCCAAACTCTTCACAATTTGAATTTTAATATCTGTATGATTCCAAGGTTTTCCTTTTATTCATAACAAATCAAACTTTGATTAAAAACCTTAACTAAGTCTATTAGATTCATCAACATTCACAAATTAGGGTTTTGATCCATTAAAAGCATTAAAGACATCAACTTTGAATATCTTTCGAATTAGAAGTAGATATAGGACAAGATCATGTTTTTATAATGTATCTTGCATTTTTCTAATCAAATTACATATATTATTTGCTACTTTTGGATAATCCTATGATTTACTAGGATTTTTGCAAGATAAACCTTTTTAGACCAATCACATGTCGCCACGTAGGCAACCCGCTCACGCGGCAATTCAATTAACCGAGCGAGAGGAAGAGAGGAAAAGACCAGAAAGGTCTTACCTTCACTGAAGCCGGTCGAGGGGAAGATGGTCTTTTAACCATAGCCCTTCTTCATGCTCGGGTTGCCTCTTCTTTGTGAGCCAGGAGTCAACCCACGAGCTGACTTTTCCCACCCTCCCAGCTTCAAGAGACGACACCCGAACCTCCGCCTAGTTACCACGAACTCACAACACCCCTCAATTTATCTTAAGGTGGCCTAATAGTCGGGCGACGAGGACGAACCTCTGGTGAGTCGGCGGTGAAGACAAGGATGGATCTCTGATCCGATGGCACACAATGCTCCTGCCCAAAAATAAAATCCTATTAATAATCAGAATATCGTGACATTAATGATATTCCTATGTAATATCCACACTTTAGGGATTTTAAAAAAAATTCATACCTCCTGATCCATTAAGATTTTTATTCCCAAATTTTAAGGAAAGTTCTGGATGACTTAATCTACCCATGGACACAATTTGGGATCAAAACTCGAAAAGAATAACTCTTTTTCTTCATATAAAAGTCAAACACTAAAAAGGCATATATCTACTATTCTATCAATCTAAACACCACTACTCGTCTCTCTCTTCCTTCAATATTAAAAGAGTTGGACTCTTCATTAACCCGACGTCTCCTCCATACTCCCAGCAATTTCGCTGTCTCTCCTGTTGGTATCCTATAAATTTCAAACTCTTCTTTATGCCTCCGTCCTTGTGTCATATAACTTGGACTTTTTAACGAACCTGACGTCCCTCTTTATAAACCAGATGTCTCCTCCTCGATAATCGTAATCCGATAACTCCTATGCTCCTCATTAAGTATTGTCATTATTGTCTACCATTTCGAATTTGCCCGATGCGACCTCCTTTCTTCGGCTCACCAAAACCCTCTTTTATTATATGCTGCAACGTCATTGCAATCAATTAGAAGGTTTAGCCATCGATCCGTGGTATCACTTTGCTTTGAATGCAGTAACTATTACCATCTACTATGTTTCATTAGTTACGTTTTCATTCGATCAGATCTTTTGATCTAACAACAATTTGCAGGCTACAGCAAGACCATCGTACCTCATATCCATCAGCATCGCTATATTACCAATGAATTGTCGAGTTGGAAAGCAACCATCGGCTTCAATACTCTATACATCTTCTCGTCGGGTAAAGTAGGGTGAGAGTTTGTCATAACGTTTTTCTCTTCCACTGCATCCAGTTCAATGTCAGTGAATTCCGCAGTGTAACTTCCCTCTCGGTTCGTCAAGTAGAGTTTGGCCTCTCCATGGAGATAATGAAGAGTTCTCAGAAGAGATGAGTGTTATATTTGACAGACTTATTCCATGAACAACACTCACTGCAAGTCATACGAACTCATGGTTGGCTCTATATTGTCTTACGAAGGCAATGTGATGCTTTCATCATATTAAATATATGATTCAGTTGTTTCTATAACACAACCTTATTCAACATCATTAAAGTCGTCGTCAATATCTGTCACTTAATTATTATTCACTAGAGGTATGTACTTATCAACTCATAATTTCAAATTTCACGGTGTAAAAAAGTTGGTTTCGTCACTCGACAAAATCGCAACCTTTTTCTGCTTGTAAAAACAATTTTGCAGGAATACAATAGGAGTTGCATTTGACACATCATCAGGTGAGTTTCTTAAATAACTTGTCATACCAGGAAATTATTGGCTATATTTTATTATTCTCAAGAAATTTCTTTCAATGTAAATTTATTTTATTACATACTTATTATATCTTTTCAATTTGACTTTTATTTAATGGTAGTCCCTTTTCGTACTTTAGATTTTAGTTTTCTGGCTTTATGTTCTACATACTATGTACGTACTCAAATAGTTACTAACACAAACTGGTCCTAGGTGTGTATACTCTCTGAGTTCACTCAATATCATACTTTCAGTAATATAAACCATTGATGTCTTCTTCATTTACAACATATTGTTCTTGGTCTTCAAAATCAATATATTTCAAAAGAAGTCATGATATACTTTAATGAAATTTTGACACAATAGGATGAATAATTTAGATCAACTTTTTATGACAAGAAATAGGATGAGTAGTAAGTTTTTCGGCCATAAATTGAGATTTTGATGCTAGGTGTACATCACACTACAAAGAAATAAGAGAAATCCATATTATTTGAGGAAGTCATGTTATTATGATGAGAACGATGAGGCTTGAGATTGTATATGTGATTTAGATCCTTAGAGTATTCAGAGACATTTCCATTCACAAGGCCATCATTTTAGTTACCAAAATTTCATTCATTTAGCCTATCAATTGTGCTACTCCAAAATGGATAACCTTTGCATTTGAGATGATAGAAAAACTAGAAGAGGTCATATAATATACTAGGATAGGTATATGGCTTAACCCAAACAAGATATGATGTTGTATCACCCCTTTGATTCACATTGATTTAGCTCTAAAATTCAATATGAGTTACATGAACTTTAATGATCACATTTATCTTACATTAAATACAAAAAATTAACTTATTTTGAAATAATGTAAGTATAGAGTCATGCATTTCAACAAATTTAGATATATGTACCAATTTTTTAATTAACATGTTTATTATTCCTACCTCTTAACCATGTGATATAATTTGAGTATCTGAAATATTCAATGTACACTAACAACATATGCTTCTATTTGGCATGGCTAGAAATTTGACATACCATACACACTTTTTGAATCCATGTAAACTAATTAAAATATCTTTTACCAAGTTAGGAAATGAAGAGTCCTATTAATTATATTTGAATAATCTCAAAAAAAGTTATATGAAATAATAACATAGTTTTTGATTTATTAAATCCTTGTAGCTCAAGACTTTAGAGATAAATGGATTTATATTATGGTATGCAGGGAATTGTTCATCATGACAACCGTTTGTATAATTTAGGGTACACTTATGAGTAAATCAATTTAGCAAAGAGTTTGTATGTTTCCAAAATATAAAGAAACATGTTATCAATGTTTGTTTGTTGAAATTTTCCTTGTGAAATAGCGGTCTCAAATTTTTTTAATATTAAAATGTCTCATGTTGTGTAACTTGATCTCAGATGGATGATTTTTCTAATTAAACTCTCTTTACACTTTAAATTCCTAAATATCTTAACACTTGGATAAATTAGTTATTCTTATTCATCTTGCATAAAATAATATTACAAATGATAATTGTTTTAAGTAAGATTTCCTCATGATGCATTTTGTTTTGATTTAGTAGATGATTACATTTATCACATGCTAGTTTACATCTGATAATTGGTTAATTTTTTTGCAAACCTTCATTAAGTATTTTGATTATCAAATGGTTAGAAACTTTAGATTATATTTGGGATCTAAAATATTAGTTACATAAGCTATATATAAAAGCCATCTCTAAATATAATCAAAACATATGTAATTATTGTACCCATGTGACTTTTTTATATTATTACATGTTTAGCATCGAAAGTGTGGTAAAAACATTGTTACCAATGTCAGTTAGTTAACAACACCAAATAGTATTCTTAAATGATCCCATTATAGGAATTACATGCCTATAACTTTTTCCAGGATCATCTCATTCAAATTTTATTGAGAAATATTGAGAATTAGAAATTTGTGATTTCAACATCTTCCAACACAAAGAGTTGTCAATGGCTATTTAATAATGCTCGCAACAATAAATACGATCCTTAGTACATCAAATGAATCTAACTAAATAGAGGTTGGGTCCTCAACAATTGTTAACAAAGAGGATTCATTTCTAAGTGTTGTCTAACTACCTACCCAAGATCAAACAACTAATCACTCACAATGTATGCACCATTTGAGTATAGGTTGAATAGTTTCAAATAAAATTTCCAGTTATTTGCAAAATCCTTGCAATAACCAATGAGTACATATGTCATTTATAGTTAATGAGTGATCTCTACACCTCATTGTGTCCATGTCCATATAGGTCAAATGAATGCAAATATACTTTTAATATAGTGTAAATTAAATGATGAATAATAACCCACCTTCATACCTCACTCTTATTATGGGCTAATTAATTTTGCAAATGCATGATATTAGTGAGTGGTGAACTCTTGGACTCCAAATCTCAGATTTGGGAACCAAAGGTTGCTTATAAAAGCAACACATAATTATTTGCTCAAGCATTATATTAATATATGATTTAATAATAAAAATAATTATTGGAGGACATAAGTTGGGTGAAATGAAAATCTAATTATATAGCATGAATATAGACGTCATTACCAACCTAGAGTTAAAATTTGAGGTCATTTGGATTTCATTTGACCTTCCAAATGCATTTAACAAGTTTTTAATATAGTGTGACATAATAATCGATATATCATTGATTTGCATCATTTAAGCCTAAGTTCAAGCCTTTAAATGGCTGTCACGCGTGCCTGGTCTATCATGGATCACGATCCAACAGTCCAGGTTGGATGAGGATCCCATCCAACGGTAGGTGCTTTGTCTCCTACCTTGGGTTAACCGAAACAGGAGCTGGGAAGTCGCGACTCGCTTCCTCTCCACCTTTCTCCCTCGTTTCTCCATCTTTTCTAGTACTTTCTTCACCTACAGATTCGTA
Source organism: Alisma plantago-aquatica (assembly GCA_963693085.1). Classification (NCBI taxonomy): domain Eukaryota; kingdom Viridiplantae; phylum Streptophyta; class Magnoliopsida; order Alismatales; family Alismataceae; genus Alisma; species Alisma plantago-aquatica. The sequence continues at coordinate 789,961,495 of OY856410.1, read as the reverse complement.
GTGACCCCTTGGTTCGATTGAGTCCTCACTCATCTAACAAGGTGCAGTGTAGCCGAAACGCTAAGCGGCGCCGGCCAAGGCCTCTCACAGCCACCTCCGTTTTGGCTCCACAGACTCCCCCATCTATATAAGACCACCCACACACCTCCATCGACCCCTTAGCAATTTGCCCACACCACTAATTTTGTCCGAGAAAGCGGGAGAAAAGGATGACGAGGAGCTTTTCCATCTGGGTTTGTGGCACCTCTCCACGGAGCTAGGAGGAACCAGTGTCTAAATCATTTGGTTTGGTGAGTTCATCTCTCATTCTTCTTCGTTTCGAGTACCTGAACGACCGATTTGGTTGAGTATCGCAAAAATGCCCAAGTGGCCAAGGTTGCAACTCGCCGCCAATGCAAGGCACGACCTGGGGAAGAAGACAATAGTCAAATGACCATTTTGCCCCCTAGCGCCCTCCTGTTGCTCTCTCACTGAGGGCATTATCGTCTTTTGGTTAATTGCTTTTTTTATCATCCACGAAGCTTTTTTCTGATTGGCTCATCTTGTTTAATTCGTAGTAAATCGCTCGGTTATCGAAAAAATATAAATAAATAGTCACAGGAAAGATAAAATTTTGTAGAATCCGAATTTTCAAGTTTTGAACCCTGTTTTCCATCCTAAACCTGATAATTAATTCAAAATCCAATTTAAATGTATAAAGTGTTATAAAATGATAATTAAAGTGTTTGAACTCTTTTTTTGGTAAATAAATATGTTTTATCGATCAGAATAATATTAGGAATCACTTGGTCCTATTTCTAAATGCTTTTTCGAAGTTTATCTTAAAATATCATTCTAATCACCTTAAATGATCTAAAATGTGTATTTAATTTAGTTTAACTCCAATTTGGGAAATAAAGGATGTTTTAATTAATCAGGAGAATATGATTAATCATTTGGGCTAGGTTTTGAGATTTAAATCGTGGTTTTGAAAATAAGTTCCAAAATTAGGGTATTCCTATGCTTTAAGCCTTATAAATACTAATACATGTGTAATGTTTACAACTAGAGAAATATGGAATTGGATACAATCAAATTGGTGAATGTGATGGTAATGAACTGAAACTAAGGTATGCGACTCCTATGTATATGAATCCTATGTTAATGTATGTGAATCCTATTTTGTATGTGGCCCCTATGTATGTGAATCCTATTATTTATCAATGAATGATGAATGTGGAATGTATATGTGCAAATCACACCTATCCTTATGTTGGGCTTTTATCCATCCCTACCTTCATTATGTGCTAGCCTTGTTATCCTTCTACATGAATTTATTTGGCTCTTTACTTATTTGATGCTTTTGTTACCATTATGGCTCATCTAATTGAATTATATGGATCTTGTGATTGCCTATATTTGGCTCCTTACTTATGAGATGCTTCTATTGCCTATGTGACTCATTTAATTGTAGCTCTTGGATCTTGCTATGGCCAATGTTGGCTCATCCATTTATTGAGATTATTTATTTGGGTTTTATTACCATTTTGCAATGTTGCAATCTTATTATACTTCTCACTACTGCCAAGTGACTATTTAAGCATGATGTATTCTAGGCCAAATGACAATGTAGTGTACATGAGTACAAACCACCCATAGGGCACTGAGGTTTTAGTCCTCCTGCAGGGCACTGGGGTTTTAGTCCCCCTGCCATTTTATATTAGGCACTGGGGTTTTAGTCCCCCTGCCACTTTTTAGGCACTGGGGTTTTAGTCCCCCTGCCACTGGTGAGGTCTGGTAGGTGCCTCACCCTACATTGAGATGACTTTGTATCTTAATATATTCATGCTATGTGATTATTATTGTGGTGATTGATTATGGAAGTTTTTTCTCTCTTATTCATATACTTGCCTCATCCCTTTTAAAATCTCTTAGTGTAGAGAATCCTTTATATTGCAATGCTTTGGATTATTTGATTGTCCTATTTCTCTTGAATAACACATACTTTTATCCTTCTTTTGCTGGATGATCCCAACCATCCGGGTATAGGATCAGAGTGTGCAGCTGAAGCTTGGTGAACCTAAGGCTAAGGATAGGACGAGAAGAAAAGGAACATATAGCTTACATGTTTATAGTTGCCTTTATATATTAAGTTGTTTTGTTGGGAGACGATATTGGCTTAGTCTAAGTCTTCCTCTACCTAGATCCTATGTTTCGTATAAAGTTGTACTTCCTTTATGGAAATTTTTATAATGTACTCTTTATACATTTTGAATAAAGTCAAGTTTTATTTCTTCCACTGCCACACATTTGGTGTATTTGTTTATCATGTTTAGTAGTAGAGACTTGGTCTTTACATCATGATATTAGAGCATCAAGGTAGTCGGATTCTTGACTAATTCAAAATTGTCTCCTAGATAGAATCTCTCTCCTCATATAGATTCCTTAGAAGGTTTTACACCTTAGAGTTGACCTATAATGAAAGTTTGATTTAAGATCATAATAATTTCATATTAGAAGTAATATCTGTCAACTTTGGGTGAATTGTCTATTGAGAAGCTACTAGAGCAACAAGTTGAAGTGATGGTGTCTAGAAAGGGTAAGAGCTTGGGGGATGGAAATATTTTCTTCCACCCCACTAGCTTGGTAACGAGGACTCCTGTGCCTATATGACCTGGGCTGGCCTGATCTGATACAGACAGCTCGAAATAGTCTATCTTTGGGCATGTTGCCTAATTGTTGAATACCTTAGGAAATCCATAAGTGATGATTTGATCTCTTACACAAAAATCATCCTTAAATACCTTATACCCCTATGTTTAGGGTTTAGTGTACCCTATGTTACACCCTGAAGCTTGGTTAGTAAATCCTTTTAGTGTTGAGTTTTATGTACCCTTTTACCCGTAGATTAGTTTGAATTAGTTGACCCTTTTAAGGGGTGGAGTGAGGGTAATGGTGTTGGTACCCTGTTTGGTTTTGCAAATATGATTTTGAGGACGAAATCCCTTTTTAGAGGGATGGAATCCCAATTAAAAGTAAAATCAAATACCTTTGGAGTTAGAAACCCTATCTATGTGGACATATGTACATAATAACTTATGTGAATAAGAATTTACCAAACACATTATACTTGTAATTCAACTTGTTTGTTTATACACAAATGAATATGTAGTAAGTCATATATAAGTAGTTCATATGCTTGAACCTTCACATATTATTGATGCACATAATTATGAGTTATTCATTACTAATGGTGAATATACATAATGTTGACTATGCCACCCTAATGGTAAAATGTGTATGGATAATGCACCCTAAGGATGCTTTAACATGTAATGATCATGTTGACCTAAACCCTAATATGTAATCATCTAGCTTTGACAATATATATATATATATATATATATATATCCTTAATGCCTTTCATGATACATTAGTGACATTAGGTGTCATCATCACATAATATACCTTGATATATATATAAATGGATTATAGTCACAAAGTTATCAATATATGTAAGGTATATCACCTTGTTCTCTAATTAACACCTCATCATAACTTGATATATGAATTAATTCATTAATATTTAATCGGTTACATCCTATTCACTAAAATACATATAATCACTCAAACATGATAATGAATAATTGGATTCACATAAATATTCATAAATGCCTAATGTGATGTATAACATGTATAATTTATAATATGAAGTGTAATTGATGAAAAAGATTAATGATGTCATTAATATGAGTATGAAAGATGATACGACAATGTGCAATATGGACATTATTTGGAATTATTATAGGCTTAATAACTTTTTGGATAATATTAACTTTTTCTACAAAATAGTTTGTGATAATTCTACATGATAGTTTTAAGAGGATAATGGAAAGTAAATTCACATTATTTAGGTTTTTGACCTAATACATTAATTAATGTTGAAATGGATTAGTAAACCCTAATTGGCTTAAAACCCTTGATGAGGGAAATACACATGATATAATATTGATAGTATAATAAATATGATACCTCTTCATGATGGAGATTATGCTAATAAGACAAAAATGTTAATTATATTATGTTGGATAAAAGACTATAGGTTTTGTGGAAACCTTAGTAAGACTTGGCTTATGTGTAGAGCTTTTAATACCCACCTAGTTGTTTAAGGTTGGAAAGTTGCACACTCACCCTCTCTTTCCTCTTGTTGTGATTTCGGGGATGAAATCCTCTTTATGGGGTGGAGTGCTGTAACATACTGGAATCTAGGGTCTTTCCTACAATTTACCCACTTTTGAGATTTTCTTTGCCTTCTAGTCCATTTGGATCTTTTTCATAAATTCCCCATACCTTTGAATCATTTTTGGACTCCATGTGCAATTTGAGCATTAATGATGGTGACATTTCATATTTGCCCACATTTATGATAATAAAGGGTTGTTTGCACAAATAACCCACTTAAGGTAATAATTAAGGACTAATAATGTAAAACGGAGTTTTATGAGAGAAAATAAGTGGATAATGTTTATTTGGAGCTTTTTGGATAAATATATTAGCAATAATGTGTATTTGAGTTAATGTATGAGAACATTAACCTTAATTTTTTCTCTCTCCTCAAAACATGATTTTAATTCATGAAAATATGTTATTTTGTTGAGAAATGATTATTGAAATCTTAATGTGTTTAATATCTCGAAATTTACTCACATGTTTCATAAAAAGAAGTCTTTTCATATAACTTATTCATTTTAATATATTAATATACACTTTAATGATCAATATATTTAATTATGGACAAATAATGAGTAAAACGAGAATCTAATTGCATATCATTGTTCTAGACTTTAATGTGAGATAATTTTTCAAATTTGGTGGCTTTTGGAGTTGATTTGACCCCTCAAAACTATTTTATACACTTTTAATATAGTGTAAATTAAATGGTGAATAATAACCCACCTTCATACCTCACTCTTATTATGGGCTAATTAATTTTGCAAATGTATGATATTAGTGAGTAGTGAACTCTTGGACTCCAAATCTAGAATTTGGGAACCAAAGGTTGCTTATAAAAGCAACATATAATTATTTGCTCAAGCATTATATTAATATATGCTTTAATAATCAAAATAATTATTGGAGGCCAAAAGTTGTGCGAAATGCAAATATAATTATATAGAATGAATATAGACGTCATTTTAAACCTATGGTTAAAATTTGAGGTCATTTGGAGTTCATTTGACCTTCCAAATGCATTTAACAAGTTTTTAATATAGTGTGACATAATAGCAATCGATATATCATTAATTTGCATCATTTAAGCCTAAGTTCAAGCCTTTAAATGGCTGTCACGCGTGCCTGGTCTATCATGGATCGTGATCCAATGGTCCAGGTTGGACGAGGATCCCATACAACGGTAGGTGCTTTGTCTCCTACCTTGGGTTAACTGAAACAGGAGCTGGGAAGTCACAACTCACTTCCTCTCCACCTTTCTCCCTCGTTTCTCCATCATTTCTAGTACTTTCTTCACCTACAGATTCGTAGCGACCCCCCGGTTCGATTGAGCCCTCACTCATCTAGCGAGGTGCAACATAGATGAAACTCTAAGCGGCGCCGGCCAAGGCCTCTCACAGCCACCTCCGTTTCGGCTCTACAGACTCCCCCATCTATATAAGACCACCCACACACCTCCGTCGACCCCTTAGCAACTTGCCCACACCACCAATTTTGTCCGAGGAAGTGGGGGAAATGGCCAGTGAGGAGCTTTTCCATATGGGTTTGTGGCACCTCTCCAAAGAGCTAGGAGGAACCAACGTCTAAATCATTTGGTTTGGTGAGTACATCTCTCGATCCTCTTCGTTTCGAGTACCTGAACGACCGATTTGGTTGAGTATCGCAAAAACGCCCAAGTGGCCAAGGTTGCACCTCGCCGCCAAGGCAAGGCATGGCCTAGGGAAGAAGACAATGGTCAAATGACCATTTTGCCCCTGAGCACCCCCTGTTGCTCTCTCACTGAGGGCATTATCGTCTTTTGGTTAATTGCTTTTTTATCATCCATGAAGCTTTTTTCTGATTGGCTCATCTTGTTTAATTCATAGTAAATCGCTCGGTTATCGGAAAAATATAAATAAATACTCGTTGGAAAGATAAAATCATGTAGAATACGAATTTTCAGGTTTGAACCCTGTTTTCCATCCTAAATATGTTAATTAATTCGAACCCCAATTTAAATGTATAAAGTGTTATAAAATGATAATTAAAGTGTTTTAACTCTTTTTTTGGTAAATAAATATGTTTTATCGATCAGAATAATATTAGGAATCACTTGGTCCTGTTTCTAAATGCATTTTCTATGTTTATCTTAAAATATCATTCTAATCACCTTAAATGATCTAAAATGTGTATTTAATTCAGTTTAACTCCAAATTGGGAAATAAAGGATGTTTTAATTAATCAGGAGAATATGATTAATCATTTGGGCTAGGTTTTGAGATTTAAATCGTGGTTTTGAAAATAAGTTCCAAAATTAGGATATTCCTATGCTTTAAGCCTTATAAATACTAATACATGTGTAACGTTTGCAACTAGGGAAATATGAAATTGGATACAATCAGATTGGTGAATGTGATGGTAATGAATTGAAACTAAGGTATGCGACTCCTATGTATGTGAATCCTATGTTAATGTATGTGAAGCCTATTTTGTATGTGGCCCCTATGTATGTGAATCCTATTATTTATCAATGAATGATGAATGTGGAATGTATATGTGCAAATCACACCTATCCTTATGTTGGGCTTTTATCCATCCCTACCTTCATTATGTACTAGCCTTGTTATCCTTCTACATAAATTTATTTGGCTCTTTACTTATTTGATGCTTTTGTTACCATTATGGCTCATCTAATTGAATTATATGGATCTTGTGATTGCCTATATTTGGCTCCTTACTTATGAGATGCTTCTATTGCCTATGTGGCTCATTTAATTGTAACTCTTGGATCTTACTATGGCCAATGTTAGCTCATCTATTTATTGAGATTATTTATTTGGCTTTTATTCCCATTTTGCAATGTTGCAATCTTGTTATACTTCTAACTACTGCCAAGTGACTATTTAAGCATGATGTATTTTAGGCCAAAGAATGAGTACAAACCACCCATAGGGCACTGAGGTTTTAGTCCTCCTGCCAGGCACTAGGGTTTTAGTCCCCCTACCATTTTATATTAGGCACTGGGGTTTTAGTCCCCCTGCCACTTTTTAAGCACTGGGGTTTTAGTCCCCCTGCCACTGGTGAGGTCCGGTAGGTGCCTGACCCTACATTGAGATGACTTTGTGTCTTAATATATTCATGCTATGTGATTATTATTGTGGTGATTGATTATGGCAGTTTTCTCTCTCTTATTCATATACTTGCCTCATCCCTTTTAAAATCTCTTAGTGTAGAGAATCCTTTATATTGCAATGCTTTGGATTATTTGATTGTCCTATTTCTCTTGAATAACACATACTTTTATCCTTCTTTTGCTGGATGATCCCAACCATCCAGGTATAGGATCAGAGTGTGCAGCTGAAGCTTGGTGAACCTAAGGCTAAGGATAGGATGAGAAGAAAAGGAACATATAGCTTGCATGTTCATAGTTGCCTTTATATATTAAGTTGTTTTGTTGGGAGACAATATTGGCTTAGTCTAAGTCTTCCTCTACCTAGATCCTATGTTTTGTATAAAGTTGTACTTCCTTTATGGAAATTTTTATAATGTACTCTTTATACATTTTGAATAAAGTCAAGTTTTATTTCTTCCGCTGCAACACATTTGGTGTATTTGTTTATCATGTTTAATAGTAGAGACTTGGTCTTTACAGAACCCTATCTCCAGGGCACCTTATATGATGACCCCTGCTGAGCTGTTAGAGCTGAAAAAGCAACTACAAGAATTTGTAGACAAAGGCTTCATTAGGCCTAGTACCTAACCCTGGGGAGCTCCAGTCCTCTTTATAAAGTGGAAGGATGGATCGGTTTGCATGTGCATTGACTATCGCATGATAAACCAAGCGACCATAAAAAACAAGTACCCACTACTCATAATTGACGACCTGTTTGACCAACTTAAGTAGCCTGGGTCTTTTCTAAAATTGACCTATGGTCTGGGTACCATTAGTTAAGAGTTAAGAATTAAGATATATCGAAAACCACTTTCTGTACCCGTTATGGCCATTATGAGTTCTTAGTCATGCCTTTTGGACTGTCCAATGCCCCGAGTGTTTATATAAACCTCATGAACACTGTTTTCCAACCTTTCCTTGACACTTTCATTATAGAGTTCATAGAAAAAATCTTAGTCTTCTCAGAAGACCTAGACCAACACCAAGACTAGCTGGTTAGAGTCCTTGAATCCTGAGGAAGCAGAAGTTTTATGGGAAGTTATCAAAATGTAGTTTTGGAGTGATCATGTCATGTTTCTCAGACACATCATCTTAGGAGGGACGATCTCAGTAGGTCCTACCAAGGTGTCTATTGTACGTGATTGCCAACCCCAAAGAATCCTTCTGAAATTCACAGCTTCTTGGGATTGGCAGGGCATTACTGACGATTCATCCTAGAGTTCTCAAAGACCACCCTGCCCCTTACTAAGCTTACTCAAAAGGACAAATAGTTCACATGGTCTGAGTTGTGTGAAGCCCATTTCCAAGTGTTGAAGGAGAAATTGACCACAACACCTATGTTGACTATGCCGCCTGGCAATGAAGGTTTCATGATCTTCACTGATGCATACACAATGGGGCTTGGATGTGTGCTAGAGTAGAATAAGTATGTTGTCGCTTATGCATCTTTGTAGCTCAAGCCAAATGAAGTGAACTATTCGACACTTGACCTAGAGTTGGTTGTGATCATACATGTCTAGAAGATCTAGTGATACTACTTGTATGGTGCTACCTTTCAAATCCTCACTAATCACAAGAGCTTGAAGTCTCTCCTAACTCAGAAGGACCTCAACCTAAGATAGAGACAATGTTTGGAATGCATGAAAGGCTATGATTTCACCATCGCGTATCACATAGGAAAGGCTAATGTGGTGGCAGATGCCCTTAGTTGGAAACAACTTAGATGTGTAGCTGTCTTGTCCACTCAATGGAGGGAATTGGATGAATATGCCAGATGGGCCACGCAACCATTAGAATACTGGATTCTTTTGGCAAACATTCAGATAAAACCAGACTTACTAACTGAGTTAGTAGCTGCCCAGCTGGCGAGCCCATAGCTGGAGAAGATGAAAGGTTTGTTGGAGAAACCTCAGACACACTTGTCCTTGGGTGTGGAGGGAGGGATCCAATACAAGAATCATATTTGGGTTCTCGAGGAGTCACCTTTGAAAACTCATATCCTACAAGAAGCTCATGGCTCTAAGTATGTTGTACACCCTGGCACTACCAAGATGTTTAAGGACTTGCAGTGGTATTTCTGGTGGCCTAGAATGAAGAAAGACATAGCAGCACATGTGGCCAGTTGTCTCATGTGCCAAATGGTGAAGGCTGAACACCAACAACTTGGAGGATTACTACAATCGATTGAGATTCTTAAGTGGAAATGGGACCAGATCATGATGGACTTTGTGGTGGGTCTTCCCAAGACCAAGAAAGGTCATGAAGCTATATGGGTTGTAGTGGACCCCTTCACGAAGTCGAAACACTTCCTTACCTTGAAGATTACCACCAAAGTGTCGAACTTAGATGAGCTATATATCCAGGAGATAGTTCGTTTGCATGGTATTTGAAGCTCAATTATTTCTGATCATGACCCCAAGTTCACCTCGAAGCTATGGAAGTAGGTGCATGAAGAACTTGGGACAAGGCTGAAATTCAGTACCACCTACCACCCCCAAACTGATGGACAATTAGAGAGAATAATCCAGACTTTAGAAGACCTATTGAGAGCATTTGTGCTCAATTGGGGTGGATTATGGGTGTAGTACTTGCCTTTAGCTGAGTTTGCCTATAATAATAGTTACCAAGCTAGTATCGGGATGCCTCCGTATGAAGCGCTATATGGGAGTCCGTGTCGGTCACCACTTCAATGGGATGAGGTTGGTGAGAGGACCTTGTTGAGGTCAGAGGAACTTAATATTTATGCTAATAAAGTCACTTTGATCAGGAAGAGGTTTAAGAGAGCCCAAGATCGACAAAAGTCATATGTTGATGCAAAGCAGACTGATTTACATTTCATTGTTGGTGAACATGTATTTCTGAAGATCTGACCCCTCTGAGCTATAGCTTAGAACAAAGGGAAGTTAAGTCCCTGAGACGTAGGTCTATTTGAAGTTCTAGAACGAATTGGTGAAGCAACATACCTTGTAGACTTACCCCCACAATATAACATGATGCGTTATGTGTTTCATGTATCCAATCTAAAGTGATATGTGAAAGATCCAAACCATGTACTGAGTATTGAACCTATTGAGATCCAAGGGAGCCTGACATATCCCGAGTCACATGTGAGAGTACTGGATACTAAGGTGAAAGAACTAAAAACAAATAGATAGAGATGGTAAGGGTTCTTTGGAAGCACCATGGAGAGGACGAAGCCACATGGGAGCAGAAGATAGACATGGAAAAATCCTATCCTAAATTGTTTGTATGATTAGCTAAAATTTGAGGACAAAATTCTTATAAATGGAGAAGGATGTTATAACCCCAATTTTGGTTGTACTATTATGCAATTATTTAATAAAAGGGGTTTGCTTGACAATTTGTGTGCATTGTTTTACAACTTGGGTTTCTTTGCAAAATTGTCTTGAATTATGATTTTGTGTTTTCCCCTATGTTAATAAGCCAAGGGGAATATAAAAGGATAAAGGACAAAAGAAATAAGGGAAAAGGCAAGAAGAAAATAAACAACTTATGTTTTATTTAAGAAAAATATGGAAATCTCTAGAAGGTGGCATAAGTGGCCACAATAGGATGGTTTTGGTACCACATGCCTTCTACTATGTAGAAAAGTCAAAATTAAGAGAATGGAAAAGGAGAAACAGAAAATATGAGTTTTAATGCATTATATATGCCTTTTTAGTGCATGACTTGCATTTGAATAAAAAAAGTTATTCTTTTTGAGTTTTGATCGCAAATTGTGTCCACAGCTAGATTAAGTCATCAAGAACTTTCCCTTAAAATTTGGGACTAAAAATCTTAATGGATTAGGAGATATTAATTTTCTAAAAATCCCTAAAGTGTGGATATTACATAGGAATATCATTAATGTCATGATATTTCGATCATTAATGGGATTTTATTTTTGGGCACACACATTGTGGGCTGTCGGATTAGAGATCCAATGGTGGTTCCATCATCTCCTAGTTCATGATAGATTGGGAAATAGGAACAGTGGGAATCTGGGATCTTGAGGGGATTTTGCACAACCCCGATCTCTTCAACCCTAGTTAGCTTTCCCATTGAGTCCAGGAGAGAAAAATGAATCAACCTACCATAGATTTCATTCTATTTTGGGGCTTTTAGGAGTTTCACATGAACCCCTGGACCCTGCCTCCATGGACTAGTATATAAGGGGCTGTACAACTCCTTTGCAAGCCTACCAAGAAGTCCCAAAGATCACCCACAAGATATCAAGTACTTCCCTACCCTCAATTACCCAAGATGATACCAACTCGCCAGAGGTTTGTCCTCATCACCTAGCTATTTTAGACCACATCCAGATAAATTGAGGGGTGCTGTGAGTTTGCAGTTCCCCGATGAAGGTTTGGGTGTTGTCTCTTGAAGTTGGGAGGGTGGGAAACTCAGAGTCAACTCTCAGGTTGACTCATGGCTCGCGAAGAAGAGGTAGCCTGGGGGTGAAGAAGGGCTGTGGCTAAAAGACCAGCTTGCCCCTGACTCGCTTCAGTGAAGGTAAGACCTTTTTGGTCTTTTCTTCTCTTCCTCTCACTCAATTAATTGAATTTCCGTGCAAGCGAGCTGCCTAAGTGGCGGCCTGTGATTGGTCTAAAAAGGTTTATCTTGCAAAAATCCTAGTAAATCGTAGGATTATCCAAAAGTAGCAAATAATATTTGTATTTTGATTAGAAAAATGCAATTTACATGATAAAAATATGATCTTGGACTAAATATGCTTCCAATTCAAAATATGTTCAAAGTTTATGTCTTTAATGCTATAATTGGATCAAAACCCTAATTTGTGAATGTTGATGAGTCTAATAGACTTATTTAATGTTTTTAATCAAAGTTTGATATGTTATGAATAAAAGGAAAACCTTGGACTCATATGTCTATTAAAATTCAAGTTGTACAGAGTTAGGGTTTCTTTATGCATAAAGGTGTACTAAATGATGGAAATTAGGGTTTGTCAACCCAATAAACATAAAATATCAAATATTCATCTTTTCATCTATCCAACCCTAATTTTACATAAAAGGATAAATATGGGGTCTTTTGTATAAAAGGCACCTTTTTGTAGCACAATCATGTATATGGAAACTAAAGTAGGGTTTGTGGATTTAGAAAAGTGGGAAGGAGCAATAATTAGACTAAAAGGGTAATGTGGATAATGACAAGAAATTGGACATAAAAACCTAACTTGAGAATCAAGTCAGTCCTTTGATAGGGTTTAGAGTCATGTAGTGACACATGGGTGTATTCATTTAATTTCAGGTTGACTTGCTTGGATTGATTGTGTGGTTAATTCTACTTATTCCTACTTGGACTGCAAATTCTCCTGAGATAGGTATGTGGTTATGCATAAGATTATCTGTTGTTGTTTCACATGGATTCTCAGAGATTTCCTCACATGGTTGAAGTTATATGTTTGCTTGTTTATTTCATTCCATGCAAACTTTAAAGTGACTATGACTATCACATTATATATGAACATGACTAGCCCAAATCTAGGCCACCTCTGGATCTTTGGAAAGGCCATTTGCTTGGATAGGGGAAGTCATATTTCGCTACCAACCTGGATAGGGGGTACATGAGAAGTCACCCAACTACATAGGGGGATATGATGAAGTCATCCGCCTGAATAGGGAAAGACAATGAATATTTCGGTATGAGGCCCTGAGGGGTTATGACAGGGGGTGGAAGAAACTAAATTGGGTAGTCATGATGAAAATGTTAAATTTGGTTTGTTAAACATTAATTGCTAATATTGTTGTTATCATTACTTGTGAGATTTTGTTTCCCCCACATACTAGTATGCCATGTCATACTGACTGACGTTTTGATTGTAGGCGTTTCTAGGATAATCTTGTTGGAAATTGGACATTAAAAGAAAGAAAACATTGAAAGCAAATAAATGAAGTAAGGCTCAGAGGATGTAGATAGATGGTATATTTCTCGATAAATTCTAGAACCCATATTTTGTAAACTTTGGAAAAAGATTTTTTATCCTGCACCAAGGTTAGTTAGTTTAATAAAATTTATTAATTATTCTTGATTATGCACAAAACCATTTGATCCTATTTTTGGGCTAACGACTCTAGTTTCTTGGCCTTCCTTAATTGGGGTTGTCGGGGAATAGGGTCTTTATAGAAATACTATTAATGAGATGAGTAGATTTAGCTAAATGAATATTCGAAAACTAATAACACAACTAGGAAGATTAAGAAGATACAATTGATCAGTAGTACATCATATACTTTTAAAAGGAATACAAAGAACATGTATAATTGTTATCAACTAAAAAATATAAGAAACAAGGCAAAATGGTCATCCAATATGAATCATGTTTCACCCTAAGCAAATATATTGCATGGCTGTATGATATCTTTTAATATGCCCTATGGATATGAGGTATAGCACTCATACTCCAAATAACCACTGCTAAGTTAAAACCAGTGCCATATAGGATCTAGGAGGACCAGACTCCTATGATCTCCCACATCCTTAGTCAATCTGATAGTGACATAGAGTCCAACTACAAAACAACCTAGTCTGGCTTGGTATATAGGCACGATGCTAGTAAATAGGGTATACAAACTACATTTTCCTAGAGTACAACCACAACTGACCCCTATCACATCATATACTGAGATATGACTACAACCATTCTACTGCCAAGGCATGAACGCAGTCATCCTCTATAACCTATAATTGTAGATGCAAGGATATACCCTCAATTTGCACCCCCGCATATTCAACAATATGTGCTCCGAGTTTCCCTTAGGAATTATTCATTTCAACATCCAACAAATACTGATGCTAAAGATGGATCTATGGCTCAGGGCAACTACATGATGAAGGTTTCACTTGATTAGTTATTGTCAATTGGGTATCATTTAATGCATAAATCAAGTTACAATGTATAAACCCCAAACAAATTCTATAAAGATAGGGGTAGATTGAAACTCCATAAGATATAAAAAGTATTAAGCATAAGGCTAAATACATCATCCCATGATTTTGTCTCATTGCCTTATACTAGGCCATCACCAATTTAATATCATCATGGGATAACCATCCCTCATCTCATCACTAGACGATATTGATGAATTTATATTCATCTATCTTTTTTCATAATTCTTATAGTATTTTTGATTAGATCTTATCTCTTTTTTTTATCAATTTCCTAGGATAAATTGTAATTCAACCACTTTTGATTAATGGTGCAAATATTTATCTTTTCCTGCACACATTTGTAGGTTTTATCTTCAATGCAAAACTATGATCTCTTGAGGACACAAGATGACTGTTTCACTGTGCCAAGCGGTCGGTTCGACTTGAAGATGTTCTAAATCTCAAAGCTAGATGGTCATTTTGTCTTCAGTTCAATCTCCCACTCTAATACTTCAGACAAGCATCTCTAAACTGCAAGCCAATCTACTCGTGGCACCAACTGAGCATCTGAGTGCACCAAAATGATCATCTCATCACCACGTTAGGTCAAGCGTCCACATCACACCAAAACCATAGGGTTTCCATGTTGATTAACACACACAACAGTGCCAACCAAGCGTCTCACACTCAGATGACCGGTTCAACATTTTTCTTCAAGACCAAGTCAAACTTAGAGAGGTGCCGCAACTTAATTTAGGGTTTCAACCCTCGGTTGCATGCACACACATCCCAAATGGCTGTCTCAGTCCTAGATGACCATTTTAGAGTTTTCTTTGAGGCCAAGGATTAATTCAAAGGCACCACCACTCTTTCAATTAGGGATTTGACCGCTTTTCCTTTAGCCATGACACATCACTCACGAGCTGACCGATTCAGCTAGTGAGATGACTATGTCGTGACACGGGGGAAGTGAAACCAACAATCACCGCTCCCCCTTTTCTTCTCCCCCCTTTTAGGGTTTCCACCCCTCCTTCCCCTATAAAAGGAGTGGGGACTCCACTAACAAAGGGATTTGATCTTTTGTACTCACACTTTTACTTTAAACATAGTTGTTTCAATTTCTGCATTATAATCCTTCTTTTCCTTAATAAAGTAGCAATTGTTCTGGAGATTTTGTTCTCATTTCTATTCCATTATAGTTCTTCTTTAAGAACAAGGAACCAAGTACGACAACCATTTCATAGTCACAAGCCAAAGTCTTCACATTCTTTCTTTTCTAGTCTATGGTCCCCCTTCTTTCTTCCTTCGTTCTCCCATTTAATATCCCAGGCTAGTGAGTAGTTTAATTTCCTATCAAGTGAGGGGAGTATCCCCTTAGACATATATTACTTGAATTGATGTTTTATCCGGTTCCACTAGGATAGCTGGTTTTTGGTTTAGAAATTGTCGATTTTAATGAAGTGATCTATCATTTTATCGAATGTTAATCTTGGCAGATGCGACTGTGGAACCTAAGATTTAGAACAACTTAACCATTTTCATGGGGATTTGAATGAGACCTTGGATAAATCCCCATTGGTATGAAAGGACTAGGATTTGTGAACACCAGGATCAATGTCTCCATAAGGAGTTCTTCTTTTGTAATCCATTCTCAAATGTTTTACATGCCCTCTTTTATCCCGTTTTGACCGTATGATCTCCATTGATCTTGTTTTCACATTGGCTATGGTGGTGAAACCCATAAGCCTTGTTATTCCTTCCATCTGATTTAAACCATGCTTTCTTTAATCATTCATTTCCTTTGCTTTATTTACTACTTGCATTTAAATTTTGTCATTAGACTAAATCTCTTTAATTGTTCTTAACCTAAAATTTCTCCTTTTATCTTAGAATAACCTTTCTTCATTTGTTTTTATAAAAATTTTACTTCGTTGCACTTTAATATGTTGCTTTACTGTAATCATCAACCACCAACTCTGGAATTGACTTTCTGCATTCTTTTGTTCAAAAGAATTGGGGTAAAAAAAATGAATCTTAAAAATGTTGTCCTGTGGGATCATCTCTTCTATACTAGCCTTAATTAGAAAGTAAAAAAGGATTGAACTCTAGGATAATTTATGTTAGTTAATTGGTGTGCAAAACTACACATACCAATTTTGGTACCGTTGCCGGGGACAAAGGATAGTTTTTTTCAAACCCCAAAAACTTTTTGAACAATTTTTTCTTTTTTTTCCTTCCTATTACAATTCTAGGCGTGCTAATTCCTCTTTCTGTAGAGTTTCCATTCCAATAGTATAATTTTTATGTGCTTGATATATCTGTTCAAATTATAAATGTACATGTGACACTCGCTGAATGCTGATTTCGCACTGCCAGTTTTGGAACCAGAGCCAGAGAGAACCTTCCATCATTTGAATTGACAAAATTGAGATAGAATGAATGAGGAGAAAGTTACCCGTGTGATTGAGCAAGCACTTGCTACTTAGAGGGAGGACATGATGGCCGAGCATGTGGATCAAGAAGCCTCTTTGCGATCTACTTACATAGCTGAGCAAATGGCTTTGAAAACTGCTTAGAGGGAGGCAAAAAGATAAAAATAATTAAAAAAAATTTCTATGCCCAAAATAGGATATGCACAACATCCCGTTGTGCCACCCAAAATCACAACCCCCCAATTTGAGATCCACACCCAATGGATCACCATGCTCCAAGCTAATCCATTTTCCGAGAACAAAGGTGAGAGTTGCCAAGATCACCTCAAATATTTTTCTGACCCTTGTTTTTTGCATAAGATCCCATGCATTTCTGTATACTCCATTAGACTTAGGTTGTTCAAATACTCTTGCTCAAGGCAAGCCATCAATTGGTATAATGTAATGGAGGGTGAATGTAAAGAATGGGACCTATAGGGGATCCACCCCGTACTAAAAATTTGAAGAATAGAACCTCCATCCCAAAAACACTCAAAAGATATGCTGGAGTGGGTGTAAAAAGTTTAAATCTTATTAATGGTACTCAAAACAACCAAAGTATAGCAGCGGAATAAAGGCATTGACTATATTCAATTTTTCATATGGTTACAAAGTACATCATCATCTCATAAAAGGGGTTTACATAAAAGGTACAACATAAGGATCTAAATCTAAACCATAACAAGATTGTGTCCAAGTTTTAACTCCTTAAGCTAAGTCCAAGTCTTCATGCCACATCATCCAAGTCCTTCACCTAGGGTTGGAAGCATACCCCAGAAAGAAGAGAAAAAATAGATGACATCAGAAATGGTTTGTATGACATTCTATAAAGGAAATTGAGTAATAAATGGAACAAAAGGACATCAAATAAATAGAAGCTTCCCATAGAAGAGAAAAGAACTACCCAAGTGTGCATCAAGAGAAATGATTCACAATAAAAGAGTTACTTTCCAATTAAACAATAAAATTGTGTGATACTAGCACATAATAAGTATTAGGGCACACACCCCATAATCATGAACCTTCATGCATGTGAGATAAACATAGCCCTAGAACAATATAAAGACAAAGGTAGAAAAGTCTCACAAACTTGAAACCTGATAGAGAATGACATACTGCCAAACTCCCAATATATATAAAAAAAGGGCCAAGCCTAACAAACTTGAACCCACGTATGGGGCACCACCATCTCCATCCCAATAAAAATAGGGGCATACTGCCCAAAAATGAATGAAATTACACTACTCTTGTGTACTGAGTCACATAACATGCTAAATAGAGAGGAAAGTAAAAAATATAGTCAGATTATACAGAGTTTCCATCATACTAATGGACAACAAAAACATCCACCATACAAGTGGTCAAAAGATATAACATATCTTCAAATAGTGTTCCAACATGAAAAATGTACAACAAAGAGACCAAGATAATGTCCAAATATGATCACAAGATCAATACTAAATAAAATAGTTCACATGAACCATAATTTTCAAAAGAAAGAATATTGTGTAGGCTATTGTCCATAGGACCAAGAGAATGATAAAAATAGGTTATTGATCAAAAGTAATAATAGGGGATGCAACAATACCTCTCTCAGAGTCTAAACAGTTCAAAGTCCAATTTGGGTCCAAGCCTAGGCTTCCAAAGAACCTATTAAGCATATATGTAGATTTTGAGTCAATTTCATATTAATTACTCAAACCCTAAAATCACCTTTTTCTTTATATGTGTTTAGGTTATCAAAACCATGCCATGTTTTAGATTATACTTTTCAAAACTTAAAAAATATTTTATTTTATTTTTCTGACTTATAGATTATTAGTTATGAATTTTGCAAGTTATTATATATTTAGGTAAATCCATTAAAAATCACATATTTATAACATTAGATTTTGGAAACAAAACCAGTACCATTAGAGAGCCATTTTGTTGTAATTTCAAAACAAATTTTATTATATTTTTTTGAGCTAAAAATAATTAGATATGAATTAAAAAAATTGGTCAATCAGAAAATGCCAAATAACCAGTAAGCCTGTGAGAGAGGAAGAGAGAGTGAGTGCACACTGAGTTGGCCCAATCGGCACTGGACAACTTGGCCAGCCCTCAGACAACCAAGCATCTTGACTCAGAGCCATAACAAAAACAACCGGGCATGAAATGATGATATTACCCCTAACGAAAAATCAAAATAAGAAAGGAGAAAAGAGGGGTAAATTCAAGAAAGTGCATCGTCTGTCATCCTCCTCGTTCACTCAACCACACGAGGTGAGGAGAGACTCTGAGCTCCAGGAGAACACCAAGATGGGGAAAATAAATCTAATCTTATGACTATCAGCATGAGGAAACATCATCAAAGTATTCCCATCGTACTTCTAACTTCAACCAACCCGAGAACATATGAGAAGGAACTACAACCATTGTTCAATTCATATCGAGCAAAGACCCAACTGAAGGAGGGAAATTTGATACATACCTCTATAGACCAAATTGATGGAGGAAAAATATTCAAATATTCATATGATCCCTCGAAGAGAAAGTGCATGTTTTGGAAACTCGCCGAGGACTTGAGGAGGGCCGCCGAAGCTCGGTGTCCTCACAATAGGAACCAAGTAGGGGGGACATGATCCTTTGAGATTGAGGAAGAACCAACTATTAAGATAGTATTCGTATGCTTTGAGGATGGTGTAGAGAAGATTAAATAGGGACGGACAACCCTATGGTGGTCGAGGATTTCAACTGAGATAGAAAATAGGGGAACACAACCACCCTTCATCAAATAGGGTTTTGAAGAGGGGAAACCTTATCAAATCAGGGATTAGGCTGTGCAAAATCACATGAGGAAGCCATAGGAAAAGAAACCTCGAAGAAATATGGACTGGGGAGTGAGAAAAGCTAGCATTAAATCTATGGTTACTGTTCAACACAAGTCGGCCTCCTACCCAAGGTAGGAGATGACTTTTGTGTCGTTTGATTATAGGATCGAACAGTCAAAAGAAGTCATGAAATCATAATTTGTGTGAGAGGGAAATTAAAGGAAAACATTATCCAAATCAAATTTGATTAAAGTGAAATATTAACATTATTTCCTTTTCTCTCTGTCTTCAATTGAGGGCCCAAATATTACCCAATTAATATAAAAATTTGCACCTAGGTTAATTAAGGATGTAGAATCCTATTTTGGCATTATTTTTTACATTTGAAGACTTTTTCAATTTTACTTTAATTCATTTGAAGCAATTCATATTTTCTCTTTTTTAAAGCATTAGAGACTTCTAGAATCCCTCAATGAATGTGAAATGTCATTCTTAAGCAAAAACATACAGAACACAAATTGGTCATTAGTTTTATCCTTTGAAGTTATTCATCACATTATTAAAATTTTTGGGCTTTATTTTCACTTTCTCTCTCCTAAACATATTTGAACATTAAATATTTTCAATATTAGTTGAAAACTCACACATAGGCTATTTTTAACATGTAGATTTTGAATCCAAGATTAATTTTCTCTTTTGGAGTCATTAATTATATTTTTTCATATTTTAGGGAAAACTCATATCTTCTTTTCCCAATTGAATTAAATTAATTATTATCATGATACTTGACTCCCAAGGAAATAGGTTCCCAAGGAATCCAAATTTCACATTAGATCTCACTTTTGAGATAGCTTTCTATAAATTAGTATTTTTGGCTTGAAATCATTGTATTTATTTCATCATCCTTATTATTTATCTAATTGTGTCACAATGCCTTCACTCTTATTACCAAAATGGTTGTATTTCATTATTATTAATGAGACTTTATATGTATTTATATTTTAGGGTATTGATTCTATATTTTAGTTAATTAACATTTTTCTCTCAATACTAAACACATAGTTCTCCTGTGCATATTATCTCTTTAATCACATTCATATTCTATGAACCCCTTTGTTGGTCTAAAGATTAATTATGAGAGCATTGGATCATATTTGTTTATTTGTCTACATGTTAGGGTTTCAATTAAGATACTAATGTGTATATCCTTATCCTTGTTTGGCTAAGCCCAAAGAACCAAGCTAACTATCCTCCAAGACATATGATCAGTGTCAAGAGGCTGGGTTTCAGTTCATTACAACACTCCACCCCTTAAAAGGATTTATTCCTTGAAATCTAATCATCCATATATCATCAATCAACTACTCTCCACCCCTTGAAAGGTTTAAGTTAATATGCCAAGCTATACAACATCAAGATTCTATGGTTAATTAAGAATGTTTGAGTTGTAAATATTTTAGTGGTTTGTGTTGATCATGTATCCAACTAAAATGTCATAACCATTTAGGGTTGAGATTTAGGTCCTTGTGTCACTAACCTAACAACCCTATGATTCATATTGTCAAACCAAAAAGTCATAAGGTATAAAGGGTAGGTCCACTATACCTCTATATTATTCCACAAATTCCTAATTAGTTCTTCATAGAGAAAACTATGGTTTAGGGTATCTATGTCAAATAATTTCTAGGGTCTCACCTCACATATCTCTAATTGGTTACATAGTTCAAGTCGATAAAATCTAGAGAAAACTTATTTTGAACATATAATAGTATAATGAAAATATTTTTTTGACGGTAAGAAAAATTATGATGTAAAACAAAGATGGTACCAAGATCAAAGCAAGATCCAAGTCACAGTTTTTCCATATCAAGATCTCCTTATCCTACAAGTAACTAATCCTTACATCATTACACCATCCTTTAAGCCAAAACCTCATAATATCTAAAGATACATGTCTCCATTAACCTATATGGTAAGGTAAGATCATCTAATCTCATCACATTTGGGTTTACTCATAATAATTCTAATGTGAAACACATAGCAACCTTTCATCATATCATGAATAACTTCGATCAATTCTTGGGAAACATCTCACCTATAGGGTAACTATCTATGGAAAAGGTTCTAATTATGGAGACAAAATTGAAATAGTCAGATTCCCACTACCATGGGCTCTGATACGATGTTGTATAGAGTGGGACCTATAGGGGTTCCACCCCCTACTAAAAATTTGAAGAATAGAACCTCCATTCCAAACACACTCAAAATATATGCTGGAGTGGGTCTAAAATTTTCAAATCTTATTAATGGTACTCAAAACAACCAAAGTATAGCAGAAAAATAAAAGCATTGACTATATTCAATTTTTCATATGGTTACAAAAGTACATCATCATCGTCTCCTAAAAGGGGTTTACATAAAAGGTACACCATAAGGATCTAAGTAGAGGGAAATCTAAACCATAACAAGATTGTGGCCAAGTTTTAACTCCTTAAGCTAAGTCCAACTCTTCATGCCACATCATCCAAGTCCTTCACCTAGGGTTGGAAGCATACCCCAGAAAGAAGAGAAAAAAGTAGATGGCATCATAAAAGGTTGGTATGTGCATTATATAAAGGAAATTGAGCAATAAATGGAATAAAAGGACATCAAATAAATAGAAGCTTCCCATAGAAGAGAAAAGAACTACCCAAGTGGGCATCAAGAGAAATGATTCACAATAAAAGAGATATTTTCCATTAAAACAATAAAATTGTGCCAGAATAGCACATAATAAGTATTAGGGAACACACCCCATAATCATGAACCTTCATGCATGTGAGATAAACATAGACCTCGAACAATATAAAGACAAAGGTAGACAAGTCTCACAAACTTGAAACTTGATAGAGAATGACGTACTGCCAAACTCCCAATATGTATAAAAGTAGGCCAAGCCTCACAAACTTGAAACTCGGGTATGGGGCACAACCACCTCCAATCCAATTACAATAATAAAGTTCTACTGAGTCACATAACATGCTTAATAGAGAGACAAGTAAAAAGTAGAATCATATTATACAGAGTTACCATCATACTAATGGACAACATAAACATCCACCATACAAGTGGACAAAATATATCACATATCATCAAATAGAGTTCCAACATGAACAATGTATAAGAAAGAGACCAAGCGAATGTCCAAATATGATTAAAAGATCAATACCAAATAAAATAGTTCACATGAATTTCAAAGAAAAGAAGATTGTGTAGGCTATTGTCCATAGGATCAAGAGAATGATAAAAATAGGTTATTGCTTAGAATGAATAATAGGGGATGAAAATATACCTCTCTTCAGAGTCTAAACAGTCCAAAGTACAATATATGTCAAAGCCTAGGCTTCCAAAGAACCTATTACACTTATATGTAGATTTTGAGTCAATTCATATTAAATACTCAAACCTTAAAAATCACCTTTTTCCTTACATGTGTTTTAGGTTATCAAAACCATGCCATGTTTTATATTATACTTTTGTGAACTCAAAACATATTTTATTTTATTTAACTGACATATAGATTATTAGTTATGAATTTTGCAATTTATTATCTATTAAGGTGAATCCATTAAAAATCACATATTTATGACATTACATTTTGGCAGCCAAACTAGTGTCATTAGAAAGCCCATATCATTCAAAATTCAAAACATATTTTATTATATTTTTCTGATATAGGAATAATTAAATATGAATTTTCAAAAAAACCCGCCAATCAGAAAATGCCAAATATGAAGTAAGCCTGCGAGTGAGAAAGAGAGAGAGTGCATGCTGAGTTGGCCCAATTGGCACTGTCCAACTTGGCCGACCTCTCAGACAACCTAGCACCTTGACTCAGAGCTGTATGAAAACAATCAGGCTTGAAATGGAAATATTGCCTCTAGCGAGAAATCAAAACAAGAAAGGAGAAAAGAGGGGTAAAGTCAAGAAAGTGCATCGGTTGTCTCCCTCTTCATTCTCTCAACCACGTCATGCAAAGAGAGACTCTGATCTCCAGGAGAAGACCAAGGTGGGGAAAAGAAATCCACTCTTCTTACTATCAATGAGAGGAAACATCATCAAAGTATTCCCATCGTACTTCTGACTTCAACCAACCTGAGACCAAGTGAGAAGGAACAAAAACTATAGTTCAATTCATCTTAAGCATATACACAACAAAAAGAGAGAAATTCGATACACACCTCAGCACACCAAATTGATGGAGGAAAATATTCATATGACCCCCGATGCAAAAGTGCATGTTTTGCAGAGTCGCTGAGAACCTAAGGAGGGCCACCATAGCCTAGAGTCCTTGCGATAGGAACCAAGTAAACATGCTCCACTGAGATTGAGGAAGAATTGGCTATTAAAATAGTATTCATATACTCTGAGGATGGTGTAGAGAAGATTAAATAGGGACACGAAGCCTTGGGGAGGCCGAGGATTTCAAATAAGATAGAAAATAGGGGAACACGACCACCCTTCATTGACTGGAGTTTTGAAGAGGGGAAACCCTATCAAAATGAGGCTCAGGCTGCACGAAATTCTGTGAGGAAGCCATAGGAAAAGAAACCTTGAGGAAATATGTACTGAGGAGTGAGAAAAGCTAGCATTAAATCTGTGGTTACTTTTCAACACGATTCGATTTCCTACCTAAGGTAGGAGATGACTTTTGTGCCATCAGATTTGGGATCAGACAATCAAAAGAAGTCCTGAAATAATAATCCCCGTGATAGGGAAATTAAAGGAAAACATTATCCAAATCAAATTCGATTGAGGTGAAATATTAACATTATTTCCTTTTCTCTCTTTCTTCAATTGATGGTCCAAATATTATCCAATTAACATTGTATTTTGCACCTCAGCTAATTAAGGCATGTAGAATCTGATTTGGCATTAGTTTTCACATTTGGACACTTTTGTTATTTTATTTTAATTCTTTTGAAGTAATTCATATTTTCTCATTCTTAAATCATTAGAGACTTCTAGAATCTCTCAATTAATGTGAAACTTCATTCTTAATCAAAACAAAACATATAAAACATGAATTAGCCATTAATTTTATCTTTTGAAGTTTATATCACATTATTTATCTTTTTGGGCTTTATTTTCACTTTCTCTCTCCTAAACATATTTGAACATTAAATATTATCCAAATTAGTTGAAAACTAACACATGATATTTTTAACATGTAGATTTCGAATCCAAGATTAATTTTCTCTTTTGGAGTCATTAACTATTTTATTTCATATTTTGCGGAAAAAACTCATATCTTCTTTTCCAAATTGAATCAAATTAATTATTATGTAAATAATGTGAAACTTGACTTCCAAGGCAATGGGGACCCAAAGAATCTGAATTTCACATAAGATCTCACTTTTGAGATCTCTTTCTATAAATTAGTATTTTTGGATTGACAACATTTTATTTATTTCATCATCCTTATTATTTATCTAATTGTGTCACATTGCCCTCACTCTTATTACCAAAAGGGTTATATTTCATTATTGTGAATGAGACTTTATATGTATTTATATTTTAGGGTATTAGTTCTATATTTTAGTTAATTAACATTTTTTCTCTTAGTACTGAACACATAGTTCTCCTGTGCATATTATTTCTTTAATCACATTATCTTATGTGACATTCTATGAACCCCTTTATTCGTTTAAAGATTGATTACGAAAGCATTGGATCATATTTGTTTATTTTTTACATGTTAGAGTTTCAATTAAGCTTCTAATGTGTATATCATCATCCTTGTTTGGCTAATCTCAAAGAATCAAGCTAAGTATCCTCCAAGACATATGATCAGAGTCAAGAGGCTAGGTTTGGGTTCGTTACAGTAAAGAGCGTGTCACCACTTGAGAGGCACTTCAAACCAAGTTTTTGGACATATATTTCCACCCTTCTCTCACCTACAAAACTAGGGGATAGATTCTTATCTTCTCCATGGTCCCAGGTGAAACTCTGGGAGAGTCTTGGTAACAGTTTAGGGAGCTTCTTCAACGTTTCCCTCACCATGACGTTACCCAATCTCAACTCATTGAGATATTCTACCACATTGTTGATAATGACACAATAATTCCTTGATTCCTCATCTCGAGGAAATTTTATTTTCCAAAGCCTAGATAGTTCCTCGGGAGTCATGAAACATGATTTTAAAACACAAGAAAGATGAGGTACCGATAAGGTCTTCAAGGTAGCTAAGGTCTAAGTAAATTATGAAATCCAACAAATTGCTGAAAGTCTTAAGATGATTTCCTTGAAATAGGACTGCCTTGAATCATCTTTTAGTGCTTACGAAAGGAGAGATCAACCTCAAAAAATATATGTTGTAGACTCTATCAATGGGATTTTCCAAGGGTATGACCATTCCACCCTTCAATGTTAACATCTCTACAACACTCCAATGCAGTCAAAAGTTGGTCAAATGGAGGACCTAAACTCAATTCACAACATACCTGGTCAAGCTTACTACAATTCAAATCAAGCCATAAACAATCCCAAATTGAAATATGGAAATCCTATAGGAGTCAAAAATTCCTCTCAACTCCCTCCTCAACAACTACCATCATATCCCCAAGCCAACAACCATCCACCATCATGCTTCCCATATAATAACATTCAAAGAAACTTTGGGAATCAAGGAAATTATAGGGGAAATTTCCAAAACCGTGGCTCGTACCAAGAGAAACAATATCAAAACCTTAATCAGCCACCACCTCAACCTCAAGAACAACAAAATCCCCCCACTCCCTCAACCGATGATAGGGTAATTGTCTTGGAGAAAATTATTCTTGCACAACAAGCCCATCAAAAGGCAATTAACGCTCATTTAGCTCACTTTGTTGCTCAGCAAAAGCCCTCTACCAAAACCTTTGCTGGACAACTTGAAAGCAACCCAAAACATCCTGAACAACTTAAGGTTGTCTCCACTCATTTAGGAAAGACTCAGACCCCTCCCCCTCCTCCAAAGAAACCTACATTTGTACCCTTAGATTTTGAGGATGAAGACATTGTGATCATTGAAGCTCCACCCTTAGAAGAACATACCATCCCTTCTCCTGTGGTCCCACCCATGGATATTTACAAGCCAAAAATACCTATTTACAAACCTCGTCCACCACACCATGCCCGCCTAAAGCGAACTAGGCTTGATACTAATTTCATGAAATCTAGGGATTCCATGAAAAAGTTGCATGTGGATATTCCTTTCTTATATGCTCTAGCCGATATGCTTGTTTGGTCTAAGTACGTGGAAACCTTATTGACTAGGAAGTAAAAAATTGAAGATCATGAGACAATGATGCTTGCTAGAACCACTTTAGATATCATTCAAAGAAAAATGCCTAAAAAGAAGAAAGATCCTAGTTCATTTGGGATTAGGTGTATCCTAGGTGATAATGCTTGCAGGAAAGGACTCACCTATTTGGGTGCTAGTATTTCTATCATGCCCTATAGTCTTTGTAGGAGGTTAGCATTTGTTCACATGCTTCCCACTGCCATGACCATCTAGTTGGCTAATTCATCCATGATGCAACCTATGGGTATCATTGAAGACATACTTGTAAGGGTGGGTAAAGACACTTATGTCCCATGTGACTTTGTCATCATGGACATAAAGGAAGATTTACGCTATCCCATCATATTTGACCATCCCTTTTTGGCCACTTCCTGATCCTTGATTGATGTCCAAGGCGGAACCATCTTTTTGTGACTAGAAAAACAAACGCTCTAGTTTAGGGTGTTCGAAAGTATGCGAGGACCAAACCTTCAAGAAGAGGTTTATCTTCTTAATTATGTTGAGAAGCTCCACCAATTATGACAAGAATGGGAGCTCATTGAGGATCCCCTTCAGAAAGCCCTCATGGCCCGTATTGAGTGTGGCTTTGAAGATGAGTATTTAGAGAAATATAGAGTTAATCTTGACACCTTTGAGGAGATCCATGATGAAGAATTTGATAATCTCAAAATGATATCTCTTGTGGAAGAAAAACTTGACCCCCCCAAAGCACCCGAGATGAAACCCCTTCCAGAAGGACTTAAATATGTTTTCCTTGATGAGCAATAAATATATCCTGTTATCATTAACTCCGATCTTACCCATGAATGGGAATCCAAGCTCATGATTGAGCTTAAGAAGAGGAAATTTGTCCTAGGATATAAAATGGCTGATTTGACAGAGATCAATAAAGCTATTTGTAGGCACAAGATTCCTATGGTAGAGGAATACAAGCCATCTTGAGACCCTCAAAGGAAATTAAATCAAACCATGAAAGTGGTTGTCTTCCTAGAGGTTATCAAAATGTTGACTTCAGGAAACATCTACCCCATCTCTGATTCACCCTGGGTTAGTCCTGTCCAAGTTGTCCCCAAAAAAGGGGGAACCATTGTTGTGAAAAATGATAATGATGAACTCATCCCCACCTGCACTGTCATAGGATGGATGATGTGTATTGATTATAGAAAACTAAATAATGCCACTAGGAAAGATCATTTCCCTCTCCCCTTTCTGGATCATGTACTAGAGTGCCTTGCCGATCAACAATATTTCTATTATCATGATGGTTATTAGGGTTTTTATCAGATTCCCATCCATCTTGACAACCAGGAGAAAACAACCTTCATCTTCCCGTTTGGTACTTACACACTCAGGAGAATGCCCTTTGGGTTGTGCAATGCCCAAATACCTTTCAGCGGTGCATGTCTGCTATCTTTACTGGGTTTACTGAGATCATGACGGAGTTGTTCATGGACAATTTATCTATCTATGGAGAAAGCTTTGACTCTTGCCTTGGACATTTATCTCTTGTTCTAGAAAAATGTGAGAAAGAACACTTGGTTTTAATTGGGAAAAATGTCACTTTATGATGATACAAGGCATTGTCTTAGGACATAGAGTTAACAATCATGGCATAGAACTTGATAGAGCCAAGATCAAGGTCATCTACAAATTTCCACCCCTTCTGTCAAAGACATTCATGCCTTCCTTGGGCATGTGGGATTTTACCGATGATTCATCCATGATTTTTAAATACTCATCGAACCCCTAACCAACCTCCTCCAAAAACATGCCCCCTTTATTTTTGACAAAGTTTGCATGGCTAGTTTTTTATGTTTGAAAGATGCCTTCACTTTCACTCCTATCATTCGAGCCCCTGATTGGTCATTGCCTTTCGAATTGAAGTGTGATGCTAGTGATTTTGCTGTTGGTGCTATTCTTGGACAATGTGTTGACAAAAATCACCGTGTGATTTACTACGCATCCAAAACACTAGATGATGCCAGTGGAACTACACCACCATCGAGAAAGAAATGCTATCCATAGTCTACGTTTTGGACAAGTTCTTCTCTTACTTAGTTGGGTCCAAAGTGATTGTTTACATGGACCATGCAGCCATTAGATATTTGATGACAACAAAAGGATGCCAAACCTCATCTTATTTGTTGAATCCTTTTACTTCAGGAGTTTGATTTAGAAATCCTTGACAAGAAGTTTGCGAGAACGTAGTTTCCGACCATCTCAGCCACCTTGAATTCTTTGATGATGATGGTATTCCCATCAATGATTCCCTTCCCAATGATTAGCTTCTTAAAATGGAATCTCAATATCCTTGGTTCACAAATTATGTAAATTTTCTTACTACAGGCATCCTACATCTTGAATACAAAGGACACAATAAAGCAAAATTTTTGCATGATGTCAAGAAGTATTATTGGGATGATCCTTATCTCTTTATATTGTGTTCGAACGACCTTTACTATAGGTGTGTTACTGAGGAAGAGCCTCATGACATACTCGAGCAAAGTCACTCCAGCTCCACCAGGGGGCACATGTGTTCTTAAAAACTGCTAGAAAAGTTCTTCAATCTGAGTTTTTTGGCCCACCTTATTTAAACATGCCTATGAATTTGTCTTAACTTGTGATCAATGTCAACGGTCTGGGAACATTTCTAAGGGAACATTTCTAAGGATGCCAAACCTCATCTTATTTGTTGAATCCTTTTACTTGAGGAGTTTGATTTAGAAATCCTTGACAAGAAGTTTGCGAGAACGTAGTTTCCGACCATCTCAGCCACCTTGAATTCTTTGATGATGATGGTATTCCCGTCAATGATTCCCTTCCCAATGATTAGCTACTTATAATGGAATCTCAATATCCTTGGTTCACGAATTATGTAAATTTCTTACTACAGGCGTCCTACATCTTGAATACAAAGGACACAATAAAGCAAAATTTTTGCATGATGTCAAGAAGTATTATTGGAATGATCCTTATCTCTTTAGATTGTATTCGAACGACCTTTACTATAGGTGTGTTACTAAGGAAGAGCCTCATGATATACTCGAGCAAAGTCACTCCAGCTCCACCAGGGGGCACACATGTTCTTAAAAAATTCCTAGAAAAGTTCTTCAATCTGATTTTTTTGGCCCACCTTATTTAAACATGCCTATGAATTTGTCTTAACTTGTGATCAATGTCAACGGTCTGGAAACATTTCTAAGAGAGACCAGATGCCCATGACCTCTTGGCAATAGATAGAGATTTTTGACATTTGGGGTGTATTATATGGGATCCTTTCCTTCTTATTGTGGGTACACATATATCCTTGTTGTTGTAGACTACATTTCCAAATGGGTTGAAGCCATCCCCACCAAAACTTGTGACTCCAAACTGGTAAATAAGCTTTTCAAAGACATTATTTTTCCTAGATTCAGGGTACCTCATACCGTGGTTTCTGATGGTGGATCCCATTTATTAGAAAAAAGTTTTGAATCTTTTTTGAAACATTATGGTGTCCATCACAAGGTTGCCTATCCTTACCACCCTCAGACTACTGATCAAATTGAGGTTTTGAATCGGAAAATCAAGTCCATCCTAGAGAAATTTTTAACTGCACTAGGATAGATTGGGATTTGAAAATTAATGAGGCCATGTGGGCATACAAAATGGCCTACAAAATACCTATAGGAACCACTCCTTTTAGGTTGATTTATGGAAAATCTTTCCTACTACCCATAGAGTTGGAACACAAGGATACCTGGGCCATTAAACCTTTAAATTTTGACTTATCTACAATAGGAGAAAACCATTTTCTTCAGATGCGGGAAATGGAAGAACTCAGAATGACCACTTATGAGAACATATGGATCTACAAAGACATAACCAAATCATGGCATGATGGTGATATTATAAGGAAGGATATTCAAGAAGGAGATCAACTCCTTGTATATAACTCTAGGTTAAGGATCTTTCCTATAAAACTCAAATCTAGATGATATGGACCATATATTGTTAAGCGTGCCTACCCTCATGGCACTTTTCTTCTTTGGGACAAGGTGCTAGGTGAGTTCAAGGTCAATGGACATAGGATAAAATGATACATCACCGTGGAGGAATTTTTAACTTTTAAGGCACATCAACTCTCATTACTCAAAGACCTTGACTTGAAAGACCCTCCACACCCTTGAGCACCTGAGCCTAAAATGGTTACATGATGCACCTATGTCGGGCCTTCAACATAAAAGTAGGCACTTGTTGATAGGCAACCCAACTTTTACTTATTTTTCATTTCCTTTTAAATTGTTTTAGCTAAATCTTTTTGTTTCTAATTTTATATTAGTTTTAGAAAAATAATCAATTGGCTACCCAACCTAATGTCTCATGTTGATGAAATCTAGGCATCCCACCAATCGAGATGATCAACTCAGAAGGGTGAAATTGTCATTTCACTCCTTAAAGTGACCATTCCATTTGTTTCGACATTCAAAATTCCAAATTTGAAATGCCACCAAACCACACCAATTGATCATGTAGAGCTAAAGAAATGACCAGTTCAAGCCTAAGAGACACATTTAACTTGCAATTCAAATACATGATAGAGCTAAAGAAATGATTGGTTCAATCCTAAGAGACACATTTAATTTGCGATTCAAATATGCGGTTGTGTTGGAAAGTCAAACATTTGATGCCCCCCTGAAAAGCCAACCGACTAGTTGGGGAGAGCGAGACGGTCGGCTCGCCCTTCCTTTTGGCCTATAAGAAGAATAGATGAAGGATGGGATGATATCATCTCGCACCCTAGCGTCATCCCCTCCCAAACCCTAGCCAATGCCCATTTCACGACAGCAACAAGTGCTCAACAAGTAGCTATTCTTGGCTAAACTGGATGTCTCGCAGGACTAGACAACCATTTCACCATTGAGATTCCCATTTGAGGCAGATAATATGACACCTCATCACACTAAATGAGATTACTCAAAATACAAAACATGATCAACTACTAATTAATCACATAGTAAAAAATGCGGAATAAATTAAATCAATTCCAACAATGTAAATAAACTCTAGAAAATTTACAAAAGGTCCATCATTCCATTCTCATATACTCTAATAAGTATTTACATATGGGTCCAAAGACCTCAGTCACATCCTGCATACAAAAGATATTTTACATGTACATGCCATATATTTACAAACATTGGCATACTATCAAAATCTCATGTCGATACAAGTATATCATCTAGAAAACACATCCCATACCTAGACTTGAGAGTATAGGGATGACACTAGGTCTCTACTACTAACATCTACAACTAACCAACCTTCTAAATCTATTGATCACCAAGTTGGTTCTCTTCCACAGTGCGACCTCAACCTCATTGCCCGCGACCACCTAAAACAAATGTGGTAACCCACGGGTGAGACCCAGTCCCAGTGAGAGATATAACTCTCTCCAATATATATTGATTATAACATATTAATTAACAGTAAATACATTGAGCAATTAGGGTATTGAATAAGAAATATGAACAGATTGAACAGTTTAATCATACTAAGCAGTTAAGCAAATAAGTTGTAACATCAAGTAGAATTACACAATTTTCATAAGTATGCATCATGTAAGAACTATATAGTGTAAATACAAGACAAGGGTTAATCAACCAATGTGATACGTATCAAACCCAAGCAATTATACTACATGACTGGTATTATATCTTTTATTATTATGCCCTGGGGAGTTTGAGTCGTACCACTCAAAGTACAACTGACCACTACGAAGTGCTATTCAGTTCCGTATAAGATCTAGGAGTGCCAGTATACTAAGATCTATTCCCCTCATTCAGTATGAGTAAACTGCAGTGACATACCAGTCAAACTGCCAACAGTGACATATAGTCAATTTATAACAACTAGTCCGTACTTGGTACAAGTTACGACACTAGAAAATAGGGTATACAAAACCCTCTAATCTGAGGTACAACTGCATTTGTCCTCAATCACATCAAATGTCAGAGGCATGACCATATCCATCCTCCATAACCTATAATTGTGGATGACAAGGATATAACCTCAACTTGCCACCTTCACATACTCAACATTATGCGCTCTGAGTTTCCCTTAGGAATACTTGTTTCATCATCCAGTAAGTTCTGACAACGAAGATGACTCTACAACATAGGTCTCTACATGATTAATGTTACACTTGATTAATTACTGCCAATTGAATGCATTAAGGCTTTATCATACAAGTGGACATTCAAACCCTAATTATTTTCTAACAAGAGTATATGTATAAAAACTTCAAAAGATATAAAACATTTGAGATATAAATCTTAATCACATTACCGCATGCTATCATTCATTGCAAATTTATGGACCACACTTATCATCAGACAATTACAAGATACCAATATCTTATCACAAGTTCCAGGGTTTTAGACCTTATTGGAACATGAAGAGGATTTCACCTCAATCATGGCTTCAAACATGCCCAATGGTCGTTAAGACCATCACATTATGCATAGTAAGGTTATTATCATCATCATTCCATGCCTTAAACAAGGCTAAAAAGATCATTAGCACATATATGTCCATAGATATTAACATGGCAAGGCACTATGATATTCAAATAGTACTACATTGTGGTTTTAACACAAGAAGAGTGTAATTCATTATCACAATAATCAATGAAGAGGTATGATTATAACCAATCAACATCATATAATTACATTAAGGTTAGGTATAACAAGCTAGATCACATGGGAGTTACGCATCCACTTATTATATTGATTTATCAAATATAATTATATAATGGCAAAGATAATACTACAAATTAATGGTGTTGAACAATCAAATTATCATCACTAGGACCCAAATATAATACCATGTGATTTATTCTAATCCATTGGATGTTAAAACATCAAATATTATTCATTGGATCAGGTTCACTGTTCAAGGTTATCAATTGAAGTATGTGTCTAACCATTAGATCAATTAAACCAAGGAACCATTGGTTCAAGGTTTAGCCAAATCTACAATTACATTCTTAACTCATCATATATGGTGATGACCTGATACACCATTAATTGTGATCATTAGGTCACCATTGGTTGTTAAATCAGTAATACATTCAGTTAACACCATCAAATATTAAGCTAATGCTATCATCAATTGATAACATTATTAGAATACTTAGTAAGTGATAATTAAACGTCTAATTGAGGCAAAAACTGACCTAAGGGGGTGACCATAGGTTTTCACCATACATTTGACACCCTGGATCATGAACATCAGTTGCCAAGATAGCAACACCATTGTTATTGAATGATATGACCATCAGTTGTGTGATAGGGAAGGAAATAGCTTGAAAACCCTAATTTGAACCATCAATTTTTTTGTGCTTAACACCATAGGTTGATGCTATCAACCTGTCCCAGATCATGTTACACCTTAGAAAGTTCGTACATATGTTTATAAGTTCATATAGAACTGGAACAAAATAGGGAACACCACAAAAATTCGTAATTCTAAACAAGCATGGTTTCTCTATGCTTAGTTCATCACATTAAAGCATAAACATGAACTAACAAGCTTCTAAAAAGCAATATACGTGAAGAATTTTATATAACTCATATCTATAGAGTAGGTCAGATCCCAAATAGAAAGAATCTTGAGCAAATAGGGCAAGAAAACCTTGGATTCAGATATGAAATTGGCCAAATAGGTACTTCTCTCCACAAAGAAGCAAAATCATAGGAAAAGAAACAAAAAGGATAGATTTTTGAGTTCTAGAGCCAATTTCACCATGGAACAGAAAGATTCTGACCTGGAGGAAGGTCTAAGCAAGGAGAAGAGAAAGAGAAATGGATAAGGAAGGAAGAAAACAACTTACTTTGGTCGAAATCCCTAGAAGATGAGCTTGGAAACCCTAAGTAGGGTTAGATGGAGCTATAGGAGACCTTCTTCTCCAAAAAGAGGTTGTCTTATACCTTAGAGCACTTCGTTATGTAGAAATATAGAGTGGAGTCATTGATACAGGTTATAGGAAAGAGAAAGCAAGCATAGATTCGTACTTGGGCAAGGAAGTGGTAAATATAGCCCATGGATAAGGATGGAAGCAAGCATGAGGGGTAAAAGTAGCTTCCCCATGTGTCTATGGCCTTAAACTATTAATAATATACAAGCACACACACTATCATCTCCCCCACCGTCTATATAGACCTACTTAGCTTTCCTTTATCGAATTTCCCAGCCAATCATATAATTCGTTAGTTGATAGCTACTAAAGGTAGCTCATCCATGAAGGGGTAAACCCTAAATTACCCTTGAGGAAAACACCTTCAAACCATGTCTCAACTAGGATATCCATGGCTCAAAATACTAAATAATGATAATATAACATCTAAGGAACATAATGTATGTGACAA
Organism: Alisma plantago-aquatica; assembly: GCA_963693085.1. Classification (NCBI taxonomy): domain Eukaryota; kingdom Viridiplantae; phylum Streptophyta; class Magnoliopsida; order Alismatales; family Alismataceae; genus Alisma; species Alisma plantago-aquatica. Next base: position 789,926,228 of record OY856410.1, on the reverse strand, counting down.
ATTGGAAGGAAAACCCCTCAATCAGGTAAATTGCAGAAAAGTCCAAAATGTACAAAAAATTGCATAACTTGCTCAAACAATGTCCAAATTGGACCAAATTTGAAACTTAAGCTTGTCTTATGATTTAAAAACATATAAAAGTTTATATTAGTGTTTTAAGCATTCACGTATGGTAAATAAGCTCATTTAACTCATTAAGCAAGTTCAGGGGCCTTACAACTATAAACCCCTAACCAGGATTTCACCCCAAAATCCTATGCAAAAAGAGATGGGTATTTTATATGCATATCATTCTCTAGTTTCCATGTGGATTCCTCTATGACATGATGATTCCACAAAACTTTCACTAGTATTATATCTTTTCTCTTCAACTTTTTCACCCTTCTATCCAGGATCAACACAAGACCCTCAACATAGGAGATATCCTCATCTAACTCAACCTCTACTGGTTGGATCGTCTAGTCAGTATCTGGATGGCATTTCCTCAACATAGATATGTGAAAGACATTATGAAATCTGTGTAATTCTGGTGGTAGCTCCAACTTATATGCTACCTTTCCAACACGAGCTAGGATAGGGTATGGTCCCATAAATTTAGGAGCCAACTTACCCTTCTTTCCAAACCTCAGCACACCTTTCCAAGGAGAAACCTTAAGATATACTCTATATCCCACTTGGAACTCAAGTGGTCTGCATCGATTATCTGCATAAGATTTCTACTTGTCCTGGGCTACTTTCAACTGTTGTTGTATCAATTTAATCTTTTCTATAGTCTGTTGTACTAGCTTAGGACCCAAAAGTTGATATTTACCTATCTCATACCAACAAAGAGGAGACTGACATAGTCTCCCATACAGAGCCTCATAAGGGGCCACATCTATGCTTCCTTGATAGATATTGTTGTATGCACACTCTATCAGAGTCATATGTACATCCCAACTATGAAGAAATTGCAGCACACATGCCCTCAAGAGATCCTCTAAATTCTGAATAGTCCTTTTAGACTGGCCATCAGCCTGCGGATGAAAAGTTGTGCTGAATCTCAGTTGTGTTCCCATTGCTGAATGTAGACACTCCCAAAAATGACTTATAATCTATGGACCTTTGTCAGAAACTATAGTCACTGGAATGCCATGTAGTCAGACTATCTCATCAAGATATATTTGTGCCAATTTCTCTATTGTAAACGTCATCTTGACTGGAAGAAAATGAGATGACTTAGTCAATTTGTCTACTATCACCAATATAGAATCATGACCCTTGGCTGTCCTAGGAAGAACAACCATAAATATCATAGTAATATGATCCCATTTCCACTATGGTATTGGTAAGGGTTGTAATGTCCCTACAGGCTTCTAGTCCTCAGCCTTCACCTACTGACAAACAGGGCATTTGGCAATGAACTCTGCCACATCACGCTTTAGACCTGGCCACCAATACATGTCTTTCAATTTTTAGTACATCTTGGTACTTCTAGGATGCATTGCATACATGGAGGAGTGAGCCTCCTCAAGCACCATCTTCCTCAACCCATCAACATTAGGAATTACTATCCTATTATGGTAACAAATTGTACCATCATCTGCCTCATGGAAGCCATCATACTTTTCACTGCCAGTCCCTGATCGGATATTCTATATCACAGTATCATTCTATTATGCATCATGAATATACTGTCTCAAGGTAGGTTTCACTTGTAACTGTGCCAACAATCCTACCAGCAAGGAAACTTCTAGCTGTACATTTATCTAGCAAAGAGACACTAACATATATTGTTGGGTTTTAGGGGAGGTAGAGAAGGCAGCGGAAATTTGTTTCTCCTTTCCAAACCCAGAACAAGGAATCGCGTCAATGTCTATACAATAGGAAAGGATGGTTTGTGGAATCATACCTTGTCCCGAGGCTTGCTCGACAACAATACCTCGCGGCTTGCGTGGTCTTCACCTCCGGTCTTGGACGGTGTCTGTGCAACTCCTGGTCATATCAGGACTGACAACTCCTAGTCTCACCGGGACTGTCGGGATTGACAACTGTCCTCTGAGCGGCAGAAATCTCCCATCTCTAAAGTAGTCCACATGGATGACCTAGAACTCCAATCTCCTTGTCTCACAAGGAATTGGAAGGAGTCGCACCCTCCTGTCAGTGTACCAATCACTGACACACTCTCCTGCCACCAGTCGCTTTCTACAATTGTCTTTCCCTTGCTGTGCCTCCCTTATCAAGTAGCACTTGCTCTGGCTCTCTCGGTTACCAAAACCAGAGAGAACGACAACTTTATTGAGCAACTGGTTGCACTGAGTTGTTCTTTGAGAAGCCCCCAATACCCCTATATATAGGAGGGTCATGGGATAGGGTTCTCTATCCTGGGCAATGCGAGACTAAAGCAGGAGTAGAAGGGTTCGAGATTTTCCACAAAAAACAACCAACTGCGCAACCTGAACCAATCATTTCATTTCTGAAATGGTCGGTTGGGGACCTGAGCCGGTCGGTTGACACCTCAATCGATCGGTTGGGACCCATGAAACAGTCAGTTCACTTTTAAGCCGGTCGGTTCATGGTCTTGGTCAGTTCCCGATTGACTTTTCATCTTTTGCTTCTAATTGGTACCAAATACCAATCCTTGTTCCAATCAAATTGGGCAAGTGAAACGAAAAGCAATTTCTCACCAACCTGACTTTCCCAACTTGCTCGGTTGGACCAGTTGAACCGATCGTTTCAATACTTGAAGTGATTGTTTCACCCTGTCCATCAACTGATTGACTCACCATATGAACCGATCGGTTCACCAAGCTCAGCTGATCAGTTCATCACATGAGCCGATCGGTTGGGAGTGCAGATTGTGAAGAATCAGTCAATTGTAGTTTCAATCAATCTGATACTCCAATCAATGTGTCCAACACCTTTAACATTATGACATTGAGCTATCAATTAATTGAGTGTTTAATTGAACTACTAAACTCCTTTAGTAATCAATCTAAACATTGTTTGTGGACAAAACTCCACTTCCAGGTTAAATCCTATGTGTGTGACCTTACAGGTCCATTTCACGTTGGCAGTGAAAGTCCATAACATTTATGACTTCACAAGTAAAGAGAAGTGCCTAGTCACACATCAGTGCTACCCAAGTGAAATAGAAAGTTGGAGAACAACTTTCAATCCTACAATCCGTGAATGGTATTACAGTGAATGTATAATTCCTTTGTCACTGATATCCCGAATGAACTCGAGGCATGGAACAGTCATCCTGTCAACGTTCACTCACTTTCTTGATCTCAGAGTAGATTGGAAGAGATATGTATGACATTAATATCACATACTGATTCACACATGCATGCATGTCTTTCTCAATCCTACTCATCAAGTGGCCATGGATATCAAACTCCCTCAGGAGGGACAAATCCCATATCTATTACTCACCCCTCAAAAGCCCCATGTGTCAAAGCCACCCAATCATCACCTTTATAACAACCCATGTTTCAGGACTATGTTTGATGATGTCAAAGTGTGCCCAACGACATGTGTTGAGTGTAGTGATTTCAGGTCAAAGAATCACACTCACCACCATCACTGTGAGTACTGACTGTGACTACCATGTCATGGTTCCATGTGTCAATCTCACAGTGGGTCTATCCGGTACACTTGTTCTCTAACAAGTACCTATGTGTTTGGTTTGATATCTCTATATCAGGACTAATGAGATTCTATCATCAACCACCACCACAATCTAGTCTTGTGTGTCATTGCTATCTATCTACCTTACACAATGAAATCCGACTAGGGACATAATGAGAATGTACAAACTCTTAGCATCCGTATGATCTCATCGATCAGGTCCTTAACCTGAAAGCAGACATCATTGAGTACTGTCATTCCCTTGACATTCAAACTGTTATATCACTATCTCATATGACTGAACCAGAAAGAATTGGAAGCTTGCCTTTAAGTTTATCAAATCAATCTTAAAGTAACCCACCAATCATCCCATGATTGGCTCTGAGGGCATACATACCAACATACTCCCACTTGCATTGCGAGCCAATCACCCTTGAATCAAATTCATAGTGATCTTCAAACATGTCCCACATGTTACTGTGCTCTAGTGCGAACATAGTGAATTATGGCAACACCTTGCCAAAGTCAATTTTTAACTGCATGTCTCTCATTTCTTCACTATACGTCACACGTATGAGATGGAGTTTCCGTAATGTGCGATCTAGTATTCCTTTTCTAACCTTTAGCCACATTGCATGATCAAGGATTCCATACTTGTCATCAATGAGTGGAATATCTATAAGTTCATGTCATGAACTTCCAGACCCATATAGTATCCACTGCTATTCTCTAACACATAGATACTCGTCATTTCCTTTTAAATGGTTTTATTGGAACACTTCCAATTATCAACAAACTTTCACTTTTAAATATCCTATATATATTTTGCGATTAATTTTCTGTCCTTTCGGAAGTTCGCATCAATGTAACTCTTTACATTGAACTCTTCCTTATCTCCATAGAACTAGTACTTCTCAAGTACTTATCAAGTTCTCATGGTATTCCAGTAACCCTTTCTGGAAGTAGACAGACATCCACTCGTCATGTCTTACATACGATTTATCAGGATGAGCACATCATATTGCCATGTCCTACATACAAGATGATGAATGCATTTTGTTCTTGCCATGTCGATATATGCAAGATAATGGGATGATTACATACATGATAGATCCACATCTATTCTTAGTGTTCCCATTCTTCATAAGAATTGGACACTTGGCCTTGGGATACTAACTCCATCTAACATGGAAAAGTTTTCTCCCACTGAATCTGTGCATACTGAACCCTTCAGTACAGATTGCCAATGTATGTTTTCTCCTTTCAGGTCAAGAGGTTTTCGAGAACTATCTCTATAGATCTCTATTCCTATCACATAGGAAACATCTCTATCTTCCTTAAAGAAAATTTCCACTTTTGGATTTCCATTCTAGAACATTTCCATTTCACATCAACATGTGGAATGTGAACACGCTCCCACTAAATCACAATTCCCTTCTTTATCTTTGACATATCAGTCAAACCCTTTGACTATATCATCAAAGTAAAGATCCAATTCTGAGTTGCTTATACTCAATTAATCACATTGATTAGTCCATTGTAACTTATAGACTTCATTTGCATTAGTGGATTCATAAACCTTATAGGTTGTATCACGTACACATCCTTGTTTTATTCCTCATAGGAATGTGGTTTTAGTATCCATATGCCAAATGTCTTAGTCATTAAGTTGCAATCAACAAGCATCATCCTTCTGAAAATGTTATCCATGTGTCTTAACACTTAAGATTCATTTCCACTTATGGATTTCATCCAATGGGTGCTACCATCAAGGTCATACCTTATGGTTCACATGGATGTAATTTAGGATGTAATGGTCATAAACCATAACTCAAAATTCGGTTGCTCATATTCATCTAAATACTTGACTCATCACATGAACAACTTATCACCTAAATAATTGAGGTGTAAGGATATAATAATTCACAACCCTTGTGATTCTTAATTTATTTTATTAGTGAGGGGTATTCTTTTATTAAGAAGAATTCAATTATTTGATAATCATTCTCTAACTCCTTAGAGTATGATTCCTTCTTGATTTAGACATCACCATGCCTTAATCATGAGTTCACTATGATACACTATCATAATCACTCATAAGGATCTCAAACATTTGGTCCAAGTATTTCATTCATTGGTCTCATCAAGAATTAACCCTTTTTTTAAATTTGCACTTCATCTATGATAATCTTGAACACTTCAAGATATTCATATTGGTATTTCTCTAAACACCATTTGAAATATTTAGCATTTTCTCCAATAGGTATGTAAATACATCACATGTATTATACCTAATAGGATAATCATTCTCCGACTACCTTTAGTGAAGATTGATTAATCATGTCCAATATATTCATGTCTCTTACTGGTTCTCCAACAAAAAGAATCTAGATTTATCCACCACATGGAAACTAGAAATGAATTTCTCATGATTGATGCAAATTTGATTGTTTGAGTTATCTATAACTTTTAGGTATCATTTTATCTTATGCATATCAAATACCACAAGATAAACAAGGCATTGCCACAAAGATCATATTGAAACATCTCTTTATTAATTTCCATCATTGTCATACAATATGCAAAAATAAAGTGTTTCTATCTATTGCAAAATATGAAATAGCAATTCATAATTGTATTACATGCCTTTTAGGCTGAAAATAAACTAAAGTACTCCTATCTATGGCGGAAACACTTGCCCCATTTATTGAGTGCTTTACACTTTACATATTGGTATCATATACCTTAAAAGTGTTACAAGTTTACTTTTATGACACCTTTAAGTAGAGACATCTGTCGCCTCCTTCTTCTTTTGTTCCTCCAGATAGAGAGGACAATTCCTTTTCCAATGCCCTGGCTTTTGACAATGGTGGCAATTGCCTTTCTTGGTCACGCCTCCCTTAGCCTTGAGAGCTGAAGACGACTTGGGCTCCTGGCTAGCATCAAAACCTTTCTTAGCTTTGCCCTTGCCCTTGCGCTTGGACTTGCCTTTCTTGCTCATGATCCCCATCACAGACTTAGGCTTGTCCTTCTTCATCTGTGTCTCGGCTGTCCTCAACATGCCCAACAACTCTGACAGTGGCCTATCAAAGTTGTTCATGTTGTAGTTCATCACAAACTGACTGTAGGATTCTGGCAACGAATGTAGTATCACATCAGTAGCCAACTCTTGGCTCAATGGAAATCCCAGTCTTGTCAGGTTCTCCACATACCCAATCATCTTGAGTGTGAGGACCAACTGGATCTCCTTCTGTCATGACGCACTTGAACAATGCCCTTGAGACATTATATCTCTCTTGCCGTGCTTGATCTTCATACAAGTTCCTGAGATGTTGAATCATCTGAATGACACCCATGTTCTCATGTTGTCTCTGCAACTCGTGGTTCATAGAGAACAACATCAAGCACTTTGCATCAATGGCATCATCAGAATGCTTCTTGTAAGCATCCCTTTCTACCTTTGGTGTATTAGGAGCAGGTTCCTCTAGAATTGGAGTATCCAGGACATAAAGCTTTTGCTCTTGAGTGAGAACAATTCTCAATGTCCTATACCAGTCGTGGAAGTTTGTCCCATTTAGCCTGTCCTTTTCAAGGACCGATCGCAAAGAAAAGTGATTGTTGTTTGTTGTCATTTGTACTACAAAAGGAAATATGAAATTTTAGTCCAAAAACTCATTTTTGACTTATTTGATTGATTTGAAAAGTTGATGATATAATTAGGTCTTTAATTAATTATTGCTCCCACTATTTTAGTTCAAATTGATAGCCCTCACCATCAATTCAGAAGATTGCAGTGTACAACCTTCTAGTGGGCAAGATCCTGAAATCCTCTAAGTCATGGACCAGCTTGGGCTGTCACCCACAACTTAGATCTCTCAGGTAGGAAACTCTTGCCAATTGCATCATTTGCAACTCTTGATAAGATGTCATATGAAACTCCTTGCCATGATCATCTCCATGCCTCAAGGTGCTAGATCCTATCTAGGTCACCTTGTTAAGTCCGACCCAAAGCCAACACGATGAATATGCACCCTGCTTGGGCAGACCCACATATCCATCCTTCACACTTCCATGAGATAGATGGTGCACCACGCTTGGGCGTGCCCACACTTGGTCGAACAAGCTTTTCACGTGTGTCACATTTGGAAGGCATATAAAACTTAATATTTAAATGAGGGATTTGGTTTTTATATACATATACATATCCAATCACCACAATATATAGTACGTATCATATACATGATATATCCCACAGAAAACATGCAAAATGATAAAATCGATGATTATGGCCATCCTAATGTGATTCCTCGAGCCAAGAGGAATCACGGTCATCTAGGTCTACATCACATGCAACATGTATAAGATGAACTCTGTGCCTTGCCTTTCTGGGTTTGATCAACTCATCACATGACTGATCGGCTCACCATCAGGCCGGTCAGCTGGGTGCCACTAGTTGATCGGTTGGATCCTCCAACCGATCGGTTCGCCTGGTCGTCGTGCATCTCATCATGGCCGCCACCTGCTCATCTCGCTCCTCGAAGCGGCCATCAATCGATCGGCTCACTCCTTGAACCGATCGTATCGAACGTCAACCGATCGATTCACACCTTGAACCGATCATCTCAGCTGTCGTCAGGATGTCCTCCGTTCTTTGACATAATAGGAAATAAAATTCTATCCTATTTTACATTGTAAAAAGAGAAACCTCAAGTTACATTCGAGGGGTGCAAAGGTAAGAAAGAAATCTCGAATTATTTCCAGTTACATCAGGAATAGGAGAAGGAAGATCGGTGCGCAGACCGAGATGCAAGAAACCACATACAACCATACACAGATAGGGTTTATTGGCCATAACCACGCTATACATCCACCACAAAACTCATTTAAGGGTGACGCATATCGAGTGCATTCATAATACATATCATATATGTAAATTGGGATTTGTGGATTTAGGATTGGACATGCATAAAGCCAAATTTATTCGCATCGTATGCAATAAATAAAGGCGACAAACCAAAATCGATCATATCAATAATCCTACAGTATAGAGCAGTTGATGTGGCTCTGATACCACTGTTGGGTTTTAGGGGAGGCAGAGAAGGCAGCGGAAACAAAAATTTTCTCCTCCCCAAACCCAGAACAAAGAAATGCGTCAACGTCTATACAATAGGAAAGGATGGTTTGTGGAATCATACCTTGTCCCGAGGCTTTCTCGGTGACAATACCGTGCGGCTTGCACGGTCTTCACCTCCGGTCTTAGACGGTGTCTGTGCATCTCCTGGTCGTACCGGGACTGACAACTCCTGGTCTCACCGGGACTGTCGGGATTGACAATTGTCCTCCGAGCGGCAAAAATCTCCCGCCTCTAAAGTAGTCCACACGGACCACCTGGAACTCCAATCTCCTTGTCTCACAAGGAATTGTAAGGAGTCTCACCCTCCTGTCAACGTACTAGTCACTGACACACTGTCCTGCCACCAGTCGCTTTCTGTAGTTGTCTTTCCCTTGCTGTGCCTCCCTTATCGGGTAGCACTTGCTCGGGCTCTCTCAGTTACCAAAACCAGAGAGAACAACAACTTTACTGAGCAACTGGTTGCACTGAGTTGTTCTTTGAGAAGCCCCCAATACCCCTATATATAGGAGGGTCATGGGACACGGTTCTCTATACCGGGAAATGCAGGACTAAAGCAGGAGTAGAAGGGTTCGATATTTTCCACAAAAAACAACCAACTACGCAACCTGAACCGATCGTTTCATTTCTGTAACGGTCGGTTGGGGACCTGAGCCGGTCGGTTGACACCTCAACCGATCGGTTGGGACCCATGAAACGGTCAGTTCACTTTTAAGCCGGTCGGTTCATGGTCCTGGTCAGTTCCCGATTGACTTTTCATCTTTTGCTTCTAATTGGTACCAAATACCAATCCTTGTTCCAATCAAATTGGGCAAGTGAAACGAAAAGCAATTTCTCACCAACCTGACTTTCCCAACTTGCTCGATTGGACCAGTTGAACCGATCGTTTCAATACTTGAAGTGATTGTTTCACCCTGTCCATCAACTGATTGACTCACCATCTGAACCGATCGGTTCACCAAGCTCAGCCGATCAATTCATCACATGAGCTGATCGGTTGGGAGTGCAGATTGTGAAGAATCAGTCAATTGTAGTTTCAATCAATCTGATACTCCAATCAATGTGTCCAACACCTTTAACATTATGACATTGAGCTATCAATTAATTGAGTGTTTAATTGAAATGCTAAACTCCTTTAGTAATCAATCTAAACATTGTTTGTGGAAAAAACTCCTCTTCCAGGTTAAATCCTATGTGTGTGACCCTGTAGGTCCATTTCATGTTGGCAGTGAAAGTCCATAACATTTATGACTTCACAAGAAAAGAGCGATGCCTAGTCACACATCAGTGCTACCCAAGTGAAATAGAAAGTTGGAGAACAACTTTCAATCCTACAATCCATGAATGGTGTTACAGTGAATGTATAATTCCTTTGTCACTGATATCCCGAATGAACTCGAGGCATGGAACAATCATCCTATCAATGTTCACTCACTTTCTTGATCTCAGAGTAGATTGGAAGAGATATGTATGACATCAATATCACATACTGATTCACACATGCGTGCACGCCTTTCTCAATCCTACTCATCAGGTGGCCATGGATATCAAACTCCCTCAGGAGGGACGAATCCCATATCTATCACGCACCCCTCAAAAGCCCCATGTGTCAAAGCCACCCAATCATCACCTTTATAACAATCCATGTTTCAGGACTGCGTTTGATGATGTCAAAGTGTGCCCAACGAAATGTGTTGAGTGTAGTGATTTTAGGTCAAAGAATCACACTCACCACCATCACTGTGAGTACTAAATGTGACTACAATGTCATGGTTCCATGTGTCAAACTCACGGTGGGTCTGTCCGGTACACTTGTTCTCTAACAAGTACCTATGTGTTTGGTTTGATATCTCTATATCATGACTAATGAGATTCTATCATCAACCAACACTACAATCTAGTCTTGTGTGTCATTGCTGTCTATCTACCTTCCACAATGACATCCGACTAGGGACATAATGAGAATGTACAAACTCTTAGCATCCGTATGATCTCATCGTTCAGGTCCTTAACCTGAAAACATACGTCATTGAGTATTGTCATTCTCTAGACATTCAATCTATTCTATCACTATCTCATATGACTGAACCAGAAAGAATTGGAAGCTTGCCTTTAAGTTTATCAAATTAATCTTAATGTATCCCACCAATCATCCCATGATTGGCTCTCAGGGCATACATACCAACATATATCTCTTATGGTACATCAAGGAATTTAATTGTGCATTATCTACCATTGATGATGACGATGACTTTCTACTCAATGCATCAGCTAACACAATAGATTTCCCTAGATAGTAGTCTATTGTGCAATCATAATCCTTAATCAACTCCATCCATCTCCTCTTCCTCATATTCAACTCCTATTTTGAGAAGATGTACTATAGATTCTTGTGGTCAGTGAAGATCTGACACTTTTCTCCATAAAGATAGTGTCTCCAGATTTTTAAGGCATGGACCACTGCTGCAAGCTCCAAATCATGTGTTGGGTAATTCTCCTCGTGTTTCTTAAGATGTCGCGAAGCAAAAGAAATCACATTTTTATCATGCATCAACACGCATCCCAACCCATTCTTTGAAGCATCACAAAAGACAATATAACCTTTTCCTTACTTTGGCAGTACTAACACTGGTGCACTAGTCAACTTTTCTTTCAAAAGTAGGAAAGAACGTTGACACTTATCATTCCAAGAAAAAGGAACATCCTTCCTAGTTAACCTAGTTAGGGGTAACACTATAGAATTGAAGTCTTTGATGAACCTCTTGTAGTAACCTGCCAGACCTAGGAAACTATGGATCTCTGTCGGTGTCTTTGGTTGTTCTTATTCTAGTACATATTACATTTTCTTGGGATCAACACAAATGCATTTTGCAGATATAACATGGCCCAAAAAAGACACTTTAGATAACCAAAATTCACACTTGCTGAACTTAGCATATAGTTGATGCTGCCTCAACAAAGTCAATGCCTAGCGAAGGTGTTGCTCATACTGTTGACTATCCTTGGAGTATACCAAGATATCATCCATGAATACGACCACACACTAATCAAGATAAGGTCTAAACACCCTATTCATTAGATACACAAAAGCTGCAGGTACATTGGTTAGCCCAAACGACATAACTACAAACTCATAATGACCATACCTAGTCCTAAAAGCTGACTTGGGTATGTCATCAGCCTTAATTCTCAACTGATGGTAACCTGACCTCAGGTCTATCGTTGAAAACATAGTGGCACCTCTCAACTGATAAAAAAGATCATCAATCCTCGACAAAGGATACTTATTCTTTATTGTCACCTTATTCAATTGTCTGTAGTCTATACAAAACCTCATTGAACCATCCTTCTTTTTAACAAACAACACAGGAGAACCCCAAGGGGAAGTGCTAGACCTGATAAAACCCTTCTCTAACAGTTCTTGTAACTGTTTCTTTAAATCCTGCATCTCCACTGGTTCCATTATGTATGCTGACTGTGCTATGGGTTGTGTTCCAAGAATAAGATTGATCTCAAACTCAATCTCTCTAGGAGGGGGAATGCTAGGAAATTCCTCTAGAAAGACATCCTCAAATTCTCACACCATTGGTACCTCCTGGGTACTATGACCTACCGCCTTGGTATCCACAACATGAGCTAAGAAAGCCTCACATCCTGGTCTCATCAACCGCTCAACTGTCATAGATGACATCAAACATGTGGGAAGAATCTTCCTATCACCCTAAAAAATCCATTGTACATCTCCATCATAGAATGTCACCACCTTAGAACTACAATCTAAGAATACCTTGTATTTTTCCAAGGTATCCATTCCTAGGATTACATCAAAACCATCATGTCAAGTGGAAAAAGATCCACTTGAATGTTGTGTCCTGAGAAAGAAAGAACACAAGAAGGGCACACTTCCCGCAACTCGACAGAATCAACCAAAGGAGTCTCTATCCACAGGCTATCAGATCTAAGATTAATAGGCAGATAACAACTATCTATCACCTCTCTAGTGATAAAAGAGTGTGTCGCACCTGGGTCTACTAAAATAGAACTAAATAAGAAACAGACAAATTGGAATGAAATAACTCTATCTGACCTGTCGTGACTCGTGGATTGACCACTGCTTTTAGCTGGGTCATGGCATAGAACCTTGCTGTCACCTGCTACTGTCCACGTCCTCTACTTGCTTGTCCAGAGGATCCTGCTTGGGATGCATGACCACGTCCTCTTCCATTGCCACTACTAAATTGTCATTGTTGTGGACCTTATTGACTTTGCCTTGGCTACTGAGTCACCTCCTCATCTTTCATAGGGCAAAAAGGTCTTGTATGCCTCACTTGCCCACACTTGTAACATGTTCCGGTGTCCTAATATGGCCTAAAGGACCCTGTCACTGAAACCGATGAGGTACTGTGGGCTCCCGTTGGTGGAAAATTGTGACCTCTACCCTGACTCGGGGTCCACTGTGATGGTGCATGTGATCTTGGTTCAATGAAGGTTGACCTTTGTTGCGACTGTGGTAGGAAAAGCCTCAACTTCTTAAAGTCTCCAGAAGATTGCCCTTGAAACTACATAGGTCACTTCTTAGCATTAGCTTCACGCTTCTCTATGGAAGAACTCTCAATCCTCCTTACAGATTCCACAAAGGTGGAAAACCTCTCCCTATTTTCTAGGGCTGATGCTGTTGTAGTCAACTCAGTACTTAGGCCCTTTTCAAATCTCCAGATCCTTTCTTTGTCCGTTGCCACCATATGTGGGCAGAACCTCAGAAGTCCCATAAACTTTGATTCATACTCATTAATAGTCATAGCCCCTTGATGAATCTTCTCAAACTGAGATATCTTCTCATCTAGATAGGTCTCTGGAAAGAATCAGCGAACAAATTCGCTCCGAAACTCCTCCCATCCTATCACAACTCCTCGCCTTTTCTCCTCTTCTATGGCCCACTAGTGGCTAGCACTACCCTTCAACAGGCATACTGCATGCTTAACTTTGTGTTCTTTAGCGATGTTTAGGATTTTGAACGCCTTTTCTAGCTCAGTCAACCACATGTCAACGTCTGTTGGATCAGAAGTATCTCCATATTCAATTGCCCCAACACGTCTAAGATGTTCAAATGTCTTCCCGACACCTTGGGACTCCACATTAGAGGTGGCTTCCCTATATTGAGGTGTTGTCTCTCTGTCAACGATATGTGTAATTATGGCCATCATCTGTCTAAACATAGACTAAAACTCAGGATTGGCCATCATTGTTAGGTCTAGATGAGGCATTGCAGGCTGCTCTGGCCCTGATTCTGGCACTCTCTCATCACATGCCTGCCTCCCTACACATCCTCCTAGTTCAACATAGCTACTCTCAATGTGTTCTTCATGTCCTCCAGAGATATCTTCATAAGCATAAACTATGATCAAATATGTTGGATACATAAGAACATACTCAAACCTAAGTCCTATGTCCCTATAGACTCAGTAAACCTTGAGCTCTGATACCAACTTAACTATGACACCTCATCATGCTAAATGATATTACTCAAAACAAAAAACACAATCAACTACTAATTAATCACATAGTAAAAAATGTGGAATAAATTAAAAAAATTCCAACAATGTAAATAAACTCTAGAACATTTACAAAAGGTCCATCATTCCATTCTCATATACTGTAATAGTATTTACATATGGGTCCAAAGACCTCAGTCACATCCTACATACAAAAGATATTTCACATGTACATGCCATATATTTACAAATATTGGCATACTATCAAAATCTCATGTCGATAAGAGTATATCATCTAGAAAACACATCCCATACCCGGACCTAAGAGTACATAGACGACACTAGGACTCTACTACTAACATCTAAAACTAACCAATCTTCTAAATCTATTGATCACCAGGTTGGTTCTCTTCCACAGTGTGACCTCGACCTTGTTTCCCGTGACCACCTAAAAAAATGTGGTGATCCACGAGTGAGACCCAGTCCCAGCGAGAGATATAAATCTCTCCAACATATATTGATTATAACATATTAATAAATACTAAATACATTGAGAAGTTAGGGTATTGAATAAGCAATATGAATAGATTGAATAGTTTAAGCATACTAAAAAGTTAAGCAAATAAGTTGTAACATCAAGCAGAATTACACAATTTTCATAAGTCTGCATCATGTAAGAACTATGTAGTGTAAAGAGAGAAGATAAGGGTTAATCAACCAATGTGATACATATTAAACCCTAGCAATTATACTACACGACTGGTATTATATATTTTATTATTATGCCCTGGGGAGTTTGTGTCGTACCACTCAAAGTCCAACTGACCACCGCAAAGTGCTATTCAGTTCCGTATAAGATCTAGGAGTGCCGGTATCCTAAGATCTCTTCTCCTCGGTTCGTACGAGTAAACTGCAGTGACATACCAATCTAACTGCCAATAGTGACATATAGTCAACTGATAACAACTAATCCGTACTTGGTACAAGTTACGACACTAGAAAGCAGGTTATACAAAACACTCTAATCTGAGGTACAACCGCAACTGTCCTCAATCACATCAAATGTCAGAGGCATGACCATAGCCATCCTCCATAACCTGCAATTGTGGATGACAAGGATATATCCTCAACTTTCCAACCCCACATACTCAACAGTATGCGCTCCGAATTTCCCTTGGGAATACTCGTTTCACCATCCAATAAGTTCTGACACTAAATATGGCTCTATGGCACATGGCTCTACATGATTAAGGTTACACTTGTTTAATTACTGCCAATTGAATGCATTAAGGCTTTATCATACAAGTAGACATTCAAACCCTAATTCTTTTCTAACAAGAGTATATGTATAACAACTTCAAAAAATATAAAACATTTGAGATATAAATCTTAATCACATTACCACATGCTATCATTCTTTGCAAATTGATGGACCACACTTATCATCATACGATTACAAGATACCAATATCTTATCACAAGTTCTAGGGTTTTAACCCTTATTGGAACATGAAGAGTTTTTCACCTCAATCATGGATTCAAACATGCCCAAAGGTCATTAAGACCATAACATTATTCATAGTAAGGTTATCATCATCATTTCATGCCTTAAACAAGGTTCAAAAGATGATTAGCACATATATGTCCATAGATATTAACATGGCAAGGCACTATGATATTCAAATAGTACTACATTGTGGTTTCAACACAAGAAGAGTGTAATTCATTATCACATTAATCATTCAAGAGGTATGATTATAACCAATCAACATCATATAATTACATTAAGGTTAGGTATAACAAGCTAGATCACATGGGAGTTATGCATCCACTTATTATAGTGATTTATCAAATATAATTATATAATGCAAATGTAAGACTACACATTAATTGTATTGAACCATTGAATTATCATCACTAGGACCCACATATAATACCATGTGATTTATTCTTATCCATTGGATGTTAAAGCATCCGATATTATTCAATGGATCAGGTTCACTGTTCAAGCTAGGTTATCAATTGAAGTATAGGTCTAACCATTAGATCAATTGAACTAAGGAACCATTGGTTCAAGGTTTAGCCAAATCTAAAATTACATTCTTAACTCATCATATATGGTGATGACCTGATCCAGAATTAATTGTGATCATTAGGTCACCATTGGTTGTTAGATCAGTAATACATTCAGTTAACACCATCAAATATTAAGCTCATGTCATCATCAATTGATAACATCATTAGAATACTTAAGTAAGTGATAATTAAACTTCTAATTGAGACAAAACCTGACCTAAGGAGGTGACCATAGGTTTTCACCATACATTTGACACCCTGGATCACGAACATCAGTTGCCAAGATAGCAACAACATTGTTATTGAATGATATGACCATCAGTTGTGTGATAGGGAAGGAAATAGCTTGAAAACCCTAATTTGAACCATCAATTTTTTTGTGCTTAACACCATAGGTTGATGCTATCAACCTGTCCCAGATCATATTACACCTTATAAAGTTCGTACATATGTTTATAAGTTCATATAGAACTGGAACAAAATAGGGAACACCACAAAAATTCGTAATTCTAAACAAGCATGGTTTCTCTATGCTTAGTTCATCACATTAAAGCATAAACATGATCTAACAAGCTTCTAAAGAGCAATATAAGTGAAGAATGTTATATAACTCACCTCTATAGATTAGGTCAGATCCCAAAAAGCAAGAATCTTGAGAAAATAGGACAAGAAAACCTTGGATTCAGTTCTGAACTTGGCCAAGTAGGTACTTCTCTCAACAAAGAAGCAAAATCCTAAAAAAAAAACAAGAAGGATAGTTTTTTGAGTTCTAGAGCCATTTCACCATAAAAAACTTGGAGGAAGGTCTAAGGAAGGGGAAGAAAATGATAAATGGAGAAGGAAGGAAGAAAACAACTTGCCTTGGTCGAAATCCCTAGAAGATGACCTTGGAAACCCTAGGTAGGGCTAGATGTAGCTCTAGGAGACCCTCTTCTCCAAAAAGAGGTTGTCTTCTAGCTTAGAGCACTTGGTTCTGTAGAAAAACAAAGTGGAGTTGTTGATCTAGGTTAGAGGAAAGAGAAAGCAAGCATAGATTTGTACTTGGGAAAGGAAGAGGTAAATATAGCCCATGGATAAGGATGGAAGCAAGCATGAGGTGTAAAAGTAGCTTCCCCATGTGTCTATGGCCTTAAACTATTAAGAATATACAAGAACACACACAAGAAGATCCCTCACCATATATATAGACGTACTTAGCTTTCCTTTGTGGAATTTCCCAGCCAATCACATAATTCGTTAGTTGGTAGCTACTAGAGATAGCTCATCCATGAAGGGGTAAACCCTAAAATACCCTTGAGGAAAACACCTTCAAACCATGGACCAACTAGGATCCCCATGGATCAAAATACTCAAGAATGATAATATAACATCTAAGGAACATTATGTATGTGAAAAAGTGCAAAGCAAAACCCTGAATTGGGTAAATTATAGAAAGTCCAAAATGTACAAAAAATTGCATAACTTGCTCAAATAATGTCCAAATTGGACCATATTTGAAACTTAAGTTTGTATTTTGATTTCAAAACATATAAAAAGGTTATATTAGGGTTATAAACATTATATTATGGTAATTAAGCTCATTAAAATAATTAGGCAAGTTCATGGGCCTTACAGACAATCTCCATGTGCCACTCCCCTTTCTCCAGCCACCGACTCTCCACTACAAGCCAACCACTCTGATAGTCCAGACGATCATTTGACTTTGGATCCAGTCACCTTTTTCTTAGTCTTAGATGAAGAATGTGACTATGGACCAACCGTTTCACAGTGAGCCTCTGATCCTGAGGTCTTGTCGGGCGTCTCGCATGCCAGTTGCTGATCTTGCCTACAGGAGACAACACCGACTGACAACCCCCACCTCCTTTCATTATTCATTAGCCTACCCTCATGCCTACGATTCAACATAACCAACTAGATGTCACACTACAGAGCCGATTGTGTCACATACATCCATGTTTATTCCACCTCCAACCCCAACTCACATCGACCATTCTTTCTACAACCATCTTCCAAACGACCATCTCGATCTTCCAGAAGATCATCGTAGTACAAAAACAACTGTCTTAGCTGTCCAGACACCAATTTTGAGCTTCCAACAACATAGCCACTATGTCCAACAATGGGTCCTGTCGTGGTTTCCTCAGCCATTTTTGTAAGGGCAAGCAACCCGCAAAATAGACTATGTCCCACGAGCCTCCTTGCCACTCCATTAGAAGCCATGCCATTTACATTCAAGTGCCAATAGACGAGTCTTCCACTGAGATATATGAGGAGATGAAACATGATATTGATGAGGCAGACAAACTCATTTGTCAAACAAGGATAGGCCTATCATCTTGACATGACTTGGATCCTCTCACTCCTCAACCATCTCACATATCTCTACACCCAAGCAACTACGTTATGTTTGTCAGCAATGAGCACTCCATGCAATCCAATCACATATCCGCTATCAGTGTCTTGCTCCCTAGATGGGCCTACAACACCAATCTCACTACGCTCGACATCAAGACCGCAATCGACAACATTCTCTGACATAACCATATCTTGGCTTTTGTCTACCACGTCTATCCAATGTACAATGACCTCACCCTTGAGTTCATGTCCACTTTGTGATATTTCAACTCTTCTCAAGGGAACTCCACCTACAAAGTTAGGATATTTAGATAAAGCTTAGAGATCTCAACCAGACACCTCACCTCTATCATCCTTGATGATGGTGAGTTTGATTGGCTATCTCAATGTATGGGTCGTCTCCATGATGACTACCCAAACAACTACAATATGGAGAAATTCTGGGCGGACATCATGGGACTTCCGCCCAAGCTACCACCTATCCCCAAAACCTACAACATTAACAACCATGTTGTATACTATCTTCACTGTGTCCTCACCTATGCTATCTTGATCATCATAGATCCCTACTGGATCTTCTCAAACTGTGAGATCTGCTCATCTAGGTATGTCTCTGGGAAGTATTGATTCACAACTCCCCACCTAAAATCATCCCAGTTTATCACCACTCCAAGTCTCTTCTCCTCCTCAATAGCCCACCAATGGTGAATACTACCGTTCAACATGTACACCACATGCTTCATTTTATCCTCCTCCAGGATATTAAGGATCTTAAAGACCTCCTCCAGCATTGTCAGCCACATATCTACATCTACCAGGTCCTCCGTACCCACATACTCCAATGCTCCAACATGTCAAAACCTCTCAAAGGTCTTCCTAGTACCTTGGGATTCTGCATCGGGAACAACTGCTCTTGCTTGAGGTATAGGAACCCTATCTGCCATATGCAAAATCGTAGCCATAACCTATCCAAACATGGACTAAAAGGTGGGGTTGCCTACAATTTCTGGGTCAATTTTAGGTACTTCAGGCACTCAATCTACTCTTACCTTCCTCCTGGCACCACCTCCTGGTGTAGCAACACTACTCTTACCATGTTGTTTGTGTTCTCCAGACATATATTCTTCTTCTTCTTCTGCATAAGCATAAGACATTAACAAATATGTTGGATAATGCAAGAACATACACAAACCCTAGTCCTATGTCCCTGTAGACTTAGTGAACACAAACCTCTGATACCAACCCAATTGTGAAACACCTATCACACCAAAGTGAGATTACTCAAAACAAGCGTGGAATTATCAACTAAAAACTACATTACCAGAAAACATGATAAAATATAATCAATCTGATATAAACATCTCGAGCAGAAACATAAACATCAAGGTCCACAAACTGTGTCACTTGTATCATATATAATACCAAAAAGGTATATACATCACTATTGAGTGGCCATCCTGCCACAGACCTGTTACAAAAGATAATCTATTTCATATATACAAGCCATACACATACAACCATGGCCTACATCCAAAAACCTAGTATCAATGTACAACATAATAAAAACTCCCCCAAGGACCTGAGAGTACATGGAAGACACATAGGACTCTACTACAAAACACTAGTAGCGTATCCAACCATCAACAACTACTGATCTCCTTATTGCTCTTCCTCAACCCACAATCTCTAATGTGTCATGTACGACCACCTAAAAGATGTAGAAACCCACTGGGTGAGACCAATGCCCCATCGAGAGATATAACTCTCTGCCAACAACTATTGTTAACAAAGATAGATATATAGTAGGAAAGAAATACTATTAACAAGATGAGCAAATTCAACTAAATGAATAATTAAAAATTTATAACACAGTTTTGGCAAATTAAGTAGCTACAACTGATCAGTAGAACATCATGTACTTTTAGATGGAATATGAACAACATGCATAACCGTTATCAACTAAACAATAGAAGAAACAAGGCAAAATGGATTATCCAATATGAATCATATTTAACCCTAAGAAAATATATGAAATGGCTGTATTCCGCCTTTTAATATGCCCTATTGAGATGAGGAATACCACTCATACTTCAACTAACCATTGATAAGTCGAAATCAATACCATACAAGATCTAGGAGGACCAAACTCCTATAATATCCCACATCCTTGGTTAGTCTGAGTCCGCCACAGTGACATATAGAGTCCAACTACAAAATAGCCTAATCCACCTTAGTATGTAGGCACACCACTAGTAAATATGGTATATAAACCCAATCATTTGGGGTAAAACCGCAACTAACCCCTATCATATCATACACTGAGATACGATTATAGTCATTCTCCTACCAAGGCATGACCGCAACCATCCTCTATAACCTATAATTGTGGATGTAGGAATATAACCTCAACTTGCACCCCCACATATTCAACAATATGTGCTCCGAGTTTCCCTTAGGAATTACTCATTTCACCATCCAACAAGTACTGATGCTGAAGATGGATCTATGGCCTAAGGCAGCGACATGATTAGGGTTTCACTTGATTAGTTATTGTCAATTGGGTATCTTTTAATGCATCAATCAAGTTAAAATGTATAAGCACTAAACAAATTCTACAAATATAGGGGTAGATTTCACTTCATAAAATTAAAACATATTAAGCATTAGTCTAATCACATCATCTCATGATACTATCTCATTCCCTTATACTAGGCCATCACCATTATCATATCATCATGGTATAACGATCCCTCATCACATATCTAGAAGATATCACCCCTAACTAGGCACAAAGCCTCTGTTAGGTCATAAGACCCAATCACATAGTTCCTGTATAGCATCATTATCTCATCATGCCTCATAAAGACTCATAATCATCTCCCTTTTCAACATAAAGATATCACAACATTCATAAGTTATGATGTCTACCCAACCTATAGCATAAGAGTTATACAAGTAGGAGAATTAAATACTTCAATATATGCTAATCATTCAAGCAAGTAAACATTAAACACCATGTACTCAAGACTAAGGTTAGAGTTCCTCATACATATTCGATTAGGGTTTTCCAAAATAACATATAACATTCAACCCTCACATAACTACATACCACATTCCTGGAACACTTTAAGTCAACCATCATTTCTATAGGTCAACCATACAAGCCAAACAGATGATCAAGAGTTTCAATTGACTGAAGGGAAACCAAACTAGAAGTCTTATGCAATCGAAGGGAAGAAAACCATTATGGTCAAAGACCATCTTGCTATGCGACCTAAGAGAAAGAGGGGTCACAACAATGACCAAAGGAAACCCCAAATGAAGAGAACAACATTGACCGAAGATAAATCTAAGAGACACGACTGAAGGATAACAAGGCAACAAACTCTTCAACAGAAAGGCACACAACCATTCCTTCAACCATCCAAAGAAGACCACCTTAGAGACCCAAAGGCAAAATCAAACATCATCGACCGCACAAGGGTTTAGTAGGAACCATAAAGATGGATAAAAACACCTCAAACACAAGGTGAACAAAGTGATCAACACCATGAAACTAAAACCAAACATGAAGGTAGGTCCATGAAGGAAAACATCATCCAACCCTAGAATCTGACCATCAAAACATTGGGATAACCAAACCATTATCATAAGGGAAGAATCAACATTATAAACCATAACATGCAACCAAAATCTCCATCACCAAGAGATATAAACTGAATCATAACCATGATAAAAAACCATCATTTAAACATGTTCATGTGAAAGTAATACTTCCTCCATTTATAAAAATCTAGAACAAGAATTATGGTTTAGGAAAAAGAGCTAATCTATGTAAGATTACTACAGAATCATAAACTCTATAACAAGGTATAAACATCAAACAAAATATAATAATGTTTTAGCAATAAGATAAACTTTGCAGGCAAGATTTGGGTGCAACAATAGTAAGGGAAAGAGTTATATAACCCGCCTTGTGGTGAATATCAACTACGAAGCCACAAAGCTCCAAGAGGGAAAACTACAGCTTGGATTTACTCCATGGCCAAGCAAGACCACCTAAAGAAAAGAAGAAAAAACCAAGATCAAAGGAAAGCTCAAGAGAATAGGGTGAAAACACTAGGCTGAAAAAGAAAGAGGAAAGAGGAGATCTCCATCTGACATCGGTACTACCATGGAAAACCATGAATTCAACTTCTATTGGAGAAAAGTTCCTCAAAAAGAACCACCATGGAGATGGTTCAACCAAGGAGAAAAAGAGAGGGTAAGGTTCAAGAAAAATAAGATCAAGAAGGATAAACCACTTACGAGTCCAAAGATCACCAAAGGGGAGGGTTGCACCAAACCCTAACTCCACCACCAAGATGATCGACCACCAAAGATCCAAGGTCAAGCTCCTCTTCACCACCAAGAACACAATGGCTGAACTCCAAGGAAGGAGAGAGGAATGAAGGATGTAAAAGGTTCATATGCATGTAAGGAGGGATGTATATATACTCAAGGGTGGGGAGAGATGTGGAAGGTTAGGTGTCCAACTAATCATGCCACTTGTCCATCATGTAACTAAGATAATAGAAACCAAGGTAGATCAATGACCTCACATGGTCCAAAGAACCATCCGTCAAAGAGAAACATAGCCTACAAGGCTCATCGATTGAAGACCAAAATACCTCAAAACCATAGGACTCTCATTGACCCAAGAGAGAGCTACAAGCTTCTTTGATCAAAGGGGAATCAAGGCATACCCAAAACAACTTCAAATACAAAGATTTTGCCAAGAAAACATAAAGATGGTCGTTGTAAACCAACTTAAATGGTCAACACTCAAAAAAAGTCATCCATCTATACAAGGCACCAAAGCAAACCCTAACCATCCAGTCTTGATGTCACCTCAGCATCCAAGGTACAACAAGGTGCCCACCAACATCAAACTCTCCCTTATGATGCTAAAACACAGGGTACACAACCAAGATGAGAAAAATTACAAGATAAACCCTCAACATGGGTAAATTGCAACTTGGTCCAAAACAAGCATACAAATAGCATAACTAGCTCAAACATTAGGCAAACTGGACCAAACTAAAAGCAAACACATGTCACATATTATTAAACCATCTCAAGAGATTAGAATAAGGTTTTCAACATCTTATTATGTTAAGAAAACAAGGTCAAGGAAGAAACCTAGGCCATGGGTCTTATAGAAGTAGAGGTATATCTAAACTATCTCAAATCTGTGACACCCATTGTCACACAAAGCGACATTACTAAAATTCAAACCTAGAATTAAAATAAGAGGATTACCGAAAAACATGAGAAACTAAAATTGATTTCATAACCATGCATCAAGCTGAACTCATCATGTCTGAATCCATAAACTGGAGGCACTTGTATTTCATTCAAACTGAAATATGTTACTTACATAGTTCACTACATAACTAGCCACAACCTGTTACATGTGAAAATCTATTCATCTACAAAAATCACATATGTGCCATCATCATATAGATTCAAAAACTCAAATCCATGTGTGACGTCTATAAAATACTCCCAAGGACCTGAGTGTATAGGGACGACAAATATGACTCTATTACTAGAAACTAGCTGCATATCCATGATTTAATAGGTACACACCTCAAGATATCTGCCTTAGCAACACGATCTCTATCTCTGCATACACGTGCACCTAAAAGATTGTGGAACAAATTAAGTGAGACTAAAAGTCCCAGTGAGAGTTATAAATTTCTGCAAACATCTATTAAAAGCACAGATAACTAAAACAACAGATTATACTATTAATAGATAGGCAGATTCAGCTAAATGATATAAGTAGAGAAATTAACACTGTTTAAGAAGTTCAAATATATATAACTGAGCAATACAACATCCTATTCTTTCTAAAGGAATATGAAGAACATGTATGACTGTTATTGTAAGGACCCTGACATGCGTTTAGGGCTTACCCTGTTTGCTTTGCTTAACCTTGATGGTTTAATGCTTGCTAATCACCTTTAGTGGTGATTAGGGTTTGGTTGTGCTTTGTTGAGAGTTGAAGGTGCTTCTTGCAAATAAACCAAGTCTAGGGTTTTGTGAGCAAGTTTGCCACCTTGAGAGGTGTTCTTCTCTCTCTTTACTTCCTCTAGGGCTGAGAGGAAGGCTTGGGCTTGTTGTTTGAGTTCTTTGGACCTTTGTTGAGCTTGCTTGGGCCTTGGAGTCCCTTGTTTGGGCTTTCTTGGGCCTTGTGTCGGCCTAGAGAGGTGTGTGTCGGCCTAGGGTGTGTTTGTATCGGCCAACAAGGAGGTATGACGCCCTAGAGAAAGCCTTGTGTGTCACCCATGATGCTTGGGCCAACCTTGGTCACGTTTGGAGGACACATGGTGCACCTCTTGGAAAAGTGTCTTTTGGTTTGCAAGAGTGGTGGCTTGAGTTGGTGGACAAGTGTCCCTTGGTTGGACGACACATAGCAAGAGTTCACCTTGGTTTCTCCTCCTTCCTCATCTATATAGGTGGTCCCTTCCTTAGCTTGATGTCCCTTTTGTTCCTCTCCTTCTTGTGCACGACACACTCTCTCTTTCCCTTGGCTGGTGGCCGACACACCCTTGAAGAAGGAGCTTGGAGGTCGACACACCCTTGGAGAAGAAGAGTGGAGGCCGATAAACCCCCCCCCCCTGGAGAAGCTAAGGTGGCCGATACCCTTGGAGCTTGGGCCAACCTTGGTCACGTTTGGAGGACACATGGTGCACCTCTTAGACAAGTGTCTTTTGGCTTGCAAGAGTGGTGGCTTGAGTTGGTGGACAAGTGTCCCTTGGGTGGACGACACATAGCAAGAGTTCACCTTGGTTTCTCCTCCTTCCTCATCTATATAGGTGGTCCCTTCCTTAGTTTGAGGTCCCTTTTGTTCCTCTCCTTCTTGTGCACGACACTCTCTCTCTTTCCCTTGGTTGGTGGCCGACACACCCTTGAAGAAGGAGCTTGGAGGTCGACACACCCTTGGAGAAGAAGAGTGGAGGCTGATACACCCCCCTTGGAGAAGCTATGGTGGCCGATACCCTTGGATCTTGAAGTGCATCCTCTTCCTTGGAGCTTAAGGCGGGTTGCATGACTCTAACCCTAACTACTCTATCCTCTTCTCTCATATGTGTTGCTTTAATCTTGCCTTTATATGTTAGTAGTTGGTTCTTGTTTAGCTTGCATGTTGGCCGATCCATGTGTGTTAGGGTTTAGGAGAGCAACACTCCTTTATCCCCTTGGTCTAGATGAGTGAGCTTGAGCTCTAATGCCATGAGCAACACCCCTCTTTCCTACCCGATTGAGGTGAGCACATGACTTAGTGGCTTGAGCAAGACTCTCCTCTCAACCCTAGAGGAAGTAAAGAGAGAGAAGAACACCTCTCAAGGTGGCAAACTTGCTCACAAAACCCTAGACTTGGTTTATTTGCAAGCATCACCTTCAACTCTCAACAAATCACAACCAAACCCTAATCACCACTAAAGGTGATTAGCAAGCATCAAACCATCAAGGTTAAGAAAAGCAAACAGGGTAAGCCCTAAACGCAGGTCAGGATCCTTACAGTTATGAAATAAACAATATAAGAAATAAGGCAAATGCTCATCCAATGTTATCTGTATTTATTCATAAAAAAATACACTACACAATTGTCTTATATCTTTTACTAATGCTCTGGGGATTTGAGTGTACCACCCAAATCCAACCGACCATTACTAAGTTGAAATCGGTGCCATACAAGGTCCATGGAAGAGTCGAAATCCAAGACCTCACCAACAACATCTTGGTCAATACAAGAGTGAGAGTGACATATAGTCATCTGAGGGATCGACTCACATGTAGCCATCCATATAACAACCTAGCCCACCTTAGTACAGGTCACGACGCTAGTGAATTGAGTTATGACCCGCAATCACAATCCTTCTAGGGTATGGACCACAAACAATCTTATGAAATCTCACAAGCAACATATCAATAGGATACAGCCTGTAGCCGCACTCCTGCTAGGGTATGGCCCACAACCAATCCTGCAAATGCATATACTCAACAATATATGACTCTAGGCTTCCTCTAAGGGAAAACTTATTTCACCATCTAGAAAATACTGGCACTGAGATGGATCTATGGCATAGGGAAAAACTACATTATTAAAGTTCCACTTTATTAGTTATTCCAATAGGGTGAACTAAAGCTTTAGCATGCAAATGGACATACAAACCCTATATCAAACTAGCAAGCATAACTATGAAACAACTTTAAAATATATGAAACATATCAGGTGTGAACTTGTTACATTATTTCAGGGAATCACTATCTCATTGCCTTCCACAAGGCTATCATCATCATCACCTGTTTACACTGTCATTTTAGGATAATCACCATAGTCACTACACTGATGATATTAATCCCACATCATTGGATGATAACACCTCTTACTAGGCATCAAGGCCCTTCTAGTCATAGGACCCAATCACATCATCTCCTTATATCCACATCACATCATAACCCAACAAGTACAATATGCATAATTATCTCCCTGTATTACATATAAATCACCTTAGAATCCACATAGCTATGACATTCATGTCACCGGCAAGTTTAGATGCATATAGATAGGAGAGAGAAAACATATAATCCACATGTTACTCATCATAAACATTCCACCTATATAACATACCCGAGGATTAGGGTTAAGAATCATTACTCGTTCATGATTATGCTGTTAACCAACATCACTAAGTGTTATCATCGTTCATATATATATATGTTCATATATATATATATATATATATATATATATATATATATATATATATATATATATATATATATATATATATATATATATATATATATATATATATATATATATATATATATATATATATAAATATATATGCGCATAGGGAACACCTTCCATGCATCATGTATGGATGTCAACTATTCATCATGTATGTTTTATAACTACATTAAAACAGATCTCACAACCATAACACACCTACACATGGTCATAAACCTAACACCCTCAACACATTGTCGCGACCGCGACGTTCCCTCACCTTGGTTCTGACTACGATGCACCATCTTCTAGTCACAACCATAACACTCCTGAGATAGACGTCTTGACCAACATTCATAACAAGGCATCTCAATCATCCAACAACATGGCGTCTCGACCATCAACCACCCAACAACGTCGTGACCCAGACCCTAAAGTAGCATCGCGACCATCTCCATCACATAATGTTGCGATCGAAAAAAGAATGATGCGTTGTGACCACTTCACAACAGAGTGTCACCATTGAAACAAGACAAGGCATTATGATCAGAACTAGAGTTAGCGGTTTCAACCAAGCATTGCAAACAGATGTTACGATTGTAGCTTAACAATGCATCATGACCCAAATCAAACACAAAGCGTGGATGTCTCGATCCCAACACTACACATGAGTATATGTCTCAACCCAAAACACCAAGAACAAATATGTCTCGGTCGAGGCAAGGTGAAATGGTAAGAACAACAAGCGTCACTGAGCTTAAAACTCATGGATCCAAGGCCATCAAACCCTAAAAAAAGCACCAAGGTGATCATCTAGAAACACCATTAGAAAGGAGAAAACTGAACCTAAATACATGAGAAAAACATACAAAACTCCAAGGTAATCATAAGGACTAGTATTAAGTCATGGTGATAAAACCAAAGATTAGTTCACATGTATATAGATTTCCCTAATAAACACATAACAAATCAAATACATGAAGTCAGGGTTTAAGAAAAAGAGAAATCTTCATGGGAATACTTTAAAGATTTGAACTCTAAATTCATTATAACATCATCTAACTCATTGACATCATATGTGGAGACTAAAATGGAAGGTTACACCATAAGAAACTCGTCATCACCAAGGGGGGAACTTCATATCAAAACATTCATGAAAAACCTTAAAACATGTGGCATGAAATCCTCACCAAAGATCCTTAAGAAAGAGAGATAAACTACGTTTGACAACACCAAACCAAGTCCTAAAACTCATAGGACATCAAGACACTCGTGTATCGTGCATGTGATCAAAACCAAGATCAAGTCCTAAGAGATAAACCACCATAACATGTCTCTCTCCAAAATTGGGTTCCTTATATTAGGATTTTAGATTGTAAGCATATAAAGCATCATAACTCCTTTCATTCAAGTTTTAGGTCATGATATAATCTACCAACACATTAAGGGTACATTCTAGATAGAGAAACAACAACATGCAAATCAGATTAAGAGTACTAATAATAGAGAATGGTAGAATGCTATAAAACCCGCCTTAGGAAGCTCAAATCATCAAGGGTCCAAGCTCCAAGATCAAGGGCTCCAAGCATACAATCTAAAGGTTAAAGAAGCTCCACCAAAGGCTCCTCTTTTGGCCACAAAATCACCTCAAAAAGGAGAAGACACCATGGTCAAAGTTTTCTCAATAAAAGGTAATGAAATATAGCCTACAAGGCTCATCAGTTGAAGACCGAAACACCTCAACACCATAGGACTCACATCGACCCAAGAGAGAGCTCCAAGTTTCTCCGATCGGAGGGGACTCAAGTAAAACCCAAAACATATTCAACTATAGAGATTATGGCCAAGAAAACATAAAGGTGGTCACTGCAAAAAAACTTAAAGGGTCAACACTCAAACAAAGTCAACCATCTACACAAGGCACCAAAGCAAACCCTAACCATCCACTCTTGATGTCACCTCAACATCCAAGGTACAACAAGGTGCCCACCAACATTATACTCTCCCTTATGATTCTAAAACATAGGGGGAACAACCAAAATGTGATAAATTGCAAGATAAACCCTCAACATGGGTAAATTACAACTTGGTCCAAAATAAGCATACAAATAACATAACTAGCTCAAACATTAGCAAACTGGACCAAACTAAAAGAACAAGCACGTCACATATTATTAAAGCATATCAAGAGATTAGATTAAGGTTTTAAGCATCTTATTATGTTAAGAAAATAAGTTCAAGCAAGAAACCTAGGCCATGGGTCTTACAGAAGTAGAGGTATATCTAAACTATCTCAAATCTATTACACATGTTGTCACACAAAGTGAGATTACTCAAAACCAAACACAGAATTAAAAATAAGCAAGAAGATTACCAAAAAACATGGGAATTTAAAACCAATTTCATAACCATGCATCAAGCTGAACTCATCATGTCTGAATCCATAAATTAGAGCCACTTGTATTTCATTCATACCAAAAGATGTTACTTACATAGTTCACTGGCTAACTAGCCACAACATGTTACATGTGACAACCTATTCACATACACAAATCACCTATGTAAAATCATCATATAGATTCAAACTCTCAAAGCCATGTACAACTTCTATAAAACACTCCCAAGGACCTGAGTGTACATGGATGACACATAGGACTCTATTATTAGACACTAGCTACATATCCATGATTCAATAGCTACACACCTTAGGATATCTTCCATAGCAACAAGATCTCTATCTCTACGTTCACGTCCACCTAAAAGATTGTGGAACCCATAAAGTGAGACCAAAAGTCCCAGAGAAAGTTATAAATCTCCGCCAAGATCTATTGAAAGCACATATAACTAAAATAGTAGATTATACTATTAACAGATAGGCTGATTTAGATAAATGATATAAGTAGAGTAATTAACACTATTTAAGTAGTTTAAGTATCTATAACTAAGTGATAGAATATTCTATGCTTTTTAAAGGAATATGAAGAACATGTATGACGGTTATGACATAAAGAATATAAGAAACAAGGCAAAGGCTCAACCAATGTTATCTGTATTTGGTCCTAAAATAATATACTATAAGGAGTGGGACCCGAGAGGGGGATCCACCCCCTACTAATTTTTTTTTGAAGAATAAAACATCCATTCCAAACACACTCATAGGTATGCTAAAAGAGGTGAAAAGTTTTCAAACTTCAATAAATGGTATTCAAAACAACCAAAGTGTAGCAACAGAATTAAATAAATGACTATTCAATTTTCAAAAAATATTACAAAAGTACATCATAATCTCCCATAATGGTTTACATGTATGATACAACATAAGGATCTAAGTAGAAGGAAGTCTAAACTACAAATTTGTCTCCAAGAAACATCTCCAAGAGCTAGGTTCATTTTGGAAGCTATGTTCTCCTTGGTCATGTTAAACACCTCGATCTAAACCTGGGTGGTTGGGAAAACACCCAGCAAAAGGGAAAGGAAAACAAAGTATCTGTCAATAAATATGAATAGGATGTCAAGGAAAAGAAAACATGTAAATAAAGGCTAGTTTTCATCGTAAGATGAAGATTTCAAGAGTATGAGGCATAATCAAATAGATGCTTGCCATAACAAGAAAAGAGTACAAGATTTGCATGCATGATTAATATTTACTGCATTAACTAAGTAGGGTTGAGGCACCTATCAGACCTCAACCTATAGGTGAGGGGAGAATTAATATATTCCCAATCACCTACACATATTTTTATCGGAGAGAATAAGACATTTCCTTGAGTAAATTAATACATGCCCTATCTATGGGTGGTTGTACTTAAGTACAACTAGTATAGCTAAATAGTCCATAAAATCAACATGTTAGAAAATAAATCATGGAAAGTAAAAGCATCATATCAATTAGAACATGGCAGTGGGGTATAAGACCCAAGAAAAAGAATATTATTACCAATTTTGAGGCAATTTAATAAAAGAATCATGAATAGAGAGAATAGGGTTCATTAAATCCTCATTAGGTAAATATAGGATTTGGTTTGCAAATATCCCAACTTAGGGTGTAAGAATGCACATACCTCTCTTACTAATATCAATTACTAACTTTCACCACTTTAATTGAGTCCAAGTTCCTCTTTGCCTATTTTTAATGTTATAACATGTATTAGAGTACATAATGCACATTAATGTATAGAAACCCTAGTTTTAGAACTTTTTAGCAAAACTCGGATTTAGATTCTAAAAACCTCAACAATGAAATTAACTAGGTTCTATTGATAAAAAAATATATTTTTTAATGTTAATTTTGGTGTTATGATGATTAAGATATAATTTTTATTGATTTTATGCATTAAATTCATTTTCCAAATATCACCCTTCATAAAACCTCAAAAATAGACCTTGAAAATATTTCTATTAGATGGAGATTAACTTTATGATTCCAAAAAAATTATTTGTCAAATTTGGGTAAGCCAATTAAAAGATATGAAATTTTCAATTTGAACCAATCAGGAAATGACAAGTCAGAAAACTTCGAGAGAGAGAGGAAGAGTGAGAGAGAGGGAGAAAACACCATTTTACCCAAGATCAAGGTTGGAGATGCATAGGTAACAAAATAAGATCTTCTAGAGAAGATAAAATAGTAAGAAACCAAAACCCTAGAAGAACACGATAAATATAGATGGAGATCATCGATTTTATCATAGAAACATGAGTTTTATGCATGTAGTAAGTAATATATGAGAAGGGGGTTATAAATCTGACGTCTAGGAAGATGGAAAGGTTCATGAAGCAAGGTTCCTGATCTAGAGAAGCTGGTTTCTCCAACAAAGCTCCTATCTCGAGCAAGAAGTACCTTTTCCACATTAGAGGTGAAAAACCCTAGCAAAAGAACATGGAGATGAGGTGTTTAAGGGCTCTAGGTGGGGTTCACCATGGAAGGCCATGGTTCTGACATGGAATAAGGTGGGAGGAAGACTAATAGCATGCAAACATGGAAGGAAAGGAGGATACTTACTAGTTTTGGCTAAAATCACCAAGAAGGAGCTTTATAAATCCTAAATAGAGCAAATTTGGAACCCTAAGATCCTTCTTCACCAAGTTAAGCACTCCTTTTACCTTGGGATAGAACCTTCTTGGCCAAACAGAGTAGGAACGATTGTATAAGCTGGGGGAAAGAGAAGGAGAGAAAGAGTTTTCCATTTTGAAGGTGTGAAGGGGTAGATATGGCTTTATAAAGAAGGGGGCAAGCATGAGGTGTGTATGGGACTTTACATGTGTCCTTAGCCTAGAGCTTTATGACCATGTAAGAGGATAGATCATAGAGACTTCTTGCTTATCAAATATTGATTCTAAAAGCCCATGGAGACTTGTAGGCCATCCCCACCTTCCTCCAATCAAAGAAATAACCCCATTGGTTGATAATTTTTAAAGATAAGCTCATTTATAAAGAGGGTAATCCCTAAAATGCCCTTGGAGAGAAACACCTTCAAACCAAGGTGCAACTAGGTGCCCCATGGTTAAAAATATTGAGAATGGTAAGGGAATATCTAAGGATGATAATGCATGTGATAATTTGCAAAGAAAACCTCCCAATTTGGTAAATTGCATAAAAATCTAGAATGTACCTAAAATTTCATAACTTCCACAAACAACATCCAAATTGAACCAAATTTGAAACTTAGGCTCATTTAATGACTTGTAAGCACATCAAAAAGTTATATTAAGGTTTAGAACACCTAACAAAATTCCTTAAATAGATTTTCACTCAAGTATTTGTGCATAAACCCTTTTATTGGTACAAATAGTGAATAAATGTTCACCAAACCACTATAAATTCCACTAATTAAACATCAAGGACATAAAGGATGAAAATGAAAGGGAAACTTGGGAAAAAGGGTTACATGGAGATTACATGTAAGATTCAGTATGTTACAACACTCCACCCCTTTAAAAGGATTTCACCCTCAAAATATAAAGCAAAAAGAGAAGGGTGAGTATGCAACATCTCAACACCAAACTCCATGGTGTTTCCTTCAAACCATAAAACTTCCACCAAAACATAACTTGGGAGTTCAGATTCTTCACAAGAAACTTCTATAGGTCCAGTTCTCAAGGATCGCCAAGGGTTCCTCTATTAATATATTTTTAACATTTTTGGATTATTATAATTATATTTATAAAATATTTCTATTAGATAGATATTAACTTTATGATTCCCGAACATGTTTATTTGTCAAATTTGGATAAGCGGATTAAACGATATGAAAATTTCAATTTGAACCAATCAGGAAATGGCAAGTCAGAAATCTTTGAGATTGAGGAAGAGTGAGAGAGAGGGAGAAAACACCATTTTACCCAAGATCAGGGTTAGAGATGCATAGGTAACAAAACTAGATCTTCTAGAGAAGGTAAAATAGCAAGAAACCAAAACCTTAGAAGAACATGGTAAATATAGATGGAGATCATCAATTTTATCTAAGAAGCATGAGTTTTATGCATGTAGTAAGTAATATATGAGAAGGGGGTTATAAAATTGGCCTCTAGGAATATGGATTGGTTCAAGAAGCAAGGTTCTCGAGCTAGAGAGGCTGGTTTCTCCAACAAAGCTCCTATCTCAATCAAGAAGTACCTTCTCCACTTTAGAGGTGAAAAGCCCTAGCAAAAGAACATAGAGATGAGGTGTTTAAGGGCTCTAGGTGGGGTTTCACCATGGAAGGCCATGGTTTTGACTTGGAAGAAGGTGGGAGGAAGACTAAAAACATGAAAACATGGAAGGAAAGGACGAAACTTACTAGTTTTGGTCAAAATCACTAAGAAGGATCATTAGAAACCCTAAATAGAGCAAATTTGGAACCCTAGGAGCCTTCTTCACCAAGGTAAGCACTCCTTTTACCTTGGGACATAAACTTCATGGACAAACAGAGTAGGAATGATTCTCTAACATGGGGGAAAGAGAAGGAGAGAAACATTTTTCGAATTGGAAGGTGGGAAGGGGTAGATATGGCTTTATAAAGAAGGCGGCAAGTATGAGTGTCTATGGGACTTTCCATGTGTCCTTAGCCTAGAGCTTCATGGCCATGCAAAAGGACAACTCATATAGACTTCTTGTATATCAAATTTCGGTTCTAAAAGCATGTGGATACTTCTAGGACACCCCCACCATCTCCAATCAAAGAAATAACCCTATTGGTTGATAACTTTTTAAGATAAGCTCATTTATAAAGAGGGTAATCCCTAAAATGCCCTTGAAGAGAAACACCTTCAAACCAAGGTGCAACTAGGTGCCCCATGGTTAAAAATATTGAGAATGGTATAGGAA
The DNA here is from genome assembly GCA_963693085.1 of Alisma plantago-aquatica. Classification (NCBI taxonomy): domain Eukaryota; kingdom Viridiplantae; phylum Streptophyta; class Magnoliopsida; order Alismatales; family Alismataceae; genus Alisma; species Alisma plantago-aquatica. The sequence continues at coordinate 789,891,478 of OY856410.1, read as the reverse complement.
TATTGAAGGATTATAATGCATGTGATAATTTTCAAAGAAAACTTCCCAATTGGGTAAATTGCATAAAAGTCTCAAATGTACCTAAAATTACATAACTTGCACAAACAACATACAAATTGAACCAAATTTGAAACTTAGGCTCATTTTATAATTTTAAAACACATAAAAAAGTTATATTAAGGTTTAGAACACCTAAATAAGGTCTTTAAATAGATTTTCACAGAGGTATTTGTGCATAAACCCTTTTATTGTTACAAATAGTGGATAAATGTTCACCTAACCACTATCAATTCCACTAATTAAACATCAAGGACATAAAGGACGGAAATGAAAGGGAAACTTGGGAAAAAGGGTTACATGGAGATTACATGTAAGATTCTGTATGTTACAAGACTCCACCCCTTTAGAAGGATTTTGTCCTTAAAATCTCAAGCAAAAAGAGAAGGGTAAGTCTGCAACATCTCAACACCAAAAACTCCAGGTTGTTCCCCCGAACCATAAAACTTCCACCAAAACATAACTTGGGAGTTCAGATTCTTCACATGAAACTTATATAGATCAAGTTCTCAAGGATCGCCAAGGGTTCCTCTATTAAGATTTCTTTTTAACATTTTTGGCTTATTAGCATTATATTTATTAGGATTTCACATTATCATTATTCTTTTAATTGTGTCATGTCGTATTCACTTTGTTTCCAAAAGAGTTATATATCATTATTAGGAAAAAACACTATATATTTCATTTTTATCTCATTAAGAGTTTTAGCACAATTAGGGTTTACTCATTTATCTCAACATACTTGATTATTATCCTTAATAATTTGGATTTAGTCTCCATTATCAACATATTGTACTGTAATAGATTGTTTTGCATGAACTAAGACATTTCATCCAATTTTTTAAAATTAATCTAAATAATGTCACATTAATTACTTATACTCTTTTTTTACATTAATGACATCATCAATCATTTTCTCATATTTATTCACTTCTTATTATTGATTATGCACATTTATGTGAATCCAATTACTTCTTATCCACATTGAAGTCATTATATGTGTTTTAGTGATCAAGGTGGGACATACTATCTATTAATGATTTGATTCACCTACCAAGTAATGATTAGGTGATTAATTAGGTATGTCTTAGAGAACAAGGTTATAGCATTTCATATCAATAACGTTATTAATTTGTGATTAGGTGATTATATATCATTTATGTGTATTAAAGTATGTTACCTGATTATGACACCTTATCTGAGTAATGTATCAAGAATGTCATTAAGGATGCATAGGTTAAGGTTAGATGATTACAACTTAGGGTTAATGTCAATATGATCATTATTCATCATCTATACATTATTAGTATGTATTAAATACAAGATTAGGTTACAATTATCTTGCTCATCATTTCATTAGGGTTTATTGGTCTAAGAAATATTTAGCCTCATGTGTACCCACTATTAGTATTATATGTGAGTTACTCATATTATGTGCATTATATATTCATCAAGGTTCAAACATGTGAACTATTCATTAGATGACCATTATATGTTCATTAGTATATAAACAAGCATGTCAGGTTATAACTATGACTTATTTGGTCAAAACTAAGGATCCAAGAAAACTATCCTCCTAATCATGTAGTTAGGGTTTCTAGAGCCAATGTAGCAAGATTTCGGTATGTTACAGGACTCCATCCCCTTAAAAAGGATTTCATCCTCAAAATCTAACTACCCAAAAATCATCAAACCAACTACTCTCCACCCCTTAAAAGGTTTGACCTACTAAGTGAAAATATTCTAGAGGTCAAATGGTGAGTCTAACTAAACCATGTATAAGATCCATCAATGTTATAACCCCATTTTTCCAAGATATGTAATGAGATTATAAATCTCTATTTAAAGATAAATAAAAAAAAATCCATGATTGATTTGATGGGTTGATTTGAATGAATTTCGTGTTGTATGTTTTCTTAATGGGCCTTATTGACCATTGAGCCCAATTGAAGGAAAAAGAAAAAAGAAATTCAATTGGATAAGGAGTACATAAGAAAATAAAGAAAAAGGCTAAGAAATAATTCCCAAAAATAGGATTTCGAGTTTAAGGGATTTCTTGGGGTTCAAGGAACTCAGAATTATAAATTAATGATAAAAGAAATAGAGAGGACATGGAAAATATGAGTTATTGAATAGTAAGTTGCATATAAAGGAAAGGAGATATTCCTTGTGAGTTTAGGTTTAAAACTTAAAATATAAGTAGATTAAGTCTTTATAGACTTTCCCTAAAAATTTGGGATCAATTGGATACACGGTTTAAGAGATATGATTTTTGGAAAATTTCCTAATGTAAAGAGGTTTGGTTTATATGTCACATTCTTCTGAAACCTTGTTCTCGGCACGAGGCTTAATAGTCGTTGATCCCAGATCCAACGATGGTTGCTCTTTGCCTAGTTGAGAAGAATCGGGAATAGGCACAGTCTAGTTCGATTTGGTTTCTCTTGATGAACAATCGTCGGGCAAGATTGGAGATAGTCCCGATGGCTTCGGGAGCAAGTTTCCATTCCAACCGACCTAGCTTTGAAGGACTTTACTTCTCTGTACGTGTTTTTCCCAAATCGGGGGAGGAACATAGGTTGCTATCCCCTATATAAGGGAGGGGCTGCAAACCTTGTGCAAGATCTCTAAACATGTTGTCAAGTTCGCATGAAGAAGCTGAGAAGTTTCGAGCATTGAAACGGGAGTCAAGTTGCCAGTTGACCGGCCTGGCTGTTGCTCGCACATGTGGCCGTAGGCAAGGTATAGGTGACACAGAGATGTCTCACGGTCGCAACCTTAGGGAAGATCCTACGCGGCGGTTCCCACAAGAAGAGGCTATGAGGGCACAACTGCTCCGGCCCCAAGGAGGCACCGCGGTGGGTTAGGTGGGCGCCGCCCAGCCATTGCCGCCGTCCTCTGTTTTGCAGAGAAAATAGGGGAGCGGAAACCCAATCCGCGCGCGGGTTGTGAAGAAGACGAAGGGAGGGGGCTTCCAGAACCGGGTGATGGGTTAGGCAGGATAGAGAAGGATCCGCGAGCCAGGAATCGCTGCAAAGGAAAAAAAAGAAGGGAAAGGATGCGTGTCGCCTCACGATTGGTCCTAAAGGTGAATCCTTTACGATTTCATAATTAATTATCAATAGCTCAGAATAAGGAAAATTATATATGCTTTTTGATCAGAAAAATACAAGGAATCCATTAAAATTAGTTTTAGAACCTGAATCTGATCATAGTTTGAAAAGTGGTTCAGGTTGCTAATCATGATGCTTTATAATGTGGAAAACCCTAATTTGATGATTCTATGAAATTGAGAATATTAATATGGATAATCTACAAGAAAAATGACCCATTGTGAATGAAATGATGTTTTGATGTCTAGTAGATCATCCATGACCTATTTGGAGTTTTGATATGTTAATGAGCTTTAATGGGTTTATAAACCCAAGTATAGGTGTTTAATGGGTTAAATCGAGTATTAATAATCTGTTGAGACATAAAGTGAGGGTTGAATCTGATTTAGATAATGTTTGACTAGTTTCAGTGTTTTAATCCATGAATCCATGATAATGCATGTAGAAACCCTAATCTAGGGTAATGAAGATGATTAACTTGGAATAATTCGAATTATTTGGAAATAGGTTGATAATTGTTGATCATAAGCATGTTAAGAGAGATGGGACAAGTTAATTATGGTTTATGAGTGGTTTTACTATTTTGGGGTTGGTGGTAGCAAAAGAAATAATGAAACCCTAATTACAAATGAAACCCTAAAATGTATAAGGAAACCATAGGAAGCAATTTCAAGTTGAATAGAAAGAATCTTGATAAAGTGTGTAGTAAATAGAGTACATGTGTTTTTTAGGATTCTTGATTGTGTGGTTGAACTACTTGCTTGGATTTCTTTCTTGGTTGGAATGGATATTAGCTCGAGAAATCATCCTAACAGGTATGTGGTTACCCTTATGAATAACTGTTCTAGTTTCACGGTGATTCCTTAATGTTTTACCGGTTGCTTTAAATAAACTGTTGGATGAATTTAGTTCATGCAAACTATAATGTGGCTATGACTATCACAAAGGATATATGCCTACAAGCTCAGATCCTGGTTCTCTCTGTGGCAGTATAGTTGACCTAGTACATGGCTTCCTATGGGTAGGTCCATCAGGTCAGAGGAAAACCTAGTACATGGCTACCTATTGGGTAGGTCCATCAGGTCTATGGATGACTTAGTACATGGCTACCATTGAGGTAGGACCATCAAGTCACATTGAGTTAGATATTGGGCTACCTCGAGTAGTGACATGCGACTCTACCTTTATAGAGGTATTATATAAGTCCACTACAGGGACAACACAGAGTTGGGAATATGTATGGATTGAGTTGTATGGCTTAAAATGTAATCTTGATTGTTAAATGATTAATTGCATGATTACATTGTTATTATAGTCGCATGATTATTGTTTCCCCCACATCCCAACTTCTTGCTGACCGATGTTTTGTTTGTCGACGTTTTAGGTACAAATGAAAAGAACAAACAGTAAAGTGGCATATGCGGAATTAAATGAGAGTTGACGTGCACAGGAGGATTAGTTAGATTGGTATCTTCATGAATAGAAGTTTAGAAATCCCAGTTTTTAAAAGGTAAGAAAAGTTTTATTTTATACCAGTTTTCAGTTTAGTTGGTAAAGTTTATTAATTGTTATTGATTATTTGTCGAACGTTTGATCCGGGTTATTGGTTAACGGCTCTGACCATTCAATTTTCCTTAATTGGGGGTTACCGGGAGGTGGGGTCGTAACATTTGGTATCAGAGCATAGGTTCCTCATTTAATCTTTAATAATTATTAAATTTTACAAATTATGTAGAACCCAAGGGTGTTATTAGAGGATTATCCAAAAGACAGAGGTGTCTAGAAAAGGATCACGACTGGGGGCTGGCAACCTCCGCACCGCTAGTTAGAATACGAGGACTCCCAGATCTGTGTGACTGCCTGGCCAAAGTCTTAGGGTATGATTCAAAATAAGATACCTTTAGGACTCTCTCATCTTGTTCATCCCTTCTCAACTCAAATATTGTTAAGGACCTTAAGGATTAGGGTTTCCTCTTTTCTCCTCACCCTCTTGAGGTATGGGTAAGGTTGATAAGGATTAAGGAATCCTCCACCAAATTAATAAAAAGCATGTAAGTAAGATGTCATGGACTTAAGCTTAATAGAGTAAGCATAAAGGAATAGGTACATGCTTAGGTCATATGACACGAGTTGTCATTGCCCTTAGGAGAGACCTAAGGATAGACCTCCTTGCCAGGAGGATGAGTAGAGAGAGTTAGTCTTGGAGGTAGAGACCTCCATTAAAAGTAGAGACCTAGAAAATCCTTTAAGGATGATGTTAACCTAACCCTAAGTGAAGGTTAGAGAGAGGGAGATGACATGATGAGTTAGATGTCATGTTAGACCAGGTGGACATTCCTTGGATGCCATATAAGACATGATAAGTTGATGACCGAGTATCATTAACAACCTAACCCTGGGAAGGGTCGTGCATATTTGAGCAAAGGATACCTCCTTCATGGATGAGGTTAGAGAAGAACCTATAGAAACCTTATGGGCTATTGCAAGTAGGATATAGCTTGCAACCAGAATACTTCAGTAGTACGAGAAGTAAGTCTAAACTGAGGCCATAAGGACATGATGGATGGCTTATGAGATAAGGATAAGGGACTATGGATAACCTTGAGCGAACATAAGTTGATCATAGGCTTCATCATGCAGGGGTATGCTTGTGAGCTTGATCCCTCTTGGAGAGAGAGCCTCTCGTAGTAAGGTTGGTTGTACGGTTTTCTCTAGAGAGAAAGAGAAGGACCCATGCAAGAAGGTTGGAAGCCTAGACTCCGAGATTTGAGGAACAATGGGGAGTTGAGGATGATGTGACCTAAGTGGATGATAGGGGTTGCCACATGCTTGATCCCTAGAGGTTGATGATGTCACCATGGGAGAAACCAAACCCTAGAGAGAGGATGAGGCTTCTAGCACCTATGTGCCTATGGTATAAGTGTTTACCTCCTGAGAAAGGAAGAAGTTCTGTATACCCTGGATGAGATAAAGAGTGAGTAACCAGGTTAAGAGGCCTTGTACCTTGTTGTTTGTCCTTGAGGTGGATCCAACTCTAAGAGATACTCGAGTCGAAGGATGACATGAAGTGCATGTTGTGCCTTTTTCAAGCTTGATTCATGGATAAGAGATAGAGCATGCAGTTGGGCACCTAAAAGTGAGCCTAGGGTTCCTAGGCCTAAGAGGGGAAGTGGTGTACCTAATGCTCATGACGAGAATTAAGTTGCTATAGTTTTGAGCGTGATACTTCTCACGTATAGAGGAAAAAGGGGAAACTCCTTAAGTCAGAGGTATGATGAACCCCTCACAGCTAAGCTGATGATAAAGGAAGGTATGATCTTGATCCAACATTGAGGAAAGAGGACAAGTATGACCTAGCATGGTTTAGTAGGTGATCTTCTTGTGCCTTAATAGCTTGCTAGGGTTAAGTAGGTTCATGAGGATGTAAACCCTAGACCTAAGAGCTTTTGTGACCTTGTTGTCAAGAGATAGTTTTCCTCCCATCCTGGGAGAGGGAGCCCTTTGGTAGGGTGTATATCAGTTTTGCTGGTTTAAGGTAACCTAAAGAGGTCTCATAGGATCTTGAGAAACTAAGTGAAAAGTACATGGTATGAGAATGAACCTGTAGACCCATAGATATCCATCTCTAAGTGCAGGTGGATGTGTTACCATGGAGGTAACCGGTAAGGGGCCTGACCAAGGTAGGCAGGCCACCACGACCTCTATGAAAGGATGGATGTCAGCCCATGTATACAAAGAGAGATTATGAAGGGTTGGTAAAGGTTTTAAGTTGAACATGTATTATAAGGGAATCCTAAGTCTGTCCTAGGGTCAGGTAGGGATAAGACCGATGGAGTAGGAGTTGCCTAATTCCCTAGTTGCACATGACCATAGGGTCGGGAGGTAACAACTATCATTGTCTGAGGGCCACGGGTTAGGAGATTGATCACCTTCATGAACTCATGGGACCCAAAGGGCAAATGAGTAGGGCACTCTCTGATGCATGAGGGAAGAGGGATGACCCCAAAAGTGTCAGCACCTTAAAGACCTGGAGGAGATGACCAAGGATTGTGCTTGAACCAAGTAAGTCTGAGACCAGTTTTTCCATGGAAGTAATGTGGATATCAAGATGATGGCACGTTTCAACCTAGATTTGAAGGTGTACTGCCAAGGTTGGATGTGTCATCTCTACTCTTGGAACAGGAAGAACTTTGTGTTTGGACGACCGCCAAATGCTTATTTCCTCTTGTTATGAGTGGGAGAGATGGGACAGTACGCATGCCATACACCAAGGATAAAAGATGATGTGGTTTGAAACGTCGCTACGAGGCATGAGGACAGAGATGATAACATACCTTGGAGAAGTGAATGATACATGGACAGGTACAAGCGATAAGAGTATTAAGATAATCACCTTATGAGAATGTTTTATCATGAGCTATGTGGAATTTGCATGTGATACAAGGTTGAGTTTGATAACCAAGAGGGTGATTTCAGAGTTTTCTTGATGAAGATAAACTTAGAGTTCGAGATGAGACTTAAGCAGAATACATGGAGATTGTATGTCTTCAACATTACCTAACACCTAAGGAGAAGAAGGGGTAATGAAGGCTCTGTTGAGATATAGCTACCTAGTTTAGCTGGAAGCTGGAAAAAGTTGAGGTTTCTAGGCTAACCTTAAGTTGAGAAAAAGGGATAAGTTTGGCCAATACCCAGATATATCAATAACGTTTAATTGATTGGTTAGCCAGTCTAGTACATGATATGATGAAAGGATGGTTGTAGAACCTCAGATGTACTTATTTGGAAAGGAAAGTGATGGAGCCCTGATGAGAGTGGATTAGGGTTCGAGGAATCGATCTTGAGGAATCATCACCATACACCATAGTACTACTTAGATAATGGGTGGTAGCAGTACTATGGATGTTGAAGGTGAAGTGCATGTGGTATGTTGCCATGCATGTCAGGAGGTGAAGGACGAACACCAGTAACCCAGTGTATCGATATAGAGAATAAAAGAGTCCCTGAGAGGGAGTGGGAGTTCTTCATTATGGATGTTGTGGTAAGACTCCCTTTGACCAAGAAGGTCAAGATACAATATGGGTTATGGTGGATTACCTTACCTAGATGACATGAGAAAGAAAGAGTTCTGTCGAGGGACATATTTGGTTGAACTACACCTGAGAGAGATGGTTCAATGACACCATGATGTGAGTTCCAAGGTTGACCTAAAATTTTCCTTCCAAAAGGTGGAAGTAGGTACATGAAGAACTCTATGATAGTATAATTTATCACCCCTAACTAATGTTTAGTATGATCCAAACTAGAGGGTCTGATGAGAGCATGTGTGCTCGTTCATGGTGATATCTAGAGACAGTTCTTGTCCTATGAAAGATGTGATGATGACCACCATAGCCAGTATCAGGATTTAAAGAAGCTCTGTAAGGGAGGTTGTGTCGGTCACCACTTCAGTAAGGTGATGTTGGTGAAAGGACCACAATACGTGTAAATGAAGTCGCTTTGAGCATGCAATGGCTGAAAGGAGCCTAGAGATGACGGAAGTCGTGAGCAGATGCAAGGTAGACTGACATGCAGTTCACTTTGGGAGAATATGTGACATGAAAATCTGACCCCTCTAAGTTATAGTTAAGAGAGCTGAGCCCCCGATGCATGGGTTCTTTTGGACATTTTTTGGTGGAGAAGGTTATGTTTGACCTTACCCCTCAAGATAAAGTAATGTGTGATGAGTTCCATGTGAGCACTATGTGAGATACCTAGACCATGTGCTGAACAATGAACCTAGTGAGCCCAAGGGAGGCTGAAATGGCTTGAGTCACCTGTGCATTTTATAGACGCTAGGATGAAAGAACTCAGAGAAAAGAATATGTGATGATAAAGGTTCTTTGGAAGTGCCATGGGTAAGGTAAAGCCACATAGGGGCCGTTGATGGACATGGAAAAGTCTTATCCTGAATTGTTTGTTTTGTTTGATTGAATTTGAGGACAAAATTCCTATAAGAGGGGAAGGATGTTATAACCCCATTTTTCCAAGATATGTAATGAGATTATAAATCTCTTTTTTTAGGTAAGTCAGGAGGTACTCTTATTCATCCCGCCCTCCTCTTACGAGCAAATCAACAAAGTTATTTCTACAAATAAACTCATGTGCAGAATTAAACATGGCAGTACTACTGCCATTACAATCACTAACTAACCTGCCATAGAGGCAGTCTGGGGGATAGGTGTAATACCTTCCTACAATGTTTTGTTTTTGGTGGTAGCTAGCTAGTCCATCAGCTAGCTGGTTGTGATCCCTCTTAGCATGAGTGAGTTTCCAGTTCGACTTCAGCATCCTCCTGTAATCTTTTTGAGCTTCTGCGAATCGTGGGGCTTCGTCCTCATCACCTTGAAGCAGCTGGACAGCAGTCTTACAGTCTGATTCCACTATCACCTTCTCCCATCCTAGCTTATCAGCCTCCTTCATCGCAATGATGATTGCTTCCACTTCCGCCTCCAGAGCATCTCTCGCATCAGTTTTGGTTCCTTTCCCCATCAACCATCGTCCTCTGTAGTCTCGTACAATATAAGCACAGTTGCTGCCTCTCTTCCTACAGGCGGCGTCCGTGTTAATCTTAAAGCAGCCTTCCATCGGTGCTTCCCATAACTCCTGTTGAGGTGCAGGACCCTCTTCCTCCTCTCGGTGCCAAGCTAACTGATTCAGACGAAGCTGGAGACTCACTGTCCTGCTTGTATTCTCTTGATCGGGCTGCTTATTCTCCATAACCTGTCCGTTTCTACTCTTCCAAATGTTCCAACAGCCGAACATAAACTTATCTATGATCAGCTTGTTCCTCAGGTTCTCGTGCAACCAGACTTGGAGGTTCAGTTCGGTGAAGAAACCATGAGGTATCCCAATCCCCAGGATCAGCTTCCAGCATTCCCTAGCGTGTGGACAATCTCTCACTGCGTGAAGACTATCTTCTTCCTGGGCCATGCAGATGCCACATCTACTGTCATCCACCATCATCCTCTCCTTTCTTCTTTTGTTCGCCAGGATCGCATTGTGAGCTAAAGTCCATATGAAGATCTTCACCCGAGCTGGGATGTGGGCGCTCCATATGGTCCTCCATTCTCCTTGAACCATCTGCTCTATTTCCTTGCGGCAAGCTTTATATGCTGAGTTAGTAGTGAACTTGCCCGTGGCAGTGTGCCTCCAAACAATATTATCATCCCCAGTCTGCTTCGTCGGAGGTGGAATACGTAGAATGTCTTTAACACAGTGCATAGGAAGCCACTCCATCAAGAAGTGCTCATCCCAAACGTTATTATCAAGGACAACGCTTCTCACCTGTAAATCTTGAAGATCTTCCGGAATGACTTTAGCAGTCATATTCCTCAGCTGCCCATGATTCCTCACCCATATGTCATCCCAGAAGTTTGTATTCTTCCCCGTCTCCAGCTGAACATATGAATTTTGGGTTATGAAGCCTTTACCTTCCATCGTAGCCTTCGCTAGTCTAGACAGGTTCAGCTTATCCCCCTCCTTGTAGGCCACATATTTGCTTCTAATCAACTGACACCAGATCGAGGGTCTGTTTCTCGCCACATCCCAGGTATTTTTTGCCAGTAAAACTCTATTCCAATCGCGCATGGTTTTGACTCCTAGACCACCATTAGCTTTGCTGCTGACAACCTTCCTCCATGCGACTAAGGACATGGGTCTCTCCTTCCTGCCTCCCCCCCATATAAATTTCCGAATTTCCTCCATGCGACTAAGGACATGGGTCTCTCCTTCCTGCCTCCCCACATGCGACTAAGGACATGGATTTTTTTATTTATCTTTAAATAGAGATTTATAATGAGATTATAAATCTCTATTTAAAGATAAATAAAAAAAATCCATGATTGATTTTATGGGTTGATTTGAATGAATTTCGTGTTGTATGTTTTCTTAATGGGCCTTATTGGCCATTGAGTCCAATTGAAGGAAAAAGAAAAAAGAAATTCAATTGGATAAGGAGTACATAAGAAAATAAATCAAAAGGCTAAGAAATAATTCCCAAAAATAGGATTTTGAGTTTAAGGGATTTCTTGGGGTTCAAGGAACTCAGAATCATAAATTAATGATAAAAGAAATAGAGAGGACATGAAAAATATGAGTAATTGAATAATAACTTGCATATAAAGGAAAGGAGATATTCCTTGCGAGTTTAGGTTTCAAACTTGGAATATAAGTCGATTAAGTCTTTATAGACTTTCCCTTAAAATTTGGGATCAATTGGATACACGGTTTAAGAGATATGATTTTTGGAAAATTTCCTAATGTAAAGAGGTTTGGTTTATATGTCACATTCTTTTAAAACCTTGTTCTCGGCACGAGGCTTAATAGCCGTTGATCCCAGATCCAACGATGGCTGCTCTTTGCCTAGTTGAGAAGAATTGGGAATAGGCACAGTCTAGTTCGATTTGGTTTCTCTTGATGAACGATCGTCGGGCAGGATTGGAGACAGTCCCGATGTCTTCGGGAGCAAGTTTCCCTTCCAACCGACCTAGCTTTGAAGGACTTTCCTTCTCTGTACGTGTTTTTCCCAAATCGGGGGAGGAACACAAGTTGATATCCCCTATATAAGGGAGGGGCTACAAACCTTGTGCAATATCTCTAAACATGTTGTCGAGTTCGCATGAAGAAGCCGAGAAGTTTCGAGCATTGAAACGGGAGTCAAGTTGCCAGTTGACCGGCCTGGCTGCCGCTCGTACAGGTGGCCGTAGGCAAGGTATAGGTGACACAGAGATGTCTCACGGTCGCAACCCTAGGGAAGATCCTACGCGGTGGTACCCAACAAGAAGAGGCTATGAGGGCGCAACTTCTCCGGCCCCAAGGAGGCGTCATGGTGGGTTAGGTGGGCGCCGCCCAGCCATTGCCGCCGTCCTCTGTTTTGCAGAGGAAACAGGGGAGCAGAAACCCAATCCGTGTGCGGGTTGTGAAGAAGACGAAGGGAGGGGGTTGCCGGACCCAGGTGATGGGTTAGGCGGGTCAGAGAAGGATATGCGAGCCAGGAATCGCTGCAAAGGAAAAAAAAGAAGGAAAAGGATGCGTGTCGCCTCACGATTGTCATAAAGGTGAATCCTTTACGATTTCATAACTAATTATCAATAGCTCAGAATAAGGCAAATTATATATGCCTTTTGATCAGAAAAATACAAGGAATCCATTAAAATTAGTTTTAGAACCTGAATATGATCATAGTTTGAAAAGTGGTTAAGGTTACTAATCATGATGCTTTATAATGTGGAAAACCCTAATTTGATGATTCTATGAAATTGAGAATATTAATATGGATAATCTACAAGAAAAATGACCCATTGTGAATGAAAGGACGTTTTGATGTCTAGTAGATCATCCATGACCTATTTGGAGTTTTAATATGTTAATGAGCTTTAATGGGCTTATAAACCCAAGTATAGGTGTTTAATGGGTTAAATTGAGTATTAATAACCTGTTGAGACATAAAGTGAGGGTTGAATCTGATTTAGATAATGTTTGACTTGTTTCAGTGTTTTAATCCATGAATCCATGATAATGCATGTAGAAACCCTAATCTAGGGTAATGAAGATGATTAACTTGAATAATTCGAATTATTTGGAAATAGGTTGATAATTGTTGATCATAAGCATGTTAAGAGAGATTGGACAAGTTAATTATGGTTTATGAGTGGTTTTACTATTTTGGGGTTGGTGGTAGAAAAAGTAATAATGAAACCCTAATTACAAACAAAACCCTAAAATGGATAAGGAAACCATAGGAAACAATTTCAAGTTGAATAGAAAGAATCTTGATAAAGTGTGTAGTAAATAGAGTAAATGTGTTTTTTAGGATTCTTGATTGTGTGGTTGAACTACTTACTTGGATTGTTTTCTTTGTTGGAATAGATATTAGCTTGAGAAATCTGCCTGACAGGTATGTGGTTATGCTTATGAATAATCGTTCTAGTTTCACGTCGATTCTCAAATGTTTTATCGGTTGCTTTAAATAAACTGTTGGATGAATTTAGTTCATGCAAATTATAATGTGGCTATGACTATCACAAAGGATATATGCCTACAAGCTTAGATCCTAGTTCTCTCTGTTGGCAGTATAGTTGACCTAGTACATGGCTGCCTATGGGTAGGTCCATCAGGTCAGAGGAAGACCTAGTACATGGCTACCTATTGGGTAGGTCCATCAGGTCTATGGATGAATTAGTACATGGCTACCATTGAGGTAGGACCATCAAGTCACATTGAGTTAGATATTGGTCTACCTCGAGTAGTGCCATGCGACTCTACCTTTATAGAGGTATTATATAAGTCCACTGCAGGGACATCACCGAGTTTGGAATATGTATGGATTGAGTTGTATGGCTTAAAATGTAATCTTGATTGTTAAATGATTAATTACATGATTACATTGTTATTATAGTTGCATGATTATTGTTTCCCCCACGTACCAGCTTCTTGCTGACCGACGTTTTGTTTGTCGGCGTTTTAGGTACAAATGAAAAGAACAAACAGTAAAGTGGCATATGCGGAATTAAATGAGAGTTAACATGCACAGGAGGATTAGTTAGATTGGTATCTTCATGAATAGAGGTTTAGAAATCCCAGTTTTTAAAAGGTAAGCAAAGTTTTATTTTATACCAGTTTTCAGTTTAGTTGGTAAAGTTTAGTAATTGTTATTGATTATTTGTCAAACCTTTGATCCGGGTTATTGGTTAACGGCTCTGACCATTCGGTTTCCCTTAATTGGGAGTTACCGGGAGGCAGGGTCATAACACATCACACTTCCACTGTGTGCTTCGATTGCTTACTAAACCCCAAACTTCAAAGTCTAGGTTCTTAGGGATATACTATCCAAACATGTGGTTTCAGGGGACATAAGAGAACTATATTGGGTATCCATCCTCAAACAAGTCATTACACTTGAAAGAAAATGCCAACATATTAGGTTCTTTAGATTAACCAACTTAGGCATCTAAGGCTACTACTGTCTATAGGCATGCTAGTTTGGACAGTTAGTATCAACTCAGGCCAGGAAGATATCATATGGATCCATGAGTCCTTGTAAACCAAGCTAGTGGTGCCGAGGAAAATCTTGTCATCCCCCGAACCCTGATCCTTTCTAGACACCTTTTCTATCAACTTATGCCCTAATATCTACATAATAGGCTCATCACATTATGGTTAACTAAACACATTTCTAGTACGAAACTCTTATGATCCTAAATGAATCTTTCATCATCTCAAAAGTGTAGCATAGATCAATTATATGACAAACATGTCACTTAAAGAGGACACAAAGTTGATATATTCAGATTCTGACTACCATGGGGTCTAATACCATGTTGTAAGGAGTGGGACTCACTCCATGCTAAAAAAAATTTGATGTATAAAACATCCATTCCAAACACACTCAAAGGTATGTTGAAACAGGTGCAAAATTTTCAAACTTCAATAAATGGTATTCAAAACAACCAAAGTGTAGAAGCCAAATTAAACAAATGACTATATTCAATATTCAAAAAAGATTACAAAAGTAGATCATAATCTCCCATAATGGTTTACATGTATGATACAACATAAGGATATAAGTAGAAGGAAGTCTAAACTACTTCAAATCTATCTCCAAGCAACATCTCCAAGAGCTAGGTCTATGTTGGAAGCTATGTTCTCCTTGGTCATGTTCAACACCTCGATCTAAACCTGGGTGGTTGGGAAAACATTCAGCAAAAGGGAAAGTAAAACAAAGTATGTGTCAAATAATATGAATAGGATGTCAAGGAAAAGAAAACATGTAGACAAAGGCTAGTTTTCATCATAAGATGAAGATTTCAAGAGTATGAGGAATAATCAAATAGATGCTTGCCATAAAAAGAAAATAGTAGAAGATTTGCATTCATGATAAATATTGACTACATTAACTAAGTAGGGTTGAGTCACCAACCGGACCTCAACCTATAGGTGAGGGGAGAATTAATACATTCCCAGTCACCTACACATATTTTTAATGGGGAGACTAAGACATTCCCCAGGGCAAATTAATACATGCCCTATCTATGGGTGGTTGTACATAAGTACCACTACTATAGATAAATAGTCCATAAAATCAACATGCTAGAAAAGAAATCATAGAAAGTAAAAGCATCATATCAATTAAAACATGGCAGTGGGGTACAAGACCCAATAAAAAGAATATCATTACCAATTTCGAGGCAATTTTACAAAAGAATCATGAATAGAGGGAATAGGGTTCATTAAAGTCTCATTAGGGAGATATAGGGTTTGGTTTGCAAATATACCAACTTAGGGTGTAAGAATGCACATACCTCTCTTACTAATATCAATTACTAACTTTCATCACTTTAATTGAGTCCAATTTCCCGTTTGCCTATTTTCAATGTATTAACATGTATTAGAGTACATAACACACATTAATGTATACAAACCATAATTTTAGAACTTTTTAGCAAAACTTGGATTTAGATTCTAAAAACAGCAAAAATGAATTTACTAGGTTCTCCTGATCAAGAAAATATATTTTTATGTTAATTTTGGAGTTATGATGATTAAGATGAAATATTTATCGATTTTATGCATTAAATCCATTTTCCAAAAATCACCCTTCATTAAACCTAAAAAAAGACCTTGAAAATATTTCTATTAGAAATAGATTAACTTTATTATTCTAAAACATGTTTATTTGTCAAATTTGGATAAGCGGATTAAAAGATATGAAATTTTCAATTTGAACCAATCAGGAAATGAGTAGTCTGAAATCTTCGAGAGAGAGGAAGAGTGAGAGAGAGGAAGAGTGAGAGAGAGGGAGAAAACACCATTTTACCCAAGATTAGGGTTGAAGAAGCATAACTAACAAAACTAGATCTTGTGGAGTAGGTAAAACAACAAGAAGCTAAAACCCTTGAAGAACATAGTAAATATAGATGGAGATCATCGATTTTATCATAGAAGCATGAGTTTTGTGCATGTAGTAAGCAATATATGAGAAGGGGGCTATAAAAATGGCCTCTAGGAAGATGGGTAGGTTCAAGAAGAAATGTTCCCAAGATAGATAGGGTGGTTTCTCCAACAAATCTCCTATCTCGAGCAAGAAATACCTTCTCCACTTTAGAGGTGAAAAGCCCTAGAAAAAGAACATAGAGATGAGGCGTTTAAGGGCTCTAGGTGGGGTTTCACCATGGAAGGATATGGTTCCAACATGGAATAAGGTGGGACGAAGTCTAACAACATGAAAACATGGAAGGAAAGGAGGAAACTTACTAGTTTTGTTCGAAATCACCAAGAAGGAGGTTTAGAAACTCTAAATAGAGTAAATTTAGAACCCTTTGAGCCTTCTTCACTATGGTAAGCACTCCTTTTATCTTGGGATAGAACCTTCCTGGACAAACATAGTAGGAATGATTCTCTAAGCTGGGGGAATGAGAAGGAGAGCAAGAGTTTTTGAATTGGAAGGTGGGAAGGGGTAGATATGGCTTTATAAAGAAGGGGGCAAGCATGAGGTGTCTATGGGACTTTCCATGTGTCCTTAGCCTAGAGCTTCATGGCTATGCAAGAGGACCGCTCATAGAGACTTATTGTATATCAAATTTCGGTTCTAAAAGTCCACGGAGGCTTCTAGGCCATCCCCACCATCCTCCAATCAAACAAATAACCCCATTGGTTGATAACTTTTATAGATAAGCTCATTTATAAAGAGTGTAATCCCTAAAATGCCCTTGGACAGAAACACCTTCCAACCAAGGTGAAACTAGGTGTCCCATGGTTCAAAATCTTGAGAATGGTAATGGAATATCTAAGTATTATAATGAATGTGATAATTTTCAAAGAAAACCTCCCAATTGGGTAAATTGCATAAAAGTCCAGAATGTACCTAAAATTGCATAACTTGCACAAACAACATCCAAATTGAACCAAATTTGAAACTTAGGTTCATTTTATGATTTAAAAACACATCAAAAATTTATATTAAGATTTAGAACACCTACCTAAGGTCCTTAAAATAGATTTTCACTGAGGTATTTGTGCATAAACCCTTTTATTGGTACAAATACTGAATAAATGTTCACCAAACCACTATAAAATCCACTAATAAAACAACAAGGACATAAAGGATGGAAATGAAAAGGAATGTTTGGAAAAAGGTTTACATGGAGATTACATGTAAGATTCAGTAAGTTTCATACACTACATGGCTATATTACATCTTTTATTAATGCCATCGGGATTTGAGTGTACCACCCAAATCCAACTGACCATTACTAAGTCAAAATCAGTGCCATACAAGGTCCATGGAATATCTTGAATCCACGACCTCACCAACAAACTCTTGCTCAGTACAAGAGTAAGAGTGACATATAGTCATCTTAGGGATCGGCTCACGCATGGCCATCCATATAACAACTAAGCCACCTTGGTATAGGTCACAACGCTAGTGAACTGAGTTACGTCTGTAGTCACAATCCTACTTGGGTATGGCCCACAACCAATCCTGTGAAATCTCATAAGCAACATATCATCGAGCTATGTCTTGCAGCCACACTCCTAATAGGGTATGGCCCACAGCCAATCCTGTGAATGCATATACTCAACAATATATGACTCCAGGATTCCTTTAAGAGAAAACCTATTTCACCATCCAACAAATACCGACACTGAGATGGATCTATGGCACAAGGAAAAAATACATGATTAAAGTTTCACTTTATAAGTTTTTCCAATTGGGTGAATTAAGGCTTTCACACACAAATGGACATACAAACCCTATTTCAATCTAGCAAGCATAACTATGAAACAACTTCAAAAGATATGAAACATATAAGGTGTGAACTTGTTACATAGTTTCAGGATATCACTATCTCATTGCCTTCCACAAGGATATCATCCTCACCACTTGTTTACAGTGTCATTTCAGGGTAATCACCCTAGTCACAGCACTGGGGATATTAATCCCACATCATTGGATGATAACACCTCTTATAAGGCATCAAGACCCTACCCGGTCATAAGACCTAATCACATCATCCCTGTATAGCAACATCACATCATAACTCAACAAGTACAATGTGCATAATCATCTCCCTATATAACATATAAATCACCATATCATTCACATAGCTATGACATTTGTGTCACCTACAGGGTTAGATGCATATAGATAGGAGAGAGAAAACATATAATCTACATGGTACTCATCTTAAGCATTCTGCCTATATAAGATACCCTAGGATTAGGGTTAAGCATCATTACTCGTTCATGATTATGTTTTTGACCAACATCACTAAGTGCTATCATCGTTCGTATATATACATGTACCTATCCCACTATAATGCGCATTGATAACACCTTCCATGCATCATGTATGGATGTAACCTATTCATCATGTATGTGTTATAACTACATTAAAACAGAAGTCACAACCATAACACATCTACACATGGTCATAACTCTAACACCCTCAACACATAGTCACGACTGTGATGCTCCCTCACCTTGGTCGCAACCATGACACATCATCTCTTGGTCACGACTGTAATGCTCCCCATCCAGGCGTATCGACCAACTTTCATAACAAGGCATCACGACCTGCCAACAACATGGAATCTTGACCATCAACCACCCAACAACGTCACGACCCAGACCCTAAAGTAGCATCACGACCATCTCCATCACATAATGTTGCGATAGAAATAGGAATAATATGTCACGACCACTTCACAGTGAAGTGTCACCATCGAAACAAGACAAGACATTGTGATCGTAACCAGACTTAGGGTGTTTCAATCAAGCATTGCAAACAAGTTCTACGACTATAGCTTGACAATGCGTCATATCCCAAATCAAACACAAAGCATGGATGTCTCGATCCCAACACTACACATGAGTATATGTCTCAATCCAAAACACCAAGAACACATATGTCTCAGTCGAGACAAGGTCAAATGATAGTAACACCAAGCGTCACTAAGCTCAAAACTCATGGATCCAAGGCCATCAAACCCTAAAATGAGCACCAAGGTGATAATCTAGAAACACCATAAGAAAGGAGAAAACCGAACCTTAATACATGTGGGAAACATCCAAAACTCCAAGGTAATAATAAGGATCAGTCTTAAGTCATGGCGATAAAACCAAAACTTAGGTCGCATGTATCAAGATTTCCCTAATCAACACACAACAAATCGACTACATGAATTTAGGGTTTAAGAAAAAGAGTAATCTTCATGAAAATACTTCAAAGTCTTGAACCCTAAATTCATGATAACATCATCTTACTCGTTAACATCATATGTGGAGACTAAAATGGAAGGTTACACCATAAAAAACCCGTCGTCACCAAGGGGGAAAATTCATATCAAAACATTCATCAAAAGCCTTAAAACATGTGACATGAAATCCTCACAAAAGATCCTTAAGCAAGAGATATAAACCACGTTTGACAACACCAAACTAGGAGCTAAGCCTCATATAGGACATAAAGACACTCATCTATCATACATGTGATCAAAACCAATATCAATACCTAAGAGATAAACCACCATAACATGTCTCTCTCCAAAAACGGCTTCCTTATATTAGGATTTTAGATTTTAAGCATAAAAAGCATGGTAACGCATATCATTCAAGTTGTAGGTGATGATATAATCTATCAACACATTAAGTGTATATTCTAGAATGAGAAACAACAACATGCAAATCAGATGAAGAGTACTAATAATAGAGGAGGGTAGAAAGTTATAAAAGCTGCCTCAAGAAGCTAAAATCATCAAGGGTTCAATCTCCAAGATCAAGGGCTCCAAACACACGATATAAACGTTGAAGAAGCTGTACCAAAGGCTCCTCTTTTGGCCAGAAATCACCTCAAAAAGGAGAAGACACCACGGTCAAAGTTTGCTTAAGAAAAGGTCATGGAAGAATCCTAGGTTGAACCCTAAGAAAGAAGGGAAGAGAAGGGAGAAGAAACTTCATCTCACTTGGGTATACCTTATCAAAACATGGCTTATGACCCTTGTGATGAGGGGTACAATTCTCAAGAATGACCACCATGGAGAATTGATGGTCTAGGGTCAAGAAAAGAGAAGAAGATGGGGTAGGGGATCCAAAAAAAACCATCATAGAAGAGAAAACACTTACCTAGGTTGAAGATGACCAAATGTCACCACAAGCACCACATGCAAAGGAAGTTCCGCCATCAAGAGATTTCAAGATCAATCCTTCTTTCTCCTCAAGGCTCCAAGGATGAATAAGAGAGGTGAAGAAGAAAGAGGGATGATAGATTGAATTGCAAGAAGAAGAAAGGGTTTATATACCAAAGGAGGAGGGAGGTAGGGTGGAGATGAGGTATCGACACCCTAAAACACTAAGGGGACACTTGTCCACTGAAGAAACCAACATGCAACCACATGCGACTGCCTTAGCCATATATACACAAGAGGGTGATATACTCTAGGTTTGGTCTCAACCTACTTGGGTCACCCAACACACATGGTCAAGACAAAGCACCAAAGCACACCATGGTCGAGACAAGAGAAACACCAACACCCTTAGGTCGAGACACTTCACTAGAAGACAACTATCTTGACTTAAGACAACACACAACCATCTTGGTCAAGACAAAACCAAGAAAGGGAGGCATCTCAGTCATGAAACTCCCCAAACACTCCATCAAGGTTGAGACAAGGGTCACCACCCTCAACAAGGTATACAAGGTCAAGATACATCAAAACCCAAAAAACCCTAATCAACCCTAGTGATGTCACCACTCATCCAAGGTTCAACTAAGGTGCCCCAAAGAACCACTCTCTCTCTCTGTTACACCCCGATCTCACAATTTCCTCAAATCATGAGATTAGGGAATAAGATAGGACTTATATGTAACACAAAGAACACCCTTAACTTTTTTTTTCTTTTCTTTAAAACTCTTGTTTCCCCGCATTGAACCACATAACATCTTAACAAAGGAATCTGAACATTTCTTTTACTAATCAGACTTCAATAGTAAAGATACATGTATAAACATTCATGATGTCTCTCACACCTTATGCACATAAAACTTGCTAATTAGCATACATATAAAAAGAGGAACAATATTACACATCGTAATTACAACTCTCTCTCTTATCTCTTACTGAGGACCTAGAGTGACAAGGACCGACTGACTCAACTAATCTTGTACTTAACTCTTGTAGCAGATCTACACTGATGCTCTGACCATCTTCAAGTCCACGCGGTTAACCCTAAAATGTTTGAGTAGAGGGGTGAGCCTACTCGCTCAGTGAATGAGTACTTCAGGGAAACAGTCTAAGGCACTAATGTGATTACAGATATAACTTTGAATAAACATTATGAAATTTAACAACAATAAATACTACACTGAGAAGTTCTAAAATAATATAATTGAAATAACAAAGAATGTAAATATTGCATCCAAAGAATAACTACTAGAAGACTATGATCTAGTATTCCTTAACTCTTTCATTCATAAGTAACTCTGTAAACCTATATGATCATATTTTAACTTATGCCCTAATCATATGCAGTGTACTCTGCATATAAAGATCCGTAGCGAGCTACGATCCCACCGTACAAGACTTAGCGACACACCCGGGAAATGCTAAGTCTGACTGCTAGCCCTGGTGTGCTGCAGGACTCTCAGGCTCACAAGGCCTCAGGCTCACAAGGCCTCACTACACTCTCAAAAGAGTGAACTCTAGACTCCTCCTCTAACCTGAGCACACAGGCAGAGAGTCTTACCGGGTTACCACCGTGACACAAGCACGGATTAATGTTGAATAACCCCTATTTACTCTAGTGCCACCGTGACACACGCATGGATTATCGTTGAACACTGCCTCTCTCTATCCTCGTGCCCGTGACTCCACATAGTTATTGTTGCAACACGAGTTTCACCCCCCTGGTGCAGACCTCTCAAAGGGGTTCTACGGTGTTAGGGCACCTAAGTCTAACATTAGTATTATAGATAAATGTGAACAGAAATCATAACTCATTTTACATTTCACACAAGGCTCACACGGCCTGCCATATCATATCATATAAAACATCATAGCTCATGTATTCAACATATACCATGTCTCAGTAACATCCCTTTATAGGGCATGTCATATCTCATCACCTGCAATTTACGAGATATGTATTGAAATATAAGAAGCCCTGCAGTATGTAGATATCAACTCAGAGAGAACAAGCATATAAAGTTAAATGCAATAGAAACATACAATTCAACAGTTAAGTATCACCACATCTCATATCGAGATCTTTCATGTTACCATAACATGATTCATTGAACACCCTATCCTTAGGGTTTCATTTGCCTTATTCATTCATCACATGCCAACACCCTACTATTAGGGTTTCATTCGCCTCATTCACCTTTTCATTTACCTCATTCACTTGTCACATGGCTCTCATAAGGATTTCATAGGATATAAGCATTCACTAAATAAAGATTTTTTTCAACAAATCATATACAATCGATATATGTATGAAACCATGGAAATTGAACTAAATTTAGGTTTCCATGCTATTCACTGAGATATCATGCACCAAGGATAAAATTCAAATAAGGTAATCCATGAGGTACATCCTAACCACTTATAAGTTTACTAGTCCTTTTCAATAAGGTTGAAACTCTAGAGATATCTCAATTAGGTTAAACTCTAATTACATCATATGGTATAAATCTGAAAAGAATTCTTTCTAGGATGTGTTGTATACGTTTCTGATGTGGATCTACCATCAAAGAGTCATTCAAACAGAGAAGGAATTCATATCATATCAATTTGCAACAACTTAAATTAAACGGACATTTCAGGGTTTAGAATCACATACCAAGCAATTAGGGATTTGGATGCTATAATCAAATTTCGTGCATTATACTGTTTAAAGGAAGAACCCACTCACCCTAAGGTGTGAAAACACCTAAAAACTGCAGCTCAACTTAGGGGATCTCGAACTCATATCAAATCCCTAGCAAATCTCCCAATTCTTCTTCCATTCAACTAGGAAACCTTGAAAATGAGGGATTATGAAGAAAGGGTGAGAAAAGAGGGAATTTAGACATCATCTTGGATCAAATCAGAGCATGGACGGAATATTGACATGAGAGAGAAGATTCACCATAAAAGTCTATGCAAAGGATCCAAACTTACTTGATTTCACCATTCCTTGGACCGCAAAACCCTAGGTCAGCAATTCCTCCTCTTTCTCCACTCAAGTCCTAAATCTCCCTCTCTCTCTAGATTTTCGTTTATCTGGGGTTGATGACGAAGAATGAGAGCTGTGTGTGTGTGTGGTCAATCATATAAGTCAATTTGAGCTGCTTGGGTCAATTGCATATTGACCCAACACTCAACTTTAATTATATTGGCTGAATATTCAGTTATACAAAGTTACTGTAATTCGTTTATTTCAGAGATCAAAACTTCTCCAACAATTATGGGAATTTATAACGTTGTTAATAATTTATCTATAAAGCTTCAGTTAAAATTTGAGATCATTTGGAGTTACCAATAAATAATTAAAAATAGAACAGTGCACTGCTATATTGCAGTCTGCAGCAGATTCGGTCGAGTTTGCCCTGCACAGAACTCGACCGACACCCTCAGTGTAGAGATCAAAAGTCATCCAAAAATTATGCCAATTTAACAGAGTGTCTGGTGTTTTTCAAGCATATTTAAAATTTGAGATCAATTGGATATACCAATAAAAATATAAAATTCAATTACCACACTGCTGTAGAATTCTGGAAATATGATCGGTCGAGCTTGAAACTCGACCGATAAACAGGTCAGAACATTCTTCAAATATTCTGATATTTACCAATGTTGTTCAGATTTTATATATACAAATCATATCCAAATTTGAAATAAATCAGAGTTACAAATAAAATACTAAAAATCATTTACTTAGACACTATACTTATCAAATTCTGTATTCATATGTCATTAAAACCCTATTTTGGGCCGATTAGGGTCTATGCTTCTCAAACCCTGATTCTCAAGACAAAAGAACATTTAGACTTCTTATCATAGTTAAAACATCCTAATTGTATTATCGTCATTAATTAGATTTCAAGAATGATTATTCCAATTAATCTTTGCAATTGTCTAGGTAAACCCTAGTTTACCAATTAAGCTCAGATGGGGTCGTAACAACTCTCCCCCCCTTAGAATGTTTCGTCCTCGAAACATAAACCTACAAGAAAGATACATTCAAGGTTATTCTAAGCTTCTAAAGCCTCCCATGTCATTATATTCTTGTATTTCATACCTGAATGTAGTTTTCAACATTAGATCTTTTAATTCTTTACTAAATCACAACATATTTCAAATAGTTCTCAATGATATCAAGCAAATTCTTTATGCCGCAGTCAAACATAGAATGCAAAGATAAACCATCACGCTTTCACTGCGCAACTCTGATACTCTGATACAACTACCTCAACTTATGCGGCTCAGAAAGTTCTATTGTTCTGTATCACCTTTAAGTGACAAAAGCGAGTTCACCATGCTATTTTAAACTTTAATAAAGTGCTATTCAAATAGCAAAATAGTCTTGAATTAAAAGACTAGATTCAACAATCAATTACACAATACTACTCTTGGCATCCCCATTGGGTCATGGATGCATGAGGTGAAGCATTACCACCTCATTCCATACTATCCTATTTCGATCCTAGGACCTGTGGGTTATGGGCCCACACACAATTCAAAGTGTAACCATCGTATTATATCATTTTAGGGTTTCAACAACAGTAATAAGGTAATCCACAATTGTATCAGTCATTCAAGCATTAATCATACTCAATTACCATCACTGAGTTATATTAGAGCTAGGTATAACAAGCTACACCTCATTAGGGTTACTTGTCCAGACAATCTGATTATCATCCCTTTCTATTAATATGAGTGAATAGGTATAACTACCTTATTCAGGATATCCCTCCATGTCTTCCGTCATCATCCAAACTGTATCACCATATTACAAATACACAATACTAGGATGCATATCTGGTATGAATTACTCCAACTATCATACACCTTTAATTAACATATAGCTTACACAAATACACTGAAATCATACATAGAACCAACTTTCATACCTTAATATGCCTTCAACAAATCATACATGTAAAAACAAATTCACATATTACACAAAGCTAGTGTTTTCCCATATCTCTCTGCTCATTCATTACTTCTTTACTTTTTGCTACCTATCCTTTTCATATGATTATATACAATAAACATCATTAACATTAAAACATTCAAGGTAAGAATAGATCATTCATCATTCTTGCTATCACACAAGAATTTATTTCTTATCGCACTTCATCATATTGTATGTCACTATTACATTCACTAGATGACCCCACCAAGGTAGTTATGTACCGTACATGATTCATTTTCTCTTATCATTTCATTCCCACCTTACTCTCATTAAGGAATATATGAAAGAGAAGATGATTTTAAGACTTGGAATACTTGTATTCAAACATTCCCTTAATACATTCTCGTATGTAGATTTACTTAGTTATCAACAGAGATATTTGATTAATTAGCACTTGCTTGAATCTCACAACCTCTTTATTTTATAACTTCTCCATCATATTTCAAACCCTTTCTTACGTTTCATAGTCCTCTTACCATATACTACTCTTTAACCCGTCATCTTTAATTCTAAATTTTTCTCTTATGACCATGTTGCTTATTCATATGTATGGTCATGTATACCATGTTGCACATATTTCCTCCTTTATCTTTATACTATTGTGAAGTTAACGTTCTAAATTAATAGTCCTTCTATTAGTTTTTCCTCATGTTGAATACATTACATATTCTTCATTTTTAAATCAAGTGGATCATGCATGGGTCAAACATAGTTTCTCTTTCAATCAAGTTTTTCTCTCCTGAATACAGTCTACCTTTGTATGACTTATTCATTCGTTAAACTACACCTATGTTCTTTACTTAGAAACTAGTTTGTTGTTCTAGTCATATGAATTACATGTTCATACGATCCTCTTCACTTTTACTCTTTTGAAGACTCTTCACTTCTATGGACCTATTGAATGCTCAACCCTATTCTCTACTTAGCCTTTGCTTTAGAGTTCATAAAAGCATTATACACTATTCTATGATTCATTCTTCATGATTGATTCTTGCTATCTTGAACCATACATACATTTCACATATCTTTTCTATATTTCATATGTATAGTTCATATAATATTAATCAATAAACTGATTATGAACTGCATATTATGTTCTATTATTCCCAATTAAGGGTTTCACATTTGAGACCCCAAAGTTGAACCTCAGATACCAGTTTCAACTGATTCTTAGTTGTTCTGATCTTGCCCATATGTTTCAACATCTTACTGTATGTACATTCTTACTCTGATGTGGGTCTAATTATTCAAATTCTATTCTTATTAAACTATTAATAGGATTCATTAGATCCTAGTAACGCATCCTTCCAGCCGGACCAGGCCAAACCTGAAGTCCTGAAGCCAAGAACTACAAAGGATTACTCAACTCCTATTCATCTCAGAAGTGTGGAAGAAAACTTATCCACTAACAAAAACTCATTCAAAGGTCAATTCTAGTCTACTTGTTACAAAGAATGAAATCAATAAATGCTACAACTGCATAGTGTACAACAGATATTAAAGACCCATATTTCAAAGTATTGAATATTTCAATTCAAACATATAAGAGCATTTCTATACATTTCCAACAAAATCAACATTATGAAATGTAAGTTCTATCTCTTTTTACATTTGTACTCTTAATTCTTGTTTCTTTTCTCGTTTTCTAACCCTAACATTTCTAGGGTTCCTCTCTAGCCCATTCTTCCACTGTATACCTGGCCAGGGTATACGTGAAAGAATAGACAGAGTAGCTTGTACTGGTTGATCCAAGTACTCAGATATCGGGCCAGGATATCCAAATACTCAAATCCCCAAAGCTAACATCAAACATCTCCTATCTGCCACACATAGGACTCTAACTTACTAACTTAATGGTCCTTGACAACTCACCCTAGGCTCTGATACCAAGCTGTTACACCCCGATCTCACAATTTCCTCAAATCATGAGATTAGGGCATAAGATAGGACTTATATGTAACACACACAACACCCTTAACTTTTTTTTTTCTTTTCTTTAAAACTCTTGTTTCCCCGCATTGAACCACATAACATCTTAACAAAGGAATCTGAACATTTCTTTTACTAATCAGACTTCAATAGTAAAGATACATGTATAAACATTCATGTTGTCTCTCACACCTTATGCACATAAAACTTGCTAATTAGCATACATATCAAAAGAGGAACAATATTACACATCGTAATTACAACTCTCTCTCTTATCTCTTACTGAGGACCTAGAGTGACAAGGACCGACTGACTCAACTAATCTTGTACTTAACTCTTGTAGCATATCTACACTGATGCTCTGACCATCTTCAAGTTCACGCGGTTAACCCTAAAATGTTTGAGTAGAGGGGTGAGCCTACTCGCTCAGTGAATGAGTACTTCAAGGAAACAGTCTAAGGCACTAATGTGATTACAGATATAACTTTGAATAAACGTTATGAAATTTAACAACAATAAATACTACACTGAGCAGTTCTAAAACAATATAATTGAAATAACAAAGAATGTAAATATTGCATCCAAAGAATAACTACTAGAAGACTATGCTCTAGTCTTCCTTAACTCTTTCATTCATAAGGAACTCTGTGAACCTATATGATCATATTTTAACTTATGCCCTAATCATATGCAGTGTACTCTGCATATAAAGATCCGTAGCGAGCTACGATCCCACCGTACAAGACTTAGCGACACACCCGGGAAATGCTAAGTCTGACTGCCAGCCCTGGTCTGCTGCAAGACTCTCAGGCTCACAAGGCCTCAGGCTCACAAGGCCTCACTACACTCTCAAAAGAGTGAACTCTAGACTCCTCCTCTAACCTGAGCACACAGGCGGAGAGTCTTACCGGGTTACCACCGTGACACAAGCACGGATTAATGTTGAATAACCCCTATTTACTCCAGTGCCACCGTGACACACACACGGATTATTGTTGAACACTGCCTCTCTCTATCCTCGTGCCTGTGACTCTGCATAGTTATTGTTGCAACATGAGTTTCACCCCCTGGTGCAGACCTCTCAAATGGGTTCTACGGTGTTAGGGCACCTAAGTCTAACATTAGTATTATAGATAAATGTGAACAGAAATCATAACTCATTTTACATTTCACACAAGGCTCACACGGCCTGCCATATCATATCATATAAAACATCATAGCTCATGTATTCAACATATACCATGTCTCAGTAACATCCCTTTCTAGGGCATGTCATATCTCATCACCTGCAATTTATGAGATATGTATTGAAATATAAGAAGCCCTGCAGTATGTAGATATCAACTCAGAGAGAACAAGCATATAAAGTTAAATGCAATATAAACATACAATTCAACAGTTAAGTATCACCACATCTCATATCGAGATCTTTGATGTTACCATAACATGATTCATTAAACACCCTATCCTTAGGGTTTCATTTGCTAAATAAAATAGAATTACTTGCCACTAACACTCCCCCTCAAGGTGGAGAGCATACATCATGTACATCTAGCTTGCTACACATGTAGTTGGAGGAAGGTGGAAGCAGTTCGGTGAAGATGTCACAGTCAGTTCTTCAGTCTTCACATATGGAGTGACAATCTTTTTGACACATATCAGATCGTGTACGAAGTGGCAATCAACCTCTATGTGTTTGGTGTGCTCATGAAAAACAACATTTTGCTATATGGTTTGCAATTTGATTGTCACATTTAGGGATGGTTAGAGAAAATAATGAATGCTAAGTTCATGGAGAATTAATGTCACCCATATGGCCCGATATTCTGCTTTAGTGCTGGAATGGGAAACAACTGTTTGCTTCTTACTTTGCTAGCTAATGGGATGATTTCCTAAGAGATTACAATAACCAGATGTGGATCTCCTGTCATTAACGTCCTTGGGCCAATCAGTATCAACATTCATTCATCACATGCTAACACCCTACTCTTAGGGTTTCATTCGCCTCATTCACCTTTTCATTTACCTCATTCACTTGTCACATGGCTCTCATAAGGATTTCATAGGATATAAGCATTCACTAAATAAAGATTGTTTTCAAAAAATCATATACAATCGATATATGTATGAAACCATGGAAATTGAACTAAATTTAGGTTTCCATGCTATTCACTGAGATATCATGCACCAAGGATAAAATTCAAATAAGGTAATCCATGAGGTATATCCTAACCACTTATAAGTTTACTAGTCCTTTTCAATAAGGTTGAAACTCTAGAGATATCTCAATTAGGTTAAACTCTAATTACATCATATGGTATAAATATGAAAAGCATTCATTCTAGGATGTGTTGTATACGTTTCTGATGTGGATCTACCATCAAAGAGTCATTCAAACAGAGAAGGAATTCATATCATATCAATTTGCAACAACTTAAATTAAACGGACATTTCAGGGTTTAGAATCACATACCAAGCAATTAGGGATTTGGATGCTATAATCAAATTTCGTGCATTATACTGTTTAAAGGAAGAACCCACTCACCCTAAGGTGTGAAAACACCTCAAAACTGCATCTCAACTCAGGGGATCTCGAACTCATATCAAATCCCTAGCAAATCTCCCAATTCTTCTTCCATTCAACTAGGAAACCTTGAAAATGAGGGATTATGAAGAAAGGGTGAGAAAAGAGGGAATTTCGACATCATCTTGGATCAAATCAGAGCATGGACGGAATCTTGACATGAGAGAGAAGATTCACCATAAAAGTCTATGCAAAGGATCCAAACTTACTTGATTTCACCATTCCTTGGACCGCAAAACCCTAGGTCAGTAATTCCTCCTCTTTCTCCACTCAAGCCCTAAATCTCCCTCTCTCTCTAGATTTTCATTTCTCTGGGGTGGATGACAAAGAATGAGAGCTGTGTGTGTGTGTGGTCGATCATATAAGTCAATTTGAGCTGCTTGGGTCAATTGCATATTGACCCAACACTCAACTTTAATTATATTGGCTGAATATTCAGTTATACAATGTTACTGTAATTCGTTTATTTCAGAGATCAAAAATTCTCCAACAATTATGGAAATTTAATACGTTGTTTATAATTGATCTATAAAGCTTCAGTTAAAATTTGAGATCATTTGGAGTTACCAATAAATAATTAAAAATAGAACAGTGCACTGCTATATTGCAGTCTGCAGCAGATTCGGTCGAGTTTGCCCTGCACAGAACTCGACCGACACCCTCACTGTAGAGATCAAAAGTCATCCTAAAATTATGTCAATTTAACAGAGTGTCTAAAACTGTGTTTTTCAAGCATAGTTAGAATTTGAGATCAATTGGATATACCAATAAAAATATAAAATCCAATTACCACACTGCTATAGAATTCTGGAAATATGATCGGTCAAGTTTGAAACTCGACCGATAAACAGGTCAGAACATTCTTCAAAAATTCTGATATTTACCAATGTTGTTCAGATTTTATATATACAAATCATATCAAAATTTGAAATAAATTAGAGTTACACATAAAATACTAAAAATCATTTACTGAGACACTATACTTATCAAATTCTGTATTCATATGTCATTAAAACCCTATTTTGGGCCGATTAGGGTCTATGCTTCTCAAACCCTAATTCTCAAGACAAAAGAACATTTAGACTTCTTATCATAGTTAAAACATCCTAATTGTTTTATCGTCATTAATTAGATTTCAAGAATGATTATTCCAATTAATCTTTGCAATTGTCTAGGTAAACCCTCGTTTACCAATTAAGCTCAGATGGGGTCGTAACACTCTCTCTCTCTAATGATGGCAAGAGAGAGAAGGAACACTCTCGACAATCACCTACTTTGGATACATTTCAATTTGCACCAAAGTAGCACCTAATGAACAAACTTGATCCAAACAAGCTCAAACTTGAAACGTAAGCTCTCCAAAAGCTCTAAGATCATCCCAAGAGTTTAAAGAAAGGTTCTAGGCACATGATTAAGCCAAAGAAAACATGGGTACCCCCAAACTCAGGTCAGGGACCTTACAAAATCTATCTCCTAAGAGTCAATTCCATAAGCTAGGTCCATGACTGCCTGTTATGTCCTCCATGGTGTACACATGGGTTTGGGAGCATACCCCATAAGAGAAGATGAAAATCAAAGTTGTCAGCATAAAAGCTAGTATGTGCAACATAATATAGATAGAGAAATGTAAGGGAAAAAGGGCATCAAATATTATAAGGATTCCTATAGAAGAGAAAAGTACTATCCAAGTTGATATCAAGAGAATGTGAATTTTAAATAAAATGATAATCAAGAATAGGATTTCTTTTGCCTTAAAACCATGTCACAATAATAATATCAAAGTTCATAAATAGTTGCATGGTGAGTAATAAGCAGACTAGCATATATTAAAAAGCTTGGTAGGAACCCATATGTACCCAATACCAAAGAACAGGAGGAATAAACCTTAGTCCCAAACAAATATAGATTTAGTAGGGGAATAAAACCCAATGCATGGAAGGGGAATAAAACAAAGTGCCCAATATCATATGTGGAAGGGGAATAAAATTGAGTCCACATAAGGGGAATAAAATCTAGATCCTATAAATATTACAAGTGGAAGGGGAATAAAACCCAATGCCTATATGGTGTCACTACTTCTAGTTATAACTAGTAAATCACCAATGCAAATAAGGCATGCAAGATAAAGTATAGTCAATTTGAAATGATAGGATGAGAGCATCTAATAGTTATCATGTGCGTTAAAGGACCCAATAAGAAAATATCCAATCATGTCCACAATCAAGATACAACATAAGACCACAAGAGGGTTTCACATTAGAAAATAATATTCCATTTAAGTCAATTTATCAATATAAGATTTCTACATGTGAAAGATGATCAAGATATACATTAGAGTCCAAAAAGAATATTCATCATGTTGATCAGATCAAAAGAACCATTCATGAATCACATTCTTAGAAGAGATAGGAGCTGTGTAAGGTATATGTCTCAAAAGTCTAAAAGGGAGAAAATATAGGTGATTTCTCAATATGAGTAATAGGGATGCAACATACATCAAGAGAAAGAGAAAGAGATCAATTTCTTAGTATGATTGATGGGATGCATGCAACATACCTCTAGATGGGAGTCAACTTGTCTAAATACAAATCTTAGTTCCAAGTCAAGGTTCCAAGGTTTTTAACACCGATGGTTGGAAAAGATCGCCATGAGATTACAAGTCTTTAATGATTTTTTCAATGAACTTCAATAGGAGGATGAGGGAGAAGGTTAAGAGTCATGTCCTACTAATCAAGTGATTTTTATGTGTGTGATGGTCATGGGGAGGGGTCTATATATAATTACTTGGCTTGGGTAGCAAGAAACTTATCTTTTTTGTTTAGTAGGGAAAATATGTAACATATTGTAAAAGGAGAAAAGTTGAGAACTCTTCAACAAATGATAGGAAAGAAAAAAACATTAAAAATGTCATTTCCCTTCCATTTGTTTATGTCTATGTTTTATCATGTATTTCCCATTTTTTTAACAACTTGGTCAAATAAATTGTGACTACTACATTTACAATAACGAGACCTCTAAATATCTCATTGTGTAATTATTTACTCAATATAAGCATGCATAATAATTTTATGTACAATTGTGTAGGATATACTGTTGGAATTCCTTTTATATTATTCCATTTATAAACCTCTTATATACACTTATTCATTCCATTACAAAATGACTTTCTCACAATGTTTCTCTTCTCGTGTTAGAGTCATTTACAACATATATAACAATTTTATTCCAATAAAAGATGTCTATCTAATTAATACTAGTTAGATCTAAAATTTTAAATTTGAGGCAACCATATAATTGCACATATATTTTACATTAATTATTTTTGGAGGATATAGATGCTAGTAATTTATATATCCAAAACGAATTATTATAGACATGAATTTCAAATCAAAAGGGTGTAAACATTATAAGTAACAATTTTCTTTTTGTTAATGATTTTAGGAGGTAGTAAGGATGTTTACTAAGGAAATATTTTATTCAATATTAGTATTTCTTATTTGAATTAAGTGATTGATTATATAAATTTGGGAATGTTTATTTGTTTCCAAACAAATAAATAACCAAGTTAAAATATTTATTTCCTTTATGATTTGTTAACTTTATTATTTTAATTTATTTATTGATTTAAAACATTAAGTAGAGAGAATTCGTTCTTTAAAGTTTGTTCTAATTTATTAAAATATCTCACATATTCCAAATTGTTGCAATCACCTTAGTTACATTGTATTAGGAAAGTAAATACATTTTATGATTTTCCACCATGATAAATTTTCCATATATTTAACATGCATGTACAACATTGTTTCCCCATATGTTATACCACAATTTTATTACAACTTTGCCTAAATAATATAGGTATAAGTTATACAAGTTGGTTTATACTATATGTTATATTTTTTAATAATTAATCTAATATTTTTGACTTTAGGTTACATGCTCTCTCCTAAGTAAAACCTGGATAGATAAGATTGTTAAATTATTATGAAAATTCACACATAGACTACTTTTTGTATGTCGAATTCAAATTTAGAATTTATTTCCTCTTTTCAAGTCATTAAATATATTATTTGATAACAACTCATATTTTCTTTTCTAAATGATTTTGGATAGTTAATACTGTTCAAATAATGTAAAACTTGACAACCAAGCTAAATGGGACTGAGGGACACAATTTTAGCACTATATTTGGTTTTGGAATTTACTTTTAAGAGTTCTAATATAATTAGGATTTTTATCTCATTAACGTTATGTTATTATAACATTACATAATTACCATCATTATAAAGTATTTAGAGTCCTATTATCTTCACACTATTACCAAAAGAGTTACATTTGGTTATAATGCATGGAGTTCCACATATTTACTTATTTAACATATTTAGTCCATTAATTCCTCTTTTACTTATATGTTTCCACATGAAATTTTTGATTGTTATTCTAATACATGTTTTAAGTACATTATACCTCTTGTTTAGACATTATATGAATATTAGTTAGCAAAGGAAGCGTATGTGACATATTTCATGAACTGAATCAAATGATAGAACATATACATGTTATTATATAACATGACACTTAATATGTTATATTTTTTAGGCATATACATGTTATGGGTTATCTTTTAGTTATTCATGTTATGTGCATTAAGAATGTACATTAAGGTGTAACTTTATCCTTTTTTGATCAAATCTAAAGAACCAAACATTCCAATATCCTAATCATGGGAATAGGATATCTAAAGTCGAGATGCTAGGTTTGGGTATGTTACAAATATGATGAAAAATAATATCTAGAGAGAGAGAAAGAAAGAACTAGAGAGAGGGACTTGTGTGAGAAGAACATCTTGCTACAATAGTAGTGATGGCCACTGGCTCTAGGTTGGGGAAACACATAAGAAGAGGTGAGATCATAGTTTAGAAGTCTGTTTGTGTGAGGGGGAGTGAGGAAATGTTGTACTCGGGGTTTATATAGGCGGGTATCCATGAAATTAGGGTTTATGAGGACCCAAGAACTCCATGGTGGAGGAAATGGAGGTGGATATCGAAATGTTTTTACTAGGCTTCATTAGTATCACAAAATCATGTGCAAAGGGGTCAAAATCTAGAAAGAGGAAGAATGGGACAAAAATCAGTAAAGGGGCAAGGATTGGTTATGATCTGGGTAGCTAGGGCACTCCCCCACCTAATGGGATTTTAGTTGGTTGACCCAAGGTAGGGGATGACTAGTTAACTGTCTGGACATGATCTAATGGTTAACTAACCCATCTGCAACCTGGGCTGGCCTGGGTGCAGCACATTTACGGCATAAAATGACCCAAGAAAGGGTTAAATGGGTATTTTTGGGGAGAAACCTAAAAAAATTGAAAGTATGTGTAGGGATTTCTAGTTGATCCCAAATTTGGAGCATAGCTCATGACATAGGATAGAACATGTATGTGAAATTTCAAATCTAAGTTAGCCATGATGGTTAATAAATTAATCAAAGGATTAGAGGGTGTTTTCAATATAGAGTTTTATGCGTATAGGTGTATCAACTTGATCCATATGTATACTTTTCATCTTAGAGAATCATCATAGTTTAATTGATCTAGGAAATTATTGGGAGTGAGAAAATCAAGTCAAATGAGGCTAATTTTGTAATTGGATCATACTTGTGCCAAAATGCACATTGTCACTTCCTCCCCCCATTAAGAGGAATTTTGTCCCCAAAATTCATTATTGTTAAATCTTCCAATATCTCATAATTCACATCATCATTCTCGATATCATAATCACTATGTCACAAATTGACTGGTCACATGATATGTACTTAGAGTTCAAAATTGAGATGATCGAACTGATCCAACAAAGTTATTAATTTTTCAAATCCAATTACGTGATAATTCTGAGTCGTAGGTAAATTGAGCAAGCCCAACCCAATACATGACTATATTCCAAACTCTCAAAGATATGGTGATTCCAACATCACAAGGTCGAGTCTGGAGTGTATCGGATCATAACACGTTATCGGTATATGTTCTACAAATTTTTATTTTGTTGTTCATCGTGCTACCAAAAAAGAGTCATACCAAGTCAATATACCTAACAAGAGAAAGAAGAGACGAGGAGTTTCCCTACTCAAATGGGTTCTATGGAGAAACGATGAGATGAGGGATCACCCTTTATGATTTCAAGGGATAACCTTTAAGTCAATTTCTTCATTAATTGAGGCTACGTAGAGTGAGGAACATCAACCACCATTATGAGAGGAATAGGAGGTGATTACTAGATAAAAACCTGGGCTAGACACTTCATTTTTCACCAATGTGGTCTTTTCACAATTTCCTAGGTTCAAGCTATTTTAGAAATTATTTACTTAATGTGTTTGAGAGTGTTTGGCTCTTATAACAACTGTCACGTAAACGTTCTTACATCGATCCCAATCCTAGTGTCTAGACAATGGTAGAGAGATTGAAGCGTCCATCCTTGAGAGGACCAAAGGAAATAACACACTAATATATATAATAAGAAATAATATATCTAAAGAAAAAGATTTATATGAACTAGCCAATTTTATTCATGATTTGATGAACTTGTTCTTATCATCATAGTACTAAAAAAGGAAGCATATCTTGGTCATATTTTTTAAATATGTTTGCATGATTGGCAAAATTCATGACACATGGTCACTACAAACACACATGTATGTTGTCGTTGAAATAAAAGAAATTGCATAACAAAATAGGATCTCGACATTTATATTATAAATGATGTATCAAAATTTAACCAAAGGAAATATTTCAAGAAAACTTCAGGCATTTTGTCTCATATTGAATTATACAATTTATATAGACATAAGTTCTATGATATTGGTATTAAACCTTATATACAACCCAAAGGCGATGACCTATTTACCTCCACATTAAATCCATTCATTGCACCCACATGTGTGGATATTTTTGTGTTGATATACATTATGCCTTTTCAACACCCAAAGGTGAGAGGTTGTTTCTATGTATGCATTAAACTCGACATACACCTAATGATGATGGTATGTTTGCATTCAAAGTTCAATGTAAATGTATATTGTATCTCAAGTTTATGTACATGGTCCATAAAATGTACCTACAATGAAAATAAGAACATTATATCAAACGAAGTCACTTAGTTCACACAAATAACATTATATGCCAAGAGAAAAGGAAATAACTCATAAAATAAAAGAAAACACGATCATAATATGTCAAGGATGATAATAAGTGTACCTTTACCAATGATCATAGAAGTAAGATCTTTGGGAGTTGAAAGTAGGTCAAAGTCAAATCTTGTAACAAATAATGGGTATTCATGAATTTTTAATATGATCATCAATAAGTAGGTTCAAAAGGACCAAATTAGGCTTTCTTAAGTCTCATTATTGTTCTTAGGTGTAGTATTATAATGACCCACACTTTTGAGTGTCCAAAAGACCTTAAAGTCGTAGATCATTACTCATAAATTCTAGGACCAGATTCAAGAAATAATACAAAATAGTAAACAATTTCCATAAATGAACAAATATTCACATGTTTGCATAAAAAGCTTCTCTAAGGAGTTACATAAATTTTAGAAAGAATTAAGTTTTACATGTATGATGATAAACCACTATGACTAAACCTTCATGAATAACTTTTGTGTCTTCAACATATTTATTCTATAACCTCATGTCCACGAATCAAGTATACCTGATACCTAAAATGCTGACAAACAAATATGCAATCAGTATATTTCTATACTGGTATGTGGGTTCAACCAATAATCACAAGTATACATATAAACAAACATCTTTTATTTGAACATAAGAACATAAACTTGCTTTCATATTCTAACCCATATCTAGTCTACTACCTTAGGTGTAATCACTATCCCTCTTGGTCTTGTGTGCATTACCCTTAAGATTAGTCTAACCCATGGTTCAAAATATTGTTATTTACTTTACATGATACTCATAGGAACTTTATACTTTGCAAGAAGTAAATAAACAAGCAAGCCATTTATCATTTGTTCAATCTCATCAAGAAACCTCGACAAATTCATAATTCGATACATGTATTAATAAGCATAACCACGTACCTTATGCCATTATAGAAACCATGCAGAATAACTCACATACTTTAAGAGTGCATCCAAAGATCCAAGCAACAAAGCATGCAATCAACATAATCTGAAATACACATACTACATAGGTGTCACCATGTATTCACATTACATTAACCAGATCTAGATTCACTCCTAAACTAGGGTTTAGGGTTATCTCATGTTTGGACTACTGATTAGGGTTACAAACCCTAATTCCATCATATGATGGTTTTTGAGATTCCAACCTTTAGGAAATAGTAATCATCAAATTAAGCATATTAGATTATCCATGATACCTAGATCATATTACTAGCATTAAGATCATAGCAAGGTATTCACATCAGTTTCAAAACCCTAAATCAGCATGTACTCAATTATTAATCTAGAAACATTAATTATTCACCATTATCAATGATTCCTTCATTATACATGTCTAGATCAGGTATTATCACAACATAAATGAGTCTACTCAATTAAGCATCATATTAACCAAAATCTAGGTTTTCCTTTATATTAATCACTTCAACATAGGTATTGCGTATACTTTTGGAACAAGAATCTTAATTGGGTTTTGATTATATTTTCTTTGTATTCCTCTTTTTATTGAGCAATTTGATATATAGTTTTGCTATATTTTGAGATACCATTAATTAACTAGATTAATTGCAAGATAGGTATAAACCGACCAATGGTAGGTGGCCACATAAGAAAAATTACCTTATAAGCAAAACCCACATGGCCCAGGTCCATCCAATGGACGCTCACCACCTCAGCCTTCTGCTCTAGTGTGGCCACACATAGATTAGGGGAAAAGGTCACATTAGCCCTCTCCTCACAGTGCTTAACCTTGGGGTAAACTCATCATTCGCCATCTTTCATTCTTCTACCTCGTGCAGGACCAGGCTGCAAGATAGACGGGTCAACTGAAGGGTTAACTCCCATCTCCAGTGCTCCAATCATCTGGGAGATGGATCCTTGGGCTCCCCGTAACATGCGCAAATTCAACTAGCCCTTCGCTACAACCGGCGATGGTCAGGTTTGCTCAATTCACCATCTTCCTCAAACCTGGCTGTTCACGTCAGGACAAGTTGACCGGGTGCTGGCTTCATGATTCTGGGCTGCAAAGACTCAGGCAAAGGTACATGGTCGCCTGTCGGGTTCCTCTAGATTCATTGGCCAACTTAGCACCACTGGAGAGGCCAGGGTCAGAGGAGAATGACTCGAGCTTGATGGAAAATACAAGGAACCATGACCGGGGAGACCTGGATCGTGGGATGGTTGTTCGGGCTCAGAGATTTCGAGGGAGTTTTGTTCCCCTCACGGGAGTCATCCTAGGCCCTCTTATAGGAATCAGTGTGATCCATGTAATGGCTTGCCTCCCACATTAGAGTTCACGAGTCCAAAGAATTGGGGGTCATTGTGTCACGAGGAAATATTGCCAAATTCAAGATTCGTAGGATCCGATTTGACCTCTTGATGTGGAGTGGATAACTACTAAATTTATCCAGAGAGGGGAAGAGGTGTCCCCGAATCTCTTGTTTCTTCCTCCGGGGTCACGGTCCAGAGATTGGGCAGAGGAGATAAGCTCTCGCTCATGGTCTCACCCAGATCCAGAGTCCCGATCCGAGTGGACTCCCCCTACATATCTTTTCTTTCTTTTTATAATTCTTTTAGGAAAAACCCCATTATCTCATATTAATTATCTATATCAAGTAGTAGCTCCAATAAATCCCAAACTTTGGCATAATCTTGTTATTGTTATTATCCATCTCCATGATAAATATTAGTTCAATACCGGTCTTTTGGTTATATCAAGCTCTCCCTTCAAGAAAACACTAGATTATTATATAATTAATTACCTAGGTCACAAAGCATCTTAGAAAGTTCCAGAATTTCTCCCAGCATTTTATATTATGATTATATATCAAATGAAATTATATTTAGCATATATGATGAGCACAAAATGCTCATTTCCTAATTTTATATCCCAGGGACTCATTTGTAAACCCTAATTAACCAATGGGATGAAAAGTGTCCCTAAGGCCCATGAACCATGTATTGGGCCCTCCAAAGGTTGCATGAGCTTAATTACATTCTTAGTTACCAAACTTGAGGCCTTGGTAACCATTGCATCTTATATTAGCCTCATTTGAACATATATGTTCAAAAGCATGTTATTTCCTTAAATTGAACATTTATTATCAGTTTAGGGTTTGGAATCATCAACCAAGATCCCTGAAATCACTTCATTATTATATGTTCCCTTATTCATTGAGGCTTGAAATCTACAAATTTCAAGGATGTAACATTCACCCCTCCTTAAAAGGAAATTTTCCCTCACAATTTAGGCGTACTAAGCCTAGGTGAATGATGACTTAATTATCTTTAAAACTTAGGATAGCACCCCACTTAGATATCTTTAACAACTTTTCCATAGCATATCAATTTTTATTTTATTACTAAGATTGGCACTTGAATTTAAATTCAAATATATCCACATATATAGTATACACATCTTATCATCGCTTGATGATTTTATTCTTATTTTGTGATCTCAATTTCACTTGGTGATTTATCTTTTCACCTAGTTTCCAACCTATTATTCATTATTTTCACATGAGGGTGAGGTGACAACTCTAACCCTAGTTCATGTCATTACACATTCAATGTAGGATATTCATCCTCTGTATCTCAATTTTAGGCATAACGTGTGTCTATCCAATCTCCCTCGCTCATAATGAGATCAAATAAGCACTTGACTACAACACAAACACAAAGTTCATTCCATTCCAAGAAAGGAGATGGTACATCCACATATTATCTTTCAATTTCACATATTAAGTTGAATCATGCATGTTATGACTCTAAACTTACTTGTTCTTTATTTCATAGTATTTGTATATTCCATGGAGTCATGTGTCCCTTTTCTTACTCTTAAGTTAGGGTACAACTTCTCTCAAGTTTTCATGACTTCATTGTATATTTTTTATTTACACCTCATGTTTTATAAGTCGAGCCAATTCCTTGAGGTCTCTAGGGGTATAGATACCTTTGGAGTGATCTCATCCTTATGCATCAAGGGAGTGTCTTTCACATTCAGCCTTTTGAGCCACATGAACATCATGAAGGTGGCCAACCTCCTGAGACATGAGCCTAGGGCAAACCTAACTGTTACCTCCCTACCACTTGGTCATGTGCATTCAGGGTATATCAACTCCCAACCCATCGGTCCTATGTACCTCTAATACACCCTACTCGACCCTAGGATTGCATTAGGACTCTACCCTCGGCGAAGGGTTTCTTTGAGATGTCACATCTTTTAAGAACATTATTCTCTTGTATAATTCTTTAACCCATATTGCCTTCATATTTCTATTTTGAGTACACATTATGTAGTGTAGTCCCAACATTGGGATCGAGCCACCTTCCCTCCAGGGCTTGGTGCCATGTCAGTCTCCCCCTTGGGCTTGACCTTATGTGATCTTCCCCTCCAAGGGCTTGATCCTAAACAACTGCACTATGGACTTGGGTCACCTTACCTTCCTAGGCTTGGTGCCTTACTGATCTTCCCTCCTGGGCTTTACCATTTCATGACCTTCCTTTCTTGGGCTTGGTCGTCCACTCAGCCACCTTCCCTCTTGGGCTTGGTGCCTTACTGGTCTTCCCAATCCTAGGCTTGACCAATTGTGTTACTCAGAGATGGCATACTTGGGTTCAAAGATTGTAAGTTCTTTCATCTTTAAATCTTTAACACTTCACCCCTCTAGGTGAGGATTAAGGTTATCTCAATACTTAAATATGTTTATTAAACTTACCTTTTATGGGAAAGTCCTACCCTAAGGAGCCTTCTTGGCTCATAGGAGGGAGTTAGGCTCTCTAGACACAGCCTGACCCCAAGACCTAAGGTTTTGCCTCCCTCTTAGGCCATCTTCCCACTCTTATGTTGACCCACCCCAGGTTGGCACACTAACCCTAAAGGTTTCATTTTTTCTTCTTCTTTTCTTTCATCATTATGCATTTTTTTTCATTATAATTTTTCAACCCATATTTGCTCAATTTCTGGGATACCCCCGCATGCTTTATGTACATTCAATGAACTTGGGCCACCTTCCCCTCCAGGGGCTTGGTGCTACATCGACCTTCCCCTCCAGGTGCTTGGCCAAC
This sequence comes from Alisma plantago-aquatica, assembly GCA_963693085.1. Lineage (NCBI taxonomy): Eukaryota > Viridiplantae > Streptophyta > Magnoliopsida > Alismatales > Alismataceae > Alisma > Alisma plantago-aquatica. The sequence continues at coordinate 789,849,323 of OY856410.1, read as the reverse complement.
ATCGCCAAACTTCTAGGGACAACATGAGGGGCTTGAACAAGTTATATTCAAACTTTCATTTTCATATATATATATATATATATATATATATATATATATATATATATATATAACTATTGGGTTCATATATTTCTTAGGACCTCTTACATAAGTGTTATGCTCCTCGTGCACACATGCATGGGAAATTGGGTCACCTAAACCCATCCCTTTATCTTTCTTATTCCTGATTTAAAGTTTCATATGGGTGGTGTCCCATACCACCTCACCATTCTCGTTATTTAAGGTTAAGGTTTTAGGGTTTGGGTTAGGGACTATACTTTACCTCTCAGAGTTTCCATATCCCTTGATCCACTATAGTTTTCATACCCTAATTGAAGTCCTTCCTCTATGAAAGGGCTTACCCATACTTGTATCTTTCTAGTGTCTACCCTCTCTAGAGGGACCTACATAAAATGTTATATCCTTCCACATTTACTTCTCTAATTAAAAATTTCTTTTCAAGGCTTATTAAGTAAGAGGTTAGAAGTAGAAAAAATTTGATATGAGAAACCTAAAAGAAAATTATGCTTTACTAATTTTTTCTCTTAAATTTCTAAGGATGATTTGAAATCATAAACTATTAACTATTAGTTGATGAATCTGTGCTCTGATACCAAATGTAATGACCCACACTTTTGAGTGTCCAAAAGAACTTAAAATCACAAATCATTACTCATAAATTCCAGGATCAGATTTAAGAAATAATATAGAATAGTAAACAATTTCCCTAAATGAACAAATCTTCACATGTTTGCATAAAAAGCTCCTCTAAGGAGTTACATAAATTTTAGAAAGAATTAACTTGTACATGTATGATGAGACACCACTATGACTAAACCTTCATGAATAACTTTAGTGTCTTCAACATCTTTATTTTGTAACCTTATGTCCACAAATCAAGTATACCTGATACCTAAAATGTTGACAAACAAATACATGGTCAATATATTTCTATACTTGTACATATGTTCAACCAATAATCACAAGTACACATATAAACAAACATCTTTTATTTGAACATTAGAACACAAACTTGCTTTAATATTCTAACCCATATAGGGTATACTACCTTAGGTGTAATCATTGTCCCTCTTGGGATCGTGTGCCCCTTAAGATCAGTCTAACCCATGATTTAGAATATTGTTATTTACTTTACATGATACTCATAGGAACTTTATATTTTGTAAGAAGTAAATAAATAAGCAAGCAATATATCATTCATTCAATCTCATCGAGAAACCTTGGAAAACTCAGAATTCGATACATGTATTCATGAGTGTAACCATGTACCTTATGCCATTGCAGAAACCATGCAAAATAACTCATGTACTTTAAGAGTGCATCCAAACATCGAAGAAACAAAGCATGCAATCAACATAATCTGAAGCATGCATACTACATAGGTGTCACCATGTATTCACATTACATTAATAAGATTTAGATTCTCTACTAAACTAGGGTTTAGGGTTATCTCATGGTTGGACTACAGATTAGGGTTACAAACCCTAATTCCATCATATCATGGGTTTTAAGATTACAACCTTTAGTTATGCATATTAGGTGAAACCCTAATCATCAAATTAAGCATATTAGATTATCCATGATACCTAGACCATATTACTAGCATTGAGATAATAGCAAGGTATTCACATCGGTTTGAAAACCCAAAATTGGCATGTACATGGTTATTAATCTAGAAACATCAATTATTCATCATTATCAATGATTTCTTCATTATACATGTCTAAATCAGGTATTATCATAACATAAACGAGCCTACTCAATTGAGCATCATATTAACTAAAATCTAGGTTTTCTTTTATACTAATCACTTCAACATAGATATTGCATATACTTTTGGAACAGGAAACTTAATTGGGTTCTGATTATATTTTTCTTTGGATTCCTCTCATTTTTAGAGCAATTTTATATATAGTTTTGCTATATTCTGAGTTACCATTAATTAACTATATTAATTGCAAGATAGGTATAAACTGACCAATGGTAGGTGGCCATGTAAGCAAAATTACCTTATAAGAAAAGCCACGTGCCCAGGTCCATCTAATGGACGCTCACCACCTCAGCCTTCTGCTCTAGCGTGGATACAAGTATATTAGGGGAAAATGTCACATTAGCCCTCTCCTCACAGTGTTTAATCTTAGGGTAAACTCATCATTTGCCATCTTTCGTTCTTTTACCTCGCACAAGACCAAGCTGCGTGACAGACGAGTCAACCAAAGGGTTGAATCCCACCTCCAGTGCTTCGATCGTCTGGAGATGGATCCCTAGGATCTACTTGACCTGGGCGAATTCATCCAACCCTTTGCTACAACTACCGGTGGTCAGGTTTGCTCAATTCACCATCTTCCTCGAACTTGGCCGTTCACGTTGAGACAAGTTGACCGGGTGTTGGCTTCATGATTCTGGGCCACAAAGACTCAGGCGAAGGTACATGGTCGTCTACCAGGTTCTTCTAGATTCATTGGCCATCTCAACACCACTAGAGAGGCCAGGGTCAGGGGAGAATGAGTCGAGCTTGATGGAAGATACAAGGAACCATGACCAGTGATATCGAGATTGTGGGATTGTTGTTCAGGCTTAGAGATTTTGAGGGAGTTTTGCTCCCCTTCGGGAGTCATCCTAGGTCCTCTTATAGGAATCGGTGTGAGCCATGTAGTGGCCTGCCCTCCCATATTAGAGTTCAGGAGTCCACAGAATTGGAGATCATTGAGTCATGAGGAAATACCGCCAAATTCAGGACTCATAGGATCTAGTTTGACCTCCAGATGAGAAGGGAGTGGATAACTGCTAAAGTTTTCAACTGGACAAGGGAAGAGGTGTCCCGAAACTCTTATTTCTTCCCGTGGAGTCATGGTCCAAAGACCGAGCAGAGGAGACAAGCTCTCATTAGCGGTCTTGCCCGGATCCAAAATCCAGATTCAAATGGACTCCCTCCCTACATATATTTTCTTCCTTTTTATACTTCTTTTAGGAAAAACCCCATTATATCATATTAATTCTCTATATCAGGTAGTAGCTCCAACAAATCCTAAACTCTGGCATAATCTTTTTATTGTTATTATCCATCTCCAAGACAAATATTAGGTCAAAACCAATCTTTTGGTTATATCAAGCTTGCCTTTCAAGAAAACACTCGATAATTATATAATTAATTACCAAGGTCACACAAAATCTTATAAAAATCTAGAATTTCTATCATCATTTGATATTATGATTATCTATCAAATTAAATTATCTTTAGCATATATCATGAGAACGAAATACTCGTTTCCCAATTTTATATCCTAGGGACTCATTTGTAAACCCTCATTAACCAATTGGGATGAAAAGTGTCCCTAAGGCCCATGAACCATCTATTGGTCCCTCCAAAGGTTACATGAGCTTAATTACATTCTTAATTACCAAACTTGAGGCTTTGGTAACCAGTGCATCTTATATTAGCCTCCTTTTAGCACATATGTTCAAAACCACATTATTTGCTTAAATTGAACATTTATTATGAGTCTAGGGTTTGGAATCATCAACCAAGATCCCTCAAATCACTTCATTGTTATATGTTCCCTAATTTATTTAGGCTCGAATTCTAAAAATATCATGGATTTAACAAGTACTCCATCAACAACCAATTTTCCCAATTCATCAAGTTTTTGAATACCAATATAATTTTCTTACATCATCTTTATCAATGTTGATGGATGGTCCACACCTAATCCATAATGTGCACTAAATCTCTAATAATAACCAAAGGTGAAGTCCAAGGTTCATGGTTAAGGTGTTCACAAGTTTTGATAAGATAATAATGATTTGATTGCATAGATATTCATGAGTACACGTACCAAAAGTTGATAATAGTGAGCATGAATATCAACAATTCTAAATTTAGGATACAACTACTAGATGTTACTTAAGTGGTGGATCTAGTGACTTGGATTCATAATCATCAAAGTTAAATGGTTTGACATAGTCAAGTAATCATTAATTTTATGATAAATATGTAGGTTTTTATATAAAGATACAAATTTTGATCTGAAAGTCACCATTAAAGATTATCAAATAACTTTTCAAACATGGATTGAAATTTTATGTTAAAAGTAGTTTCATCATGTCTGCTCATTCTGGAAACCAAAACATACTATAATTTTATCAAATTCTGATAAACGATGCATGAGATATGACCAACATAATATCTATATATATAGAGAGAGAGAGAGAGGTAGAAAGCACTAGATAGAGAGGGACCTATGCAAGAAGAACAACCTACTACATTTGTAGTGATGTTTTCCAGCCCTAGATTGGTGAAACCCATGAGGGGGAGAGAGCACAATCTAGAAGTCTATTTGTGTGCATGGGAGCAAGGAAACGCCAAACTCATGGTTTATATAGCTGGATAGACATGGGATTAGCATTTTATGAGGACCATAAATTTCCATGGTGATGGGCCTCATAACTTCTGGAAAAGGCTTGATTGGGAACACAAAAACATGTGAAAATGGGCCAAAATCTCTAAATAGGAATAATGGGAAAAATGTGAAATGGGGAAAGGATTAATCCTTGTCCGAGTAGATAGGGTAACCCCCACCAGGCAGCCTGTAGTAGGTCAACTTGAGGTAGGGGATGAACAACTGATTGTCTAGTCATGATATGAGGGTCGACAGATCTATCCTCTACAGGGCTGGCTTGGGCACAACCCATTAAGGGCATAAAAGGACACAACATAGGTTTAAAATGGTGTTTGGGAGTAAACTTGAAAATTTCATAAGTATTTGTAGGGAACTCTAGTTGATACCAAATTTGGAAAATAGCTTCATGATAGAGGGTATAACATGTATGCAAATTTTAGATCAAAGTTATCTATGATGAGATTAATAAATTGATTAAAGGATTAGAGTATGGTTCAAAATAGGGTTTTATGAATATAGGTATATTAAACTGTTTCAAATGTGGAATTTTCAACTTTGAGGATCATTATAGAGTAATTGATCAAGGAAATTATTAGGAGTGAGAAAATCAATAAAATGAGGGTAAATGTGTAATTGGATCATAGTTGTGCCAAAATGCACATTATCACAATGAACTACAAATATAATCACCCTCGATATCTAATGGTTGAACACCAAGAGAGTGACCAAAAACTAATCTAATAAGTTGAAAAGAGATGAATGTTGGGACAATCACCATGGAGTCCATTGCTAGAACAAGGTTATTCAATCCCTTTAGCTTACAAAGGCATAATGGTTACTCATTTCATAATCAAGCATAATGTTTCATGCTTAAGGGCATAACCCACAATTAGGGTTTACTGTTCACATTATGACATTTCCATAGATTAGGGTTTACTATTCACATTATAATGAATTAAGATCATACCATCATCATGTATGAGGATTACTTCCATTAATGCCCTCAAATTAGGTTAAGATTCATTAACCATCATAATTAGGGTTTTTATGATCTCACTATGATGGATCATATCCTAATTAGATGCATTCACACACATTGGAAGCTTGTTACTTGATTCTCATTTATATAAAGAGTCTTCTCTCTCTTGTTTCTATAAGATGATGTTTGCATCACCTTGATTAGACTAAGTCAAATCAATATTGACCTCATGGATTTTGTCATTACTATTGTGGTTATCAAGGTTCACTTGTTCAAAGGGTGTTAGTCACTCTATCCCATCAAGGGTACTTTTGTAATGTTCACCATTAACTATAACATACATTAATCCACTAATTACTTGGTCCCTTAATCACTTTAGGTATCTTTGAGGTTTAGGTTAATCATCTACTAAACCATCTTGACCACTAAGCTATCAAACGTTCTTGACCTTTATAGACCTCAAACGGTCTTGCATATTCAACCACCAAACGGTCTTGGATAGACCTTGAAACCATTTGGTGTTTTTGACCGTTTGGTCTGGTTTGACTTTTGAAACCGTTTGGTAAAGTACGCACTCAAGACCGTTTGCCCTAGGTGGGGTGAAGACCGTTTGGTCATGAAGACCGTTTGGTCATGATTGATTTTGAAACCGCATGGGCATAACCAACTTTGAAACCGCATGAGCACCAAATGGTTTGGGATCGTTTGGTCCCAAACGGTCTTGAGACCGTTTGGTCCAAACCACCTCTAAACTGCATGGACCAAAACGTTTCTTAATCACTTCAATTGCAACAGGGTTTCCAATGTTGAACTCCTCAATTGGTCATGCACTTGGTAGCCACTTATCAATTGAGTCAATTAGGTCAACCCTCAACTAATTTGACACTTAATTGACCCTGAATTGATCATCAATTAGGGCTTGGATCGATTGGATTAGGGTTTGAAATCGATGGCCCTTCAACATACTTCAACATGAGTCTAATTGATTTGGAACCATTGAATCATCATTCAGTTTGGTCATGACCTGACCCCAAACGGTCTTGGGATCATTTCGATGACCTCCAAACGGTCTTGAGACCTTTTGCCCAACTCAAAACTAAAAACTAACTCAACCAATTAAGGTTTAGCTCATTAGATTTATCATTAGGCCAACAATCAATTGTACATCAATTTGTTACCTTTAGTTCTTCAACCACTTGACCATAGTCAACCCTAGACCTCCAAATGGTCTTGGGTGATCACTAAACGGTCTTGAGACCATTTGGGTGATCCCCAAATGGTTTTGAAACCGTTTGGGCCACTCAACCCAAACTTCAACCTAATTCAATTATTGAAATCAGCAATTAACCCGATTAGGGTTTAGATGGTTGATGTGCCTTCAATTGGTGAACCATTTGGAATTAATGGATGATTTTTGGTAGGAAATTAGTCCATATTATTCACAATAGACCTCCAAACGGTCAATGCCTGGTCAATGAATCCAAACGGTCTTGGACCGTTTGCTTTCATGCGGTTTGGTTGAAACCATTTGCATTCAAACGGGTTGAAACTGTTTGCTCCCAAACGGTTTGGCAAACCGTTTGCAAAAGTTGGGAGACCGTTTGCTAAAGTTGCTTTTTGGATAAACATTGGTTTTAACATCATCATCTTCTACCTCAAGAATAGGGGCTGTTCTTCACGGAAACACTTGCAAGAACACACAAAGGTGTCTAAAGAAGAAGAATAAGCAACATTTCTAAGAAAGAAGGATGCAATAACAAAGCTTAAGGGTTAGAATTATAAAACCCGCCTTTAGATCTGATCTAGAGCTCCAAGATTCGCATCTTTAATGGTTGATGAAGCTACAATGGTTGTCCAAGGTCCGTTCTTCAAGTTTTGGATGGAGAAGATGGCTAGAAAGAAGAATTGTGTAAAGAAAACCAATAAACCAACCTTGTATTAGGATTTCCACCATGAATTCGAGATATGTGATGGTCCTTGCTTACCAAATCAATTTGGTCATCTTCCTTCTGGTCCAGAGCTTCTTCATGGTCGGTCAAAGCAAGAAGATGAGAAAAGAAACTAAGGGAAACGATCCCTTGCTTTGTTTTTAAGGATGCCTTATATATTTATGGGTATTTTCAAGGAAAAGAAGATTATTTCCTTTATTTCTCAAACATATCCACCAAGTCCTCCTTCGCTTCTTGGCCACATTTCCTCCTTCTATCCTTATGCAAAACTCCTCCATTATCCAAGGTTAAAAGGAAAAGAAACCAATTACCTTATTAAGTTATATATATATATATATATATATATATATATATATATATATATATATATATATATATATATATATTAAAGGGCCATTTGCTTAAGTCTTCATTATTTTAATATCAAGATTATCTTTCTTACTTCAACATTCAAATGAGGCGCCCCTCTCATTTTATTTGCTCTAATTGATGCCAAGAAACATGAGAGATACTCTAGAGGATACATTTTACATGTTGCACCCTAGGTTTTGGGTAAATTGCACTTTACATCAAAACTAGGTTTTAAAGCACAAGGATTTCCCTACAAGATATATCTTGGTGCTCAAGCTTTTGGAATCCATACCACTACATAATATTCATTCTTATGATGTCACAACATCAGAGGAACATCTTAACATGTGAAAATTGCAATTAAACCCCTCAACTTGGGTAATTTGCACTTTAATCCATTATAAACAAAATAATGTTGCAATATTATCCAGAAAGGACTGAAATGGAAATATAAGTTCCTCAAAAGCTTTAGTTACATTACAACAAATAAACACAAGCATCTAATCACTTAATTTAGGCAAAACACCTAGGGTTAGTACATAACCCAGGTCAGGGATGTTACATTGCCAATTTTGTGTCCAGGTGTCTGACATGCCAAAGGATCAAGGCCGAACATCAGAGACCAGGCGGTCTACTACAACCCCTTGAAATACCAGAATGGAAATGGGAACACATCACCATGGATTTCATGGTGGGATTACCTAGGACCAGGAAGGGATACAATGTTGCATGGGTCATAGTGGATCGTCTCACCAAGTCAACTCATTTTCTTCCTGTGAAGACTACTGCAAAGGTTTCCGAGTTGGCTAACCTCTACATACGGGAGAATGTGCGTCTGCATGGATTCCCCGTGTCTATTGTCTCGGAAAGGGACCCAAAGTTCACATCAAAGTTGTGGAAGCAGATTCAAGAGGAATTGGGCACCAAGTTGAACTTCAATATGGCCTACCATCCGCAAACAGATGGGCAGTCAGAGCGTACAGTACAGATTCTAGAGGATCTTCTACGATCTTATGTTCTCGATTGAGAAGGCTCGTGGGACTATTACTTGCCTTTAGCTGAGTTTGCCTATAATAATATCTATCAGGAAAGCATTGGAATGCCTCCCTATGAAGCTCTTTATGGCCGACCATGTAGATCTCCATTACACTGGGATGACGTCAGAGAACATACCCTGATGAAATCCGAGGAGATGCAGTTGTATACTGTTAAGGTTGCACTGATTAGGCAGAGAATGAAGCTGGCACAGGATAGACAACAGTCTTATGCAGATGCTCACCATCAAGAACGTTAGTTTAAGGAAGGTGACCATGCATTTCTGAAGATCTGACCTATTCGAGCTTTGGCCAAGAACAAAGGAAAGCTCAGTCCTCGTTATGTTGGACCCTTCGAGATTCTAGAAAGGGTTGGTGAATGTGCCTATCATATTGCTTTTCCACCTCAGTATAGTGCCATGCATAATGTGTTTCACGTATATAATTTGAAGCCCTATGTGAAGGACCCCAGTCACATCTTGAATCATGAGCCTCTCGAGTTGAAGGATGATCTGTCATATGCTGAGTCCCCAATCAGAATTCTTGACTTCAAGTCAAAGGAGCTTCGCAGTAATCGATGTATAGATATGGTGAAAGTTCTCTGGAGCCACCATGATGAAGCAGATGTCACTTGGGAATTGAAGACTGAGGTCGAGAAGAAGTATCCACATCTTTTTCAGGACGCTTGAATTTTGGGGACAAAATTCTTAAAAGGAGGGGAGAATGTGACAGAGTGAGTTTTTATATATATATTATTTAGTTTCTCTCTCCTACAATTTCAATTATTCCTTTTATGCCCTCAATCGTCCCTCGCTCCAAATTGATTATATGGTGTATCAATTTCATATAATGACATCTCTAGTATCTGTTAGACCCATGTTTAATGCAAAATGACATTTAGTCAATTGACATAGTTAATAATCAAATTTTAACTCCAATTTTGCACCTTAGCTACATCATAACATTTTAGAGCTATGCCATAAATCTCATTACAATCAGATTTACCAATTTAGAGTTATTTACATTTGAAAATCATGTGTATAATACCATCTAGTAGCTCTAGGACCTAGGTTTTGATTTAATTGATCAAAATCTTGTCACGCGGCCCATTTTATTGCTTGGGAACTGACCACTTATCTGGGTTTTTACCCCAGCCATCCGATTGGAAGGACTCGGATCTGCTCAGGGATCCAAGGGTCGAGGACCCCGTCTCCTACCTTCTTCCTTCGTCGGCTTCAACCCCCAACTGAGCGCCAACCCCAACAGCCACCTCGTGCGCCCAACACCCAAAACGCCCGCGTGAGATTTGGGAGGAGAAACTCCCCTCGTCGAGACAAAGTTAGTGACCCCTCGCTCGACGCCCCTCATGCTCGGAATAGGGATAACGAACCCCACCTTCCTCACACCTCTCACTGGCGGTGGTGGCCAATTTTAGGGCTTCCCCTTCTAGCGCCCCCCCACACCTATTTAAGGAGCCCAGTAGCTCTGCCAACTCCCTTTTAGTCACAAGGACCTCTCAATTACAACAAAGATCACCTCTACCTCCCTGACCTCAAGCACCTCACCTCGTCTGACCCCAGTCTCCTCCTTCACTCCAGGAGCATCTTTCTTCCAATTCACCACAACTACACCATCCTGGGATCTCGGCGAGTCAAGGAGCACCTTCAGTTGGTGTCGTGGAGGCCCAGAGCCTCGGGTTGACTAGCCACCGCAGCTGAACTCCAGAAGCTTCACGCCGGTGAGGTTGGAGCCACCTCAGAGCTACAGGAAGCTTGCAAGTCCATCAGTAGACCTCCACGGAGCCTTTGACTCCCTCAATTCAACCAGAGGGTAGGTAAACCTCAACTTCACTCCTTGACCCGTTCTCATCCTGTTTTGATAAAAAATGATGCCCTGACCACCATTGCTGGTGAGTTCGACCTCCTCACAACTGCCATCAGTCGGCGAACTCAACTCGATCGCCAGCATAACCCAGCTCATCCTAGGAACCACCTCCGATCGAACTAGCTCTCCCCTGATCCCTCGTTGCAGCCATGACGCAAGCAGAAACATTCATACTAATGTTGTTACCCTCTCGCCCTTACCCGTATATGAGTCCAACATATGGAGTCAGGGGTATTCCTGACTTTAGATCATAACCTATCCCTCTTCGGATGAGCGCATGCTCGCGGGTCAGTGAGCGGGTCCGGTTGGTCAGATCCCTCGCATGATCCACGAGGCAGAGTTCGTATATCTTTTTTTATTTTCGTTTAATTCCTTAAAATTTCCTGATTGGTCATAACTTATGAAAACCCTATAAAATAGTAGGATTTTCAGAAATTATCAAATAAATATACCATTTTCATCAAAAAAATCCACGCTATCTAAATAAAATATAATCATGTCCTAGATCTAAGTCCTTTTCGAAAAGTATGGCCTACAATCACTAACGACCTTTTAATGCATTTTCTTTGTGTAATAAAAGTCACCCCAAGATGAGATCTGACTTATAGGAATCTTAAACTTTGATTGGGATCCCTGATCATCATGATATTTGAAACTATAATCTATGAAGGATACCAGATTAAATAGTTCAGAAAAACCCTAATTTCTAATTTTTCTCACCTTATTATGAATACTATAAACAATTTATGTAAAACCCTAATAACTTAAATGTCCTTGAATAACCTGGATGACTCTAATCTCAGAACCCAACTCTGAATCATAAGTATCTTAAAGTGATACCCCAAATAACCTAAACCCTAAATATAATCCCTACTGTAGATTGATGAAAACCCATGGTGACCTTAGTGTTTTGATTATTTTTTTCAGGGTGATCTACTACCTTTCTCATAACCTAGGAATTGTGGAATCCAGATATGAAAGTTGAAGGTACGTGGATATAATTATATGACTAGATTTGTTGGATGTTAAATATATGTACTTTCTTTCTTGTATTTGAAATACATTACTGGATGTAGATGTATGCATATCGACAATTTCAGCCTTGAACAATTGAGAATATAAATGAACAAGAAAATGAAATGTAGTTACTAGTGGTGCTCATTAATCTCCCTATTAGAGAGGGAAAGCATTAATGTTGACCAGCACCTCCCTAATGGTACAAGGTATGTAGGGAGATCCCTAATGGTACAAGGTATGTAGGGACAGGGCCCAATATTTATGTTTGTGCTAAGTCCACTATAGTAATGCATATTCATTCTAAATGTGGCTAATAACTTGGGATTGCCTGATTTTCCACCTTTAAATAACGTTTTCTTTCTCTTTCTTCAATTTTGAGTATTTTATATGCCAGCATAGTATATCTTTTAATTCCATGTACCAACTTTGTTGATGTTTTTGTTTCTCGTATTTTCTAGGTGCAAGGAACAATTGACAAACAAAGTGAAATGCATGCTCAAAGTACCTGAAGGCACAAATAATAAGCACGGAGGATTTATTAGATAGATCTATTCCTCTTACCTCATTCTTGCTAGATGTTAGTTTATTTATTTTCCTAGATGATGTTGAGGATGATTGAGATCCTATGTAATAATCATATTTTCTTTCTCATAGACTTATTCTTCCTCTTTCTCAATTATTAGTATTTAAGACTTTATCTTTTATCAATAAATGAAGTGTTGTGTGGCTATCTATTGATGATGTGAACATGATCATGGCTTATCTATGATTTTAGTTGATTATCCTCATTTCTTATATTTTCCCTTTTGACATTTATAGATATGATTGCACACATATCTGTGTATGTCATTAAGGAAAGTATATAGAAATTGGGGTCGTCACAAGTACTCCCAAATCCATCTTCTCCAACCTGAATCTGGAGGTTCGACCCAACCACTCCGGCCTTTGTAGAGAAGGGGGAGATCTAGGACTATATTGGATCAAGGGCTCTAGAGGGGGGGTGGTGAATAGAGCTTTACAATTCTCACAAAATGGATTAGACCACCAAATTATATTAAGTGCATGAACTTAAACAAATAGCAATTTGATGTCTTAACTAGCAAGCATAGCAAGGATGAGTGACAAGGAAGAGCATGCACTTAGACAAGGTGGTTTAGAGTGGTTCCATGTCCTAACTAGGAGCAATGTCAGTCCACTACCTAGAGGTGGTTAATCTCTTGGATTTGCAATCTTGGTACTCTTATATTCCATCATAAGATTACAAGACAAATCCACAACATCCAAGGGCTTAGTACCTCAAGCAAGGATATTCAACCTATAGAAGGAGCTTACCCACTCGAACCATGGAGTCTTCAGCCATCAACATGGACTTACCCACTCCTTCTTCAAGTATTTGGCCTTCAAGGGATTAACTATCCTCCTTGAGTGCTTGCCTTTCCTGTCTCCTTCACTTGGAGATCTGGAACACCTTGCCTTCTTCAACCTTGAAGAACAACAACTCCTTCTCCTTCACTCGGAGAAGATCTTCAACCTTTTCTTCAATAAGGAAAGGGGGTAGGAAGATGGTAGAGGAGAGATTTACATCAATACAAGGAGTATCTCTCTTACAAAGGAACCTATCTCACTCATACTCACGAATTTGACTTGAAGGTAGAGAGAGAAAGGGGCTCAAAGGGTTAGAACACTCTCAACTAAGCTAGGACCAAGCATGTAGTGAATGAGCAACCTTGAAATGAACTCCAAGAGGTCCTATGTAACGACCCCACCTCCTGGTAACCCCCAATTAAGGGAGACTGAAAGGTCGGCGCCGTTATCCAATTAACATGATAAAAGGTTCAACAAATAATCAATAATAATTATGAAATTCTACTAACTAACTGGAATTTGGTATAAAATTAAAACTTTTCTTACCTTTGAAAACTTTAGAAATCTATCTATCTAGAGCTTGAATTATTGTATCTAATCCTCCTTGCACTTTAATTCTTATTTCCACAATGTGTCACTTTACTGTTTGTTCTTTCAATTGTTGTTCCTAAAACGCCGAAAAACAAAATGTCAGTCAGTATATCGAAATATATTGGTATGTCGGAACAACCAAAACCTTACAAATATGTCTTACAATTTAATAATCACAATCAAATTAATTAACAAGCCAATTTACACTTTTCAGTATGACATTCTCCACTGCTTTTGCCCTAACCCTGGCATACCCACCTTAGGGTTTCCTTTGCCAATGACTTAAGGCCACCTTCTCAATCCTGAGCTTGGTGCCTGGGGGTCACCACCCATGGTTCCCACTAGTCATGCAATATCATAGGCCACCTTCTCATTCCCAAGCTTGGTGCCTGGGGTCACCACTCAAGGTGTCCATTGGTCTACCCATCTGGGCCTGACCTTTGGCATCATCCATCAGGGTGGCATGTAGGTGCGAGAATACATACTTCTATTTTTAATGTGATAATCATAGTGACTTTATGATTTGCAAGTATGAACATCCAAACAGATAATTTGCATTCAATGCGATTAACCATCCGGAAAATCCTCGGGAAACTAAGGAAGTTATTCATAATTAACCACATACCTGTTAAGCAGACTTGAATGCAGAAATAACTCAATCAATCAGGAATCAAAAAAGCACACACACAGAATCCTAAAAAAGGCATTCAATTTCTCTATTATTAATCATGTCATCATGATTCATTAATTCTAATGGCTTCCTAGGTTATTTGTCCTTTTTAGGGTTTTGACCATAATTAGGGTTTCACTTCCTTTTTATTACTTTTACCTTACTTTTATCAAATATCCATCAAACCCTAATTATCTTGTCCTATTTTCCATTAAGGTCCTAAAGATCAGGTTTGGACCATAAAAACCGTAATTTTCAGATTACTATATCCTTTCTTATCTTTTTCTCTAATTTAGGGTTTCTAAACTTGTTAATCAACATATTGAGTTAAAAAACCCTAAACTTGTAATTCAATCATCAAAATAGGTTAAAACCATCTTAATCATTAATCAAGATAACTATGCTCGAATTGATCTATTTGCAATACTAAATATATCCTTGATTAATTATTAATCTTTCTATCCACAATTTAATACCTTTTTCACCCCAAAAAATATACACTTTTACAAAATTATACCGATTTAGGCTTCCAAACCATTTTTAACATAATCCTCGCATTTTTTTGATCAATTTTCATGTATACATTTTTCTCATCCGAGTTTTCTAGCTCAAGATACGATTTTAGCAAGAAAAGTCCTTTTTCCTCAATAATTCGTTAATTCTAGAAAATCCATAGCCACCCGATCCATGGTCCCCTGGACCACGATGGATCCAACGGCCTGGGATCCGTGCGCCCACTTTAATCTTAAATTGCGGAAGTCAAATTTGCCCTTACCTTTATTTACTAGCGCCAGGGATAAGGAGGTCTTTTCCTTCTATCTCCTTCAACGTTGCGATGAGCTTTTGTGCACAGAGCATCGCCCACCCCGATCAACTCCAGTGTTGACCCTGGGATCTAGGCCATCACCGACCGAACTAAGATAGCCACCGCTCCGCTGGGACCTTCCGAAGTTGATGGGGTTCTTGGATGCCTCGACGGCGCACCAGGTTGCTGGATCGAGGAAGCTCTTCCTCAGCAGGGTGCGTGCTCTGGCCAAGCCTCTTGGCGCAGGTTTGTCCGCAAATTGGTCGCTCTCATCGACCCGCTCCATAGTCGTAGACTCACAGGGGCATTCCAGAGCTATGCACATGGTGTGCAGCCCCCCCCCCCCCATATAGAGGTCCTCCTATGGCCGTCAAGAAGCCCCAAATTGGGCAAAACACTTAGAGGCAACGAAACATATGGAAACCAGGGATGTTTCCCTTCAGTTTCTTTCCTTGAGTCCAACGAAATCATCAGCCACCTCGCACATCCAGTGAATCGTAAGGAAACCACGAGGGAAAGTTATTCTGTAAAACATGAAATCGCAGTCCCAGTGGGACGTGGACGATGACCGTCCCACGTTGGATTAAGATCCAACAGCCTTCGTTGCACGCGTTCAAACAAAAGAAAGATATGTCCACTTAATTCAGGATTAATTCCTAAATTGCAAATAACTTGCAAAATTGATATCTCCCAAACCATAACTCCTATTTATCTCAAATTTTAAGGGAACGTTCCTTTTAATATTTCCTAGCTTTGTACGAAATTTGGGAAACAAAAAGCAATGGATGAGAAGGCTTCTGTCTCTCCCAAGTTTTCTCATTAATTAATCCAAATTAATTTATATTCCTTTTTCCTTTGTTATTATCTTGTTATTTTGGGTCCCTTGAACCTCAAGAAATCCTAAAGGAACGGATTCCCATATTGGGGAACATGTACTTGCCTTTATCCTTTTATTTATGTCTATTTCACCTATTTTTCTTATCTTTTTATTAAAATATCTCTTTTTGAGGATTTCTCTTTTTTATCTCTCTTTTTATTTTCCTTTTAATAGTAGAAACCCTTTGGATACGAAAATCCACCAAGGATAACTCAATTGTACCTCTTTTCTCCTATTTTCCACATTTTAACATCGTTTTCAATTTCTTTCTTAATGAAGAAATACTTATTTGATCTTTTCTTTTATTATTTCCTTTTCTTTGCAATCTTGGATTCCTTGGAACCCAAGGAACCTAAAGGTACGAAACCCATCCTTGGATTACATTCTTTTACCTTCTAAAGGTTTCCACACCTTTCCTTCCTCAAAACTCAATTATTCATTTATTAATTGAATTTCCTTGTTAATGGGCCCAATATCCAATAAAGCCCACATCACAAACATCAAGGCTATTGCAAACGAAATTATCTCATTATTTGTCCAATGCTAGAGTTTACATTTCTCATCAGATGAACCCAAAATTGGGGTTGTAACATCCTTCCCCTCTTATGAGAATTTTTCCCTCAAAATTCCATCAAGCAAGCAATCAAACAGGATAAGCCTATCATATGTCCATCATGGTTCCTATGTGGCTTCACCCTTTCCATGGTGCTTCCCAAGAACCTTCATTATCTCATATTCTTCCATCTGAGTTCTTTCTTACCTTGGTATATCGTACCCTCATAGGTGACTCAGGACATTTCAACCCCTCAAAAGTTGAATAGGTTCAGGGCTCAACACATGGCTTGGGTACCTCACATAGTGCTCTAGATCGGACTCATGCATCTCATCATTTTATCCTACGGGGTAAGGTTAAACACAACCATCTCCACCAATCCATCTCAAATGGACCCGTATATCAGGGACTCAACTTTCTCAGTTGTAGCTTAGAGGGGTTAGATTTTCATACTTCCCTACAGTGAACTGCATGTCAGTCTGCTTTGCATCAGCTCACAACTCATGTCATCTCTGGGCTCTCTCTCATCCATTGCACGATCAAAGCGACTTCACCTACACACACTGTGGTTCCTTTCTGACCTTCGTGAGGCCTCCTTAACCAACATCATCTTAATGAAGTGGTGACCGACACACCCTCCTTCTTGCATCCCGATAAAGGCTATGGTGGTTAACATCACATCTTAAGAACCGTCTATATATATCAACCTGAATGAGCACACATGCTCTCATCAGACCCTCTAGTCTGGATTATATTGCCCATTAGTATGGGGTGATAAACTATACTATCATTGAGTTCATCAGGAATCCACTTCTACCTCATGGAAGTGAACGTTTTCGATTATACCCAAGAATTTTTGAACTCGCATCCTAGGGTAGTTGAACCATCTCTCTCTCTTATGTAGTTCAACATGATCTGTCCCTTAACAACATTCTTTCTTTCTCATGTTATATAGGTAAGGCGATCTACCATAACCCATATTGCATCTTGACCTTCCTTGGTCAAGGGGAGACTTACTACAACTTCCATAATGGTGAAATCCCACTCCTTTTAGGTCACTCTTTATCCTCTATGTCAAAGCATTGGGCTATTGGTGTTCGTCCTTCACCTATTATCATGCATGACCACAAGCCACATGCATCTTCATCTTAAGCATCCAAAGTGCTACTATCTCTTACTATCTTTATAGTATCATGGTGTATGGTAGTCTAACAATCATGATCTCTTGTATGTCTTGATTCCTCAAGAAACCCTAAACCACTCTCATGAGGGTTTTCTTACCTTCCTATCCAAAGAAGTGCATCTCAGGTTTCTACAACCATTCTTTTATTGCATCAAGACCTAGGCTGGCTAACCAAACAACCATTAACTTGGTCAACATATCTTATTACATTCGAGTGTTAGCCAAAACACATCTTCTTTCCAAACTTAGGGTTAGCCAAACAACCTCAACTTCTTCTAGCCTCTAACTAAACTAGGCAGCTAGATCTCAACCAGAGCATTCATTACCACTTCTTATCCTTAACTATTAGGTAACATACACCTCCTTGTATTATACTTATCATCTCATCTCAAACTCTAAGTATAGCTTCATCAAGAAGCTCTGAGCTCATCCTCACTGTGATCGAACTCGACCTTGGTTAACTTTCAAATTCCACCTAGCTCTTGATAAAACATCCTCATAAGCTGACCACACTACTTCTCTTAGTGTTTGCGAACCATCAATGTATCATTCACTTCACCAGGGTACGTTATCCTTTCTGTAGCAACATCTCAACTCACACCATCCTTGTCCTTGGTGTGTGGCACGCGTACTGTCCTATCTCTCACTCCCATAACAAGAGGAAATAAGAATTTGGCTGCAGTCCAAATACAAAGTTCTTACTGTTCCAAGAGTAGAGATGGTACATACCACCTTGCCAGTACACCTTTAAATCTGAGTTGAACATGCAACTTATGCCTCTACATCACAAACATCATGATATAAACATTTCTTCCATCGAAAACTAGTCTCAAACCTACTTGGTCCAAACACAATCCTGGGTCATCTCCTCTAGGTCTATAGGGTGCCGACACTTTTGGAGTCATCCCTCTTCCCTTTTGCATCCAGAGAGTGCCCTATTCATCTGCCCGTTGGGTTCCATGAGTTCATGAAGGTTATCAATCTCCTAACCCATGGTCCTCAGACGATGATAGCTGTTACCTCCCGACCCTATGGTCATGTGCAACTAGGGAATTACACAACTCCTTCTTCCATCGGTCTTATCCCTACCTGACCCTAAGATAGACTTAGGAATCTATTATAGTACACGTCCAACCTAGAACCTTACCCAATCCTTCATCATCTCTCTCTACATTCATGACTGACTTTCATCCCTTCATAGGGGTCATGGCAACATGCCTACCTTGGTCGGGCCCCATACCAGTTACCTCCATGGTAACACATCCACATGCACTTAGAGATGGTTATCTATGGGTCTACAGGTTGATCCTCATGCCATGTACTTTTCACTTAGCTTCTCAAGATCCTATGAAACCTCTTTAGGTTACCTCAAAACCAAAAAAACTGGTAAACACCCTACCAAAGGGTCCCTCTCCCAGGATGGGAGGAAACTAAAACTCTTGAAAACAAGGTCACAACCGTCCTTAGGGTTTACCTTCACATGAGCTTGCTTATCCCTAGCAAGCTACTAAGGCACAAACAGACACCTACAAAACCTTGCTAGGTCACACTTGCTCTCTTTCCTCAACATTAGATCACCTTAGTTGTGAGGGGTTTGTCAAACATACCCTTAACTTAAGGGGTTTCCATTACCTCTACACATGAGGAGTATCATGCTCGAAACTATAGAGACTCAAATCTCATCATGAGCATCAGATACACTACTTCCCCTTTTAGGCCTAGGAACCCTAGGTTCACTTTTGGGTGTCCGACTGCATGCTAAATCTCTTAACCACAGATCGAGCACGTCTAAGGTAGGCTGTGTATTCCCATGATCCTTTTATATGAGCAACACCTCAGAGTCGAGTCCTCCTCAAGGACCACCAACTAGGTATAAAACCTCACAACTTATTACTTAAACCTCCTCAGGGTCTAAGGAACTCTTTATCTCATCCAGTTGGTAGTCACTTATACCATAAGTACCAGAAGCATCATCCTCTCTCTAGTGTTTGGTTCCTCTAAAGATAACCAAGGTATCATCAACCTCTAGGGATCATGTATGAGACAACCACTATCATCCACTTAGGTCACATCATCCTTGACTCCCCATTGTTCCTCATATTTCGGGGTTTTAGGCTTCCAACCTTCTTGCCTGGGGGTCTTGTTCTCTCTCTTGAGCTAAACCAACCTTTTTATGAGAAGTCCTTTCTTCACGAAGGATCAAGCTCATAAGCATACCTCGACATGGGTGAAGTCTATGCTCAACTCATGTTTGGCTCAAGATTATCCATATCTCTTATGCTTATCTCATAAGCCATCCATCCTGTCCTTTTGGCCTCAGTTTAGACTTACTACTCATACTACTGATGTACTCTGGGTGCAAGCTATATCCTACTTGTATCAGCCCATAAGGTTTCTATAGGTTCTCCTCTAACTTCATCCAAGAAGGAGCTATCCTTTGTTCAAACATGCACGACCCATCCCAGGGTTGGGTTGCCAAAGGTGCTAGGTCATCCAACCTCTCATGGCTCGTATGGCAATCCAAAGGCATGTCCATCCAAACACCCAGTCAACCAAGGCATCTAACTTACCGTGTCTTCTCTCTTTCTAACCTCCACTTAGGGTTTAGGTTTACATCATCCTTACAGGATGTTCTAGGCCTCTACTTTAATGGAGATCTGTACCTCCATGACTTACTCTCTCTACTCGTCCTCCTGCCAAGGAGGTCTATCCTCAGATCTCTCCTGAGGGCAATGGCAACTCGTGTCATACGACCTAAGCATGTATGTATTCCTTTACGCTTACTCTATTAAGCTTAAGTCCATGACATCTTATTTACATGCTCTTTATTAATTTGGTGGAGGATTCCTTAATCCTTATCAACCTTACCCATACCTCAAGAGGGTGAGGAAAAGAGAGAAAACACTAATCCTTAAGGTCCTTAATAGAATTTGAGTTGAGGAGGGATGAACTAGATGAGAGAGTCCTAAATGTATCTTATTTCGAGTCATATCCTAAGACATCGGCCAGACAGTCACACAATTCGGGAGTCCTCGTATTCCGACTAGCGGTGTGGAGGAAAATATTGCCATCCCCCAACCGTGATCCTTTTCTAGACACCTCAGTCTTTAGGACAATCCTCTAATAACTCCCTTGATTTGTATAGAATTTGTAAAATTTAATAATTATTAAAGATTAATTGAGGAACCTATGCTCTGATACCAATTATAACGACCCCGTCTCCCGGTAACCCCCAATTAAGGGAGACTGAAAGGTCAGTGCCGTTATCCAATTAAAAAGATCAAAGGTTCAACAAATAATCAATAATAATTAGGAAATTCTACTAACTAACTGGAATTTGGTATAAAATTAAAACTTTTCTTACCTTTGAAAACTTTAGAAATCTATCTATCCAGAGCTTGAATTATTGTATCTAATCCTCCTTGAACTTTAGTTCTTATTTCCACAATGTGTCACTTTACTGTTTGTTCTTTGAATTGTTGTTCCTAAAATGCCGACAAACAAAACGTCAGTCAGTATATCGAAATATACTGGTATGTGGGAATAACCAAAATCTTGCAAATATGGCTAACAATTTAATAATCACAATCAAATTAATTAACAAGATAATTTAAACTTTTCAGTATGACATTCTCCACCACTTTTGCCCTAACCTTGGCATACCCACCTTAGGGTTTCCTTTGCCAATGACTTAAGGCAACCTTCTCAATCCCGAGCTTGGTGCCTGGGGGTCACCACCCATGGTGCCCACTAGTCATGAAATATCATAGGCCACCTTCTCATTCCCGATCTTGGTGCCTCGGGTCACCACTCAAGGTGTCCATTGGTCTACCCATCTGGGCATGACCTTTGGCATCATCCATCAGGGTGGCATGTAGGTGCGAGAATACATACTTCTATTTTTAATGTGATAATCATAGTGACTTTGTGATTTGCAAGTATGAACATCCAAACAGATAATTTGCATTCAATGCGATTAACCATCCAGAAAATCCTCGGGAAACTAAGGCGGTTATTCATAATTAACCACATACCTGTTAAGCAGACTTGAATGCAGAAATAACTCAATCAATCAGGAATCAAGCAAGCACACACACAAGTTCCTGAAAAAGGCATTCAATTTCTCTATTATTAATCATGTCATCATGATTCATTATGTCTAATGGTTTCCTAGGTTATTTGTCCTTTTTAGGGTTTTGACCATAATTAGGGTTTCACTTCCTTTTTATTACTTTTACATTACTTTTATCAAATATCCATCAAACCCTAATTATCTTGTCCTATTTTCCATTAAGGTCCTAAAGATCAGGTTTGGACCATAAAAACCCTAATTTTCAGATTACTATATCCTTTCTTTTCTTTTTCTCTAATTTAGGGTTTCTAAACTTGTTAATCAACATATTGAGTTGAAAAACCCTAAACTTGTAATTCTATCATCAAAATAGGTTAAAACCCATCTTAATCATTAATCAAGTTAACTATGCTCGAATTGATCTATTTGCAATACTAAATATATCCTTGATTAATTATTAAGGTTTCTATCCACAATTTAATACCTTTTTCACCCCAAAAAATATACACTTTTACAAAAGTATACCGATTTAGGATTCCAAACCATTTTTAACTTAATCCTCGCATTTTCTGACCAATTTTCATGTATACATTTTTTTCATCTGAGTTTTCTAGCTGAAGATATGATTTTAGCAAGAAAAGTCCTTTTTCCTCAATAATTCGTTAATTCTAGAAAATCCATAGCCACCCGATCCATGGTCCCCTAGACCACGATGGATCCAACGTCCTGGGATCCGTGCGCCCACTTTAATTTAAATTGCGGAAGTCAAATTTGCCCTTACCTTTATTTACTTGTGCCAGGGATAAGGAGGTCTTTTCCTCCTATCTCCTTCAACTTTGCGACGAGCTTCTCTGCACAGAGCATCGCCAACCCCGGTCAACTTCAGTGTTGACCCTGGGCTCTAGGCCATCGCCGACCGAACTAAGATAGCCACCGCTCCGCCGGGACCTTCCAAAGTTGATGGCGTTCTTGGATGCCTCGACGGCGCACCAGGTTGTCGGATCGAGGAAGCTCTTCCTCAACAGGGTGCGTGCTCTGGCCAAGCCTCTTGGCGCATGTTTGTCCGCAAATTGGTCGCTCTCATCGACCCGCTCCATAGTCACAGACTCACAGGGGCATTCCAGAGCTATGCACATGGTGTGCAGCCCCCCCCTATATAGAGGTCCTCCTGTGGCCGTCAAGAAGCCACGAATTGGGAAAAATTCTTATAGGCAGTGAAACATATGGAAACCAGGGATGTTTCCCTTTGGTTTCTTTCCTTGAGTCCAACGAAATCATCAGCCACCTCACACATCTAGTGAATCGTAAGGAAACTGTGACGGAAAGTTATTCTGTAAAACATGAAATCACAGTCCCAGTGGGACTTGGACGATGACCGTCCCATGTTGGATCAAGATCCAACAGCCTTCGTTGCACGCGTTCAAACCAAAGAAAGATATGTCCACTTAATTCAGGATTAATTCCTAAATTGCAAATAACTTGAAAAATTGATATCTCCCAAACCATAACTCCTATTTAGCTCAAATTTTAAGGCAACGTTCCTTTTAATATTGCCTAGCTTTGTACGAAATTTGGGAAACAAAAAGTAATGGATGAGAAGGCTTTCTGCTCTCCCAAGTTTTCTCATTAATTAATCCAAATTAATTTATATTCCTTTTTCCTTTGTGATTATCTTGTTATTTTGGGCCCCTTGGACCTCAAGAAATCCTAAAGGAATGGATTCCTATATTGGGGAACATCTACTTGCCTTTATCCTTTTATTTATGTCTATTTCACCTATTTTCCTTATCTTTTTATTAAAATATCTCTTTTTGAGGATTTCTCTTTTTATCTCTCTTTTAATTTCCTTTTAATAGTAGAAACCCTTTGGATATGAAAATCCACCAAGGATAACTCAATTGTACCTCTTTTCTCCTATTTTCCACATTTGAACATCGTTTTCAATTTCTTTCTTAATAAAGAAATACTTATTTGATCTTTTCTTTTATTATTACCTTTTCTTTGCAATCTTGGATTCCTTGGCACCCAAGGAACCTAAGGATACGAAATCCATCCTTGGATTACATTCTTTTACCTTCTAGAGTTTTCCACACCTTTCCTTCCTCAAAACTCAATTATTCATTTATTAATTGAATTTCCTTGTTAATGGGCCCAATAGCCAATAAAACACACATCACAAACATCAAGGCTATTGCAAATGGAATTATCTCATTATTAGTCCAATGTGAGAGTTTACATTTCTCATCAGATGAACCCAAAATTGGGGTTGTAACGTCCTATTTATAGTTGAGGGTGCCCCTTTAAGTTTTGGGACACTTAGATATGGAATATAGCCATTTGTTATCCAAGCAATGACTCTATTTTCACTTAAAACACACACTAACAGTCACAATCACTTTTTCTGCAAATTTCATATAGTGCAATTGGTCGAGTTTCAATAAAGGTAACTCGACGGATAAAGTAAAAGACAAAGTCAATATTCAAATCATCAGTCGAGTTTGTACTGGGGAAACTTGACCGATCAATGAAGATCAAATTGGCCAGGTACTCGATCGGTCGAGTTCTGTGAAAACACAACTCGACTGATGCCTTCTTCAGAAAATTGATCCAGGAGGATCGTTCGAGTTTGCAACTCGACCGATTGACTATGTGTGATCAATTTTCTAAAGTGCATCTAAAGTGATTAAAACTTGGTGTTTAGTGTCCCAATCAATTTTCTCATCTTAGTTACAAGACAATTCATTAATACAAGTGATTACAAAAATATTCTGAGGTCATTTACATAGATTTCCAAAATTACACACTTGTATAGATTTTGACTTGAACTGAAGCAAACTAGGGCTTTTGATTTTTGATCCTTTTCATGTATCTAACACATGAAATCCATATTCAATACACATTAGATACATATCAGTGGAATGGTCAAGTCATTATCAAAATATGGACAATGTATAACCTCTAGGTCAACATTCTCCCCCTTTTTGACAATAACAAACCATTCCTCAAACATATTGAAAAGGATATAGAAGTTATACCTTTGCCTTGTGAATTAAGGGGATTCAAGATGTGAACAATGTGAATTGCTCCCCCTCAATCTATGCTTCCTCTAACCTACATGGTTACTATGTCTACACAGAGCAATAATAGCATACATGTACTATGTAGTCCCTTGTAAGTCACATGATAAAACAGTAAATGAACAAGAAAAGGATCTCATAAGTAGTAAGCAATAGTATAACAATGAGTAACAATATGATTGAGTTTCAAGACTTTGAAATTTCTCTCCCCCTTTTGACATTATCAAAAATTAGGGTGGGGGTAGAAGAACATATATTTAGGTCTTATCCAAAACACAATCAACCAGATATTCATACAAGTTGTGGCGACAAATCCCAAAACATCGTATAATGATAAATGCTATGTCATTGACTAAGAGGAAGCGAGCATCAACAACAGATTACTGAAAATCACTAAAAATTAAAACCATTTATAAAGAGATCCAAACACAGGAAAACTCTTTTATCAAGAACCAATGTATTTCATTTACATCCTGGTTCATAAGTACATATCCTATACCGTCTCTTCTCGAGGATTACAAACATCAACTACCTTGTTGAAACTATACACAAACAGTATAATAACCTTGAGGCATCAAGACAAAACCTCAGATCGATTCATTAAAAGTACTAACTACTAAATCTGAGGACCTAAGAGTACAAAGATGACACATAGGACTCAAATTGGCCTAACTAATCAAGTGAAACCCTGATCATGTAGCTGCCCTGTGCCATATATCCATCTTCAGCATCAGTACTTTGTTGGATGGTGAAATGGGTATTCCCAAGGGAAACTCAGAGCACATATTGTTGAGTATGTGAGGTACAAGTGACTATGTGTCCTTGACATCTTGATCCCAAGTGTTTTGAGAATAACTATGGTCGGGTCTCGGTGATGGGCATGTGATATGATGTGATAGAGGACAATTGTGGTTGTACCTCAATGATTCAGTTATATACCCTAGTTTCTAGCACTGTGACCTGTACCAAGGTGGGCTAGGTGTTTTACAAGACCATAGGTTTGACTATGAGTTGCTATCTCTACATGATGAAAACTTTAACTATGAGTTGTTGTCTGTACATGACCATAACTTTAACTATGAGTTGTTATCTCTACAAGACTATAGCTTTGCCTATAAGTTGCTATCTTTTGCAGTTTCACTATATGTCATTGTGGTGTAGACTCAAACTGGATGAGTAGTACAGGAGAAGATCGTGGATTTTGTCTATTCCATTGATCTTGAATGGCACCTATTTCAGCTTCACATTGGTCAGTTGGATTTGAGTGGTACACCTAAAATCCTCAGGGCATAATAAAAGATGTAATACAACCGTGTAGTATATTTTCTTAGGGTCAAATATGTTTCACATTGGATGACCCCTTGCCTTATATTTGTATTGATTTCTTGAAATATAATGAAGTAAGGGAAATCAATTGTTATACATGTTCTTCATATTCCTTCTTAAAGTATATAATGATCTATTTCTAAGATGACAATACCTAAACTGCTTAAATAGTGTTAATTGCCTTGCTTATATGATTGAGTTGAAACTACTTATAATATTTAATATGTCATGTATTGTTTGCTTGTGCTTATAATAGATGTTGGCAGAGAGTTGTATCTCTAGCTGGGACATTTGGTCTCACCCTGTGGTTTTCCACATCTTTTAGGTGGTCGTGCACGATGAGGTAGAGATTGTGCGGTTGAGGCTGATCAACAAGAGGAACAATAGTTGTCGAAAGGTTGGCCATGCTAATACTATTTTTTAGTAGAGTCCTATGTGTCATCCCTATACTCTCATGTCCTTGGGGAGGTTTTGTGGTTTGTACATCGATATGAGGTTTTTGTCTATACACCTTTTTTGTACAGATATGGCATGTATGTACATGTAACAAGTTATCATATTTAACAGGTTCTGGATAGTATTTTGGCATGTGATATGATATAGGTAGTTTTTGTGGACTCAGATGTGATAAGTCCTAGCTTTTTTTCTTATGTGATATCGATTTTATTTACCCTATTTTATGGTAACATGGTTGTTAGTGATAATTCTGCACTTTGTTTTGAGTAATCTTGCTTTGTGGCACATCAGGGCATCATAGTTTAGGTTGGTATCAGAGCTCTAGATTCGCCGAGTCTACAAGGACATAGGACTAGAGTTTGTGTTTGTTCTAGTGTCCTACAGTCTATCTTATGGTAACTTTGTCTATGCAGAAGAAGAAAGAGAAGAGAAGATGGTTGAAGAACATGAAGAATGTGTTTTTGAGAGTAGTGTTGTTGCACTAGGTGGTGGTTCCAGGAGGCAGGAGAGGGTTGATGTTGTGCCTGAGATGCCCAAGTTTGACCCAACTGTAGTGGCCAATCCTGCTTTTCAGTCCATGTTTAGACACTTTATGACCATGATGACACATATGGCAGACAGGATGCCCGTTCCACAAGAAAAAGTAGAAGTCACAAATACAAAGTCTTCAAGTTCTAGAAATACCTTTGAAAGGTTGAGGTGTGTAGGGGCGGTTGAGTATGTGGGTACGACAGATCCGATGGATGTAGATCTATGGTTAACTGACCTGGAGAAGGCCTTCAAGATCCTTAACATCTCCAAAGAGGATAAAGTAAAGCATGTTGTGTATCTGTTAAAGGGGAGTGTTACCCATTGGTGGGCCATTGAGGAGGAGAAAAGGTGTGGTGTTGTGATTAGTTGGGAATAGTTCTGATAGGAGTTTGTGAGTCAATACTTTCCTGAGACTTATTTGGACAAGAAGATCACATGGTTCAAAAAGATTTGGTAGGTATCTATGACAGTCAATGAGTATAAAGCTAACTTTATGGAGCTTATGAGGTTTTGTCCTCATATATCAGCGACAAACAAGGATAGGGTCAGACAGTTTGAGTAAGGTTTGAGTATAGAGTTGACAATTCCAATGTCATTTTTAGAGAACAGAGAAAATTTCACCATGTTTGTGGAGTCATTTAGGAGGGTAGAGCTATCAGTAGTGGAGAAGTGTGAGATGAAGGCCAAGAAGAGGCATGCACAATATCAAGGATAGTCATATGGAGGCTTTAGGAAGCCTAGGTTTTTAGCACCACCATCACAATAGAGGTCAATGAGTCAATCTCAGTGGTCACCAAGCAAAGGTAGAGGTCATATCTTTTTGCTAGTAGGCACCCATAGTATTGTACCAGTTTCAGTGACCGGATCATCTAGGCCATGGTATGAGAGCAAGATTTGCTACAAGTGTGGACAGGTTGGGTAGATGAAGTGCTTTTGCCTAATGAAGGATGAAGAGGTTACCCAACAACCGAGACAGAGTCAGCAAGGGTCACAATAGCGACAAACATTCAACAGTGGAAGTGGTAGAGGATGTGGACAAGCATCACAAGTTAGTTTTTCTGGTCAAGCCAGTAGAGGAAAGGGACAACAATAGGCAATGACTTGATTCTATGTGATGAGTCAGCAAGAAGGAGTGGTCAACCCACAAGTTGTGATAGGTCATATGGAGTTATTTCATTCTGATTTCTCTTCTTCTTGCTTTATATCTATTTTGGTTGACCCGGGTGCAACACACTCTTTTATCGGTCGAGAAGTGATTGCTAGTTGTTAGTCGTAGAGCTGATAGCCTTTGTTTAGAAACCCCTTCAATTGGTTCCACTGAGGTGCGAGAAGTGTGTCCCTCATGTGTCCTTTATTTTTCAAGACATATCATTCAAGTGGTCCTCATACCACTTGACATGCTTGGATTCGATGTGATCCTTAAAATGGACACCTTGGAGAAGTATCGAGTGGTCTTGGACTGTAGTTCCAAAGTGGTGACATTTGTCGATGGCGATGAGACATGGGTCTTCCAAGGAGATAGGAAGATCCTTCCAACATTTTTGGTGTTAGCGATGGTGGCAGAAAAGCTGATGAGGTAGACTTATGATGAGTTTTTGGAACATGTGATGGATACCAAGGCAAGGAGTTCAAGCATCTAGGAGGTGCCAGTTGTCTGTAAGTTCGAGGATGTGTTTCTAGATGAGTTTCTAGGTGTTCTCCCATCAGAGAGATTGATTTTGAGATCAATATAGTTCCTAGTACCCAACTAATAGCTCAGACACCATATAGGATGGCACCAGCTAAAATGTCATGGGTAAAGAAATAGTTGTAAGAGCTACTTGAGAAAGGTTTCATCAGACCAAGTATGTCACCACATGGTGCTCCTTATTTGTTTGTCAAAAAGAAAGATGGATCCATGAGGCCGTGTATTGATTACAAATATGTGAACAAAGTGATGATAAAGAACAAGTATCCTTTACCGCATATAGACAACATGTTTGACCAGTTACAAGGCGTTGTAGCATTTTCCAAGATAGACCTGAGGTCAGGATATCATCAGTTGCGTATCAAGGCATATGACATACAAAGTCAACTTTTAGGATGATGTATGGTCAATATGAAGGAAATGTGTGCCATTCGTCTGTGATGACAAGTGCCAACGTGCTTTCCATCTTTTGAAGGAGAAGCTGACCAGTGCACCAGTGCTAGTACTGCCAAAGTAGGGAAAAGGATAGATTGTCTTTTGTGATGCCTCAAATAATGGTCTGGGTTCTGTGTTGATGCAAGATAAGAATGTGATCTCTTTTGCATCGTGACAGTTGACGAAGAATGAGGAGAACTATCCCAATCACGATATGGAGCTTGCAACTATGGTCCATGCCTTCAAAATATGGAGACACTACCTTTATGGCAAGAAGCATCATATATTCACGGACCATAGGAACTTGCAATACATCTTTTTAAAACAAGAGCTGAATATGAGGCAGCGTCACTGGATGGAGTTAATCAAAGATTATGATTGCACTATAGAATATCATTCCAGGAAGGAAAATGTGGTGGCAGACGCTATGAGTAGGAAATCTTTATCATCATCTACTAATAGGCACAATTATGTTCCTTGGTGTGCCACATGAGAGACATGTTAGTGTCTTTGTGTGAGATGAATGAAAGTTGGAGGTGTCCTTGCTAGTAGGACTGTTGGCTCAAATACAAGTGAAGCCCACATCGCAACAGTAGATCAGAGAAGCACAACATGATGATATTGTGAAACAGTAGATTCAAGTAGAGTTTGGCAGTGAGAAGTGTGATGGTTTCCATGATGTAGGGGTTGGGAGAGTATGTTACCATGACAGAGTTGTGGTTCCTGATGTTGATAATTTGAGGAAGATGGTGTTGGAAGAGGTTCACTCTTCGATGTAGCTATGCATTTAGGAATCACTAATATGTATCATAATCTTAAGGATTTGTATTGGTGGCCTGGATTGAAGCATGATGTGGCTGAGTTCATCTCCAAATGTCTGATGTGCCAACAGGTTAAAGTAGAACATCAAAAGCATACAAGAACTTTACAACCATTTCCCATAACACAACAGAAATGAGATCATGTCACGATGGACTTTGTGGTTGGCCTGCCAACACACTTTTTTCCTTTAAAGACGACGTACACAGTAGAGAAAGCTTGCTCAAATATATGTTGATGAGATAGTGCGGTTGCATGGTATCCCAACTACCATCGTATCTGACAGAGGACCTTAGTTCACCAGTCATTTTTGGGAACGTCTGCACACAAAAATGGGTATGCAGTAGAAGTTTAGTACAATGCTTCACCCGCAAACAGATGGACAGTCCATGAGGATGATCCAGATTCTAGAAATTCTATTGAGAGCCTATTTTTTGTAGTTCTAGGGAAGTTGGGATGTGCACCTTAGTTTGATAGAGTTTTCATACAATAACAACTATCATAAGAGCATTGATATGGCACCATATGAGGTGTTGTATGGGAGACTTCGTAGATATCCTTTGTGTTGGTACGAGGATGGTGAATATCATCTTATAGGCCCTGAGCTTGTGCCACAAACAACAAGGAAGATCAAAGTGACCCATCAACAGTTGAAGGCAGCACAAGATAGGAAAAAGTCATATGTAGATAATCGACATAGACCGTTGGAGTTCCAAGTGGGATATAGATTGTACCTTAAGGTTTCTCCTTGAAAGGGTGTTTTGAGGTTTGGGAAGAAGGGTAAGTTGGTTCCTAGATATATGAGACCTTACCCAATGGTGACATGTGTTGAAAGGTGGCCTACAAGTTGGAGTTGCCATCTGAGTTGCACGTTACATCTAGTGTTCCATGTGTCTATGTTGAGGAAGTGCCACCCTGATAAAGAGTTGGTGTTGCAGCCAGTGGAGGTTGAGCTAGATGAGGATATATCTTATGTGGAAGGTCCTCTGTTGATCTTGGATAGGAGGATCAATAAGTTGAACAAGAAGGACATAGTGTTGGTGAAGGTTTTTTGGCATCATCATGGCATATACGAAGCCACGTGGGAGCTTGAGGAGGACATGTATAGGAAATACCCATCTCTTTTGGAGTAGGATTTAATGGGCAAAATCCTTGTTAGGGGTTTATTATTATAAGGCCCGTGACCTAGCTTAGTGTTTGAGTGTGCTTGATTTGCTTAATAAGATGCTTAAACCTTAATCTAATCTCTTGATATGCTTTTATAACATGTGACATATATTGTGTTTTTAGTTTGGTCTTTTTTGGTTGGTCTTTGAGCTATGTATGCCTACTTTGGACCAAGTTGCAATTTACCCATGTTGAGGGGTTATCTTGCAATTTTTCACATGTAGAGTGTGCTTCTTATGCCTTAGCTTCATGAGAGAGAAGATGATGTTGAGGGGCACATTGCTTGGACCAAGTTGATGATGTGGCATCACATGGTGAGGTTAGGGTTTGTTGGACTTACCTTGTTGTCGAGTATCAACCTTGCTAGGCTTGGGTGTGTTGTGAACA
The DNA here is from genome assembly GCA_963693085.1 of Alisma plantago-aquatica. Lineage (NCBI taxonomy): Eukaryota > Viridiplantae > Streptophyta > Magnoliopsida > Alismatales > Alismataceae > Alisma > Alisma plantago-aquatica. Next base: position 789,817,648 of record OY856410.1, on the reverse strand, counting down.
CAACATCACTCCTGGTTGAGTGTTGTGACCGCAACACATGCCTAGGTGTTGTTTGCTTCGACCTTAGTGATCTTGTAGTGGTTTGGTCAAAGAGGTTGTCTTGTAGTGAGGTGTTTCAACCATGTGGTGATGTGGTGACCTAGTGTTGTGGTCGCTACATGGGCTTGGTATGCTTCGACCGCAACAAGGGTGTTGGTGACCTAAGTGGCTGATACCCTACCTTGGTTGTATCACCCTTCATTGCATGCAAGTATTTAGTGGTTGCATGGCTGTCTCCTCGTTAGACAAGTGCCCTTTTGGTGCTCTCATGTGTTGACACCTTATACCCACCTTACCTCCCTCCAACCTTATGTATATAAGCTCTCTCTTCAACATGCAAGCAATCCTTTTTATCTCTTTCCTTCTCCTTTCTTTCTTGGCACCTCATACCCACCTTACCTCCCTCCATGTGGGAGCTTGAGGAGGACATGCGTAGGAAATACCCATCTCTTTTGGAGTAGGATTTCATGGGCAAAATCGTTGTTAGGGGTTTATGGTTATAAGGCCCGTGACCTAGCTTAGTGTTTGAGTGTGCTTGATTTACTTAATAAGATGCTTAAACCTTAATCTAATCTCTTGAGATGCTTTTATAACATGTGACATATATTGTGTTTTTAGTTTGGTCTTGTTTGGTTGGTCTTTGATCTATGTATGCCTGCTTTGGACCAAGTTGCAATTTACCCATGTTGAGGGGTTATCTTGCAATTTTTCACATGTAGAGTGTGCTTCTTATGCCTTAGATTCATGAGAGAGAATATGATGTTGAGGGGCACCTTGCTTGGACCATAGTTGATGATGTGGAATCACATGGTGAGGTTAGGGTTTGCTTGAGTTGCCTTGTTGTTGAGTATCGACCTTGCTAGGGTTTGGTGTGTTGCGACCGCAATATCACTCCTAGTTGAGTGATGTGAATGCAACATATTCCTAGGTGTTTTTTGCTTCGACCTTAGTGATCTTGAGGTGGTTTGGTTGAATGGGTTGTCTAGTAGTGAGGTGTTTCGACCATGTGGTGATGTGGTGTCCTAGTGTTGCGGTCGCTACATGAGCTTGTTATGCTTCGACCACAACAAGGGTGTTTGTGACCTAAGTGGTCGATACCCTACCTTAGTTGTATCATCCTTCATTCCATGTAAGAGTTTAGTGGTTGCATTATTGTTTTCTTGTTGGACAAGTGTCCTTTTGGTTCTCTCTTGTGCTGACACCTCCTACCCACCTTACCTCCCTCCAACCTTGTGTATATAAGCTATATCTTCAACATGCAAGCAATACGTTTTCTCTCATTCCTTCTCCTTTCTTACTTGTCCTACCTTAGAGCTTGGTGGAGCTAGAGGGTGCTGATCTATGTGCTTTGGTGGTCGATAATCCTTGCATGGTGTTCTTGAGCTTGATCATCCTCCTTGTGATGATCTTTGGTGATCTTCTTCCTTGGTAAGTGGTTTTGGACCCTTAATCTCATTTTCTTTTACACCCTACCTCTCTTTCTCCTTCTCAGCCTTGAGACTATGGTGCAACCATGGTGGCTATCCTGAAGATCTTTCCCTCACAAAGGTTAGAGACTATGGTTTGACCATGGTGGTACCTATGTTATAAGAAGCTCTCTTCTTTCTATTTCTTGTTCGACCTAGGGTTGTTACCCTCTTTCTTGAGTTTTCCTTTGACCATGGTGTTCTTCTCTTTTGAGGTAACCTTTTTTCTGTGGAAATGATATTTCTTGGATCTCTTTCTAAGATCTTGTGATCTTTGGAGCTTGATCTCTTCATAAGGCAGGTTACATAACTCTCTTCCCTATTCTATTATTTACACCATAATGTTGCTTGCATGATACTATTTTAATCTCTCAAACTTGATGCTAATGTGCTAGATGAAGTTATCATGATCTAGGGTCTATGACTTTGTAGTATTCTAATCTAGATTGCTCTCTTTCTTAAACCCTAATTTCATGTGCTTGTTTTCTAAGTGATGTGGAGGTGACGTTTTTACATGCACCATGGTCCTTGGTTTTATCACCATGTTATGTTTCGACCCTTATGTTTTCTTGAGGTTTTATATTGGTTTCACATGTGTTTAAGTTTGTTTTTTCTCTCTCATAGCCTTGGTTTTTTTAATGATCATCATGGTGTTTGTTCTAGGGTTTGATGTCCATGCATCTACGAGTTTTGGACATGGTGACACTTGGTTTTCTTGGTGCACAACACCTATTTTTTCATGCACTTTTTCCCCTTGGTGTTGATGGTTGACACTCACATGTGGCTCATGTGTTTGGTTATCTTCCTTGATCCTTGTCGCGATCGACACACGGGATGATGGGTGATGTGTAGCGGGCTCTACACATGCTTTGCTTGGGTCTAGTTGCAATACATCTTTGTTGTTTAGTCACAACAGTTGTTGTCTTTGGCTTGGTCACAATGACTGATTAGGTTTTTTCTTCAGTCACAATAGGTATGTTGAGTTGATTCTTGGCTTAGGCATGCGTGAGGAGAAGTGTAGTGGGTCTCTACACTTGGTGGTGACCTGTTTTAGTCGCAATAAACACCTATGTGACGGTCACTGCTCATGGGTGAATGTAAGATGGTCGCTACACATGTATGAGATGTGATTTGTAATCAAAACATACTATTAAATAAATAATGATGCTTACCTATCTATCATAAGAATCTTAAATCTTAATGTGCTCCAAGGAAGTGGGAATCGACATACCTAGGGTTTGGTGACAAGTAATGAAATGAAAACCCTAATCGGCTATGTGTGTGAAACACTAACCCTAATTTCTAGGGTATACTTGTTGAGCTTGCTTGATAATTAGCAAATGATTATATTTTCTCTCTCCTACTTGTGGAATCCTAACCTTGCATGTTGAATGAATATCATAGCTTGTAAATGCTATGGTGGCAATCATATGACACACGGTGATGGATATGAGCCTTGATGATTCATATGTTGAGATAATGATGATGTGATGGGTCTTATGACATGACAGAGGCTTAATGCCTAGTGTGAGGTGCTATCCTCTGGTGATTTGATGAGAGATTAATATCATGTAGTAGTGCAATTATGGTGTTGGCCTTGTATGGCTATGGGATATGGTGATGGATTTGAATTGACAGTGGTATCAAGTGATGATGTGACAAGTTATACTCCAAACATTTTATATCTTCTGGAGCCTCAATCAAGTTACAATGTATAAACCCTAAACAAAGTCTACAAAGATAAGGAGATCATACAACTCCAAAAGATATAAAACATTTGGAGTATAACTTGTCACATCATCATTTGATACCACTATCAATTCAAAGCCATCACCATATCACATAGCCATACAAGCCCAACACCATAATTGCATTGCTATGGGATATTAATCCCTCATCAACCATTTGTAATGTTTGGGCCTACTGCCCAAGGCTCTAGCAAGGTTTTAGGAATGATGAATGGCCCCACAGACCACCACTAGCCTTAACTGCACACTTTGTCCTCACTGACGCACAATTCAGGATCAACATCCCGACTGGTCACCCATCCTAGTACTACTCCAAGTTGAGCACGCTTAACTATGTAGTTCTTTAGTGATGGGCTCTCAAAAAAGGAGGTGCACCTTGGTGATATGGGTAGTCCAATCATTCCTTTTAAGATCAACTTATCCTAGGCCTCAAATCTTGGGATGTTACACATCCATCCCGACATCGGGTGATTAGTGATACATCCATCCTGACATATATAATGAAGGATTGAGAGATCTAATTTTTATCTCACATCAATTTCTCCATTAGGGCGTAAGGATATTCGTGCCCATAACCCCCACATACTCAACAGTATGCCCTCCAGGAGTTCCCGTAGGAAAACCTATTTCACCATCACCAACTACTGATGATGATGGATCTATGGCCAGGGCTCTACATGATAAGATTTCACTTGATTAATTAAGTATATTACCATATTCTTTTAGCATCAGTCAGGTTTTCAAACATAATTTATTATAACAAATGCTACAAAGAATGAGTAATACTTCTATCAAGTACTTTTCAAAGCTTTATAAAACATTTGGGATACAAATCCCTTGTTACATCAGGGGCATTCTCATCACTTAACATCTCATCATCATGATTATGGAATATGGGTATTCAAACCTTCAGTTCATTAAAGAACACTTGTTACCACTTATCAGGTAACTAATACCTTTAGGTCATCTGACCAAGGTAAACATGATTCTTGCTACACAAGCATCTCACATGGCTCTCAAAGCCCGTTTAATTTCTTGTTACCTCTTACTAGGCAACAAAGCATATCATGGCTCACAAGACTCATAAAAAAATTTCAATAATAAAACATCATAGCTCATACCTAGATATGTCCAACATCTCATGATACCTGCATGATTAGTATACATGATAACAGTTATATCAATTACATACTAGAATTATGCAATGAAAGGGTAGCATCACTATTCCCTCATTAGGGTTAGGATTTCCCAAGTCATGTCAGTTAGGAATACTCATCCCATTACCCAAATTAGGGTTATGGTTTATCATTATATTGCCCAAGATTAGGGTTTCATGCCCTATAATCTAAAATTAGGATTTCACATACCTTCACCCTATATTAGGGTAGGATTTCATATAACATTACATAGCATCACCCTGGATTGAGTTTCACATCACATATCTGTATTAGGGTTTCACTTGACATCACCCTTGATTAGGGTTTCACATCACATCTCTGCATTAGGGTTTCACATGGCATCACCCTTAATTAGGGTTTACCATTACACATCTCTGCATTAGGGTTTCACATGACATTGTCCTGAATTAAGGTTTATTATAACTTTTCCCCAAATTAGGGTTTTATGTAATTTTACCCGAAATTAGGGTTTCATGAAGCATCCTCTTAAATTAGGGTTTTTCATTATATTACCTTGAATTGGGATTTCTCATATCATTACCCTAGAATAGGGTTACATTATTACCCTAGATTAGGGTTTCATGTAGCATTCCCTAAATTAGGATTAGGACTCATTAACCTTCTCAATTAGGGTTTCATGATCACTTTATCAAGAATCATACCCTAATTACATATTTTATTCATGTTGAGAGTGTTGAGGTTTAACCATTACATGATTATTATACATGTATGGATTCCTCCCTCTCTCATCCTCTCTAGGATGTTAATTACTTCAAACTTGATTAAATTAGGTTAACCCTTCATTCAAGTGCATACATTTAGGGTTAGCATAGTGTATTGAGGCATTGATTCCATAAGCATCAAAGGTTAACCACTCAAAGGGTACTAATCACTTAAGTACCTTAAAGGTACAACCATTGTAATTATCTTTGATATACATCATTAATAATCATGGGTTTTAATAGTACTTACTTGGTTTGAATCAATTAGACCTTCAAACGATCTTGAAGTATTATGTCCTTCAATCGGTCTTAAAATTCTTTGTCCTTCAATCGATCCTGATCCACACTTTCAATCAGTCTTAAGACCGTTAGACCATCAAAAAATCTTGATCTCAAAGTACCTAAACAGTTTGAGACCATTTGAATAAAATATAATTAACTTCAAACAGTTTGAAACGGAATAAGCAACTCATCATTGAAACTGAATAAACATCAAACGGTTTGAGACCTTTTTCGCTCAAAACGGTCCAAAGACCGTTTGATCCCAAACGGTCTCAAGACCGTTTGGACTCAAACGGTCTCCAGACCGTTTGTTCCAAACCACCTTGAAACCAAATGGTCCAATTAGGGTTTCCTCCAATCAATCAATTGATTTTAGGGTTTGCTTTATTGAATCATACATCAATTGGACCATTGAAATTACATCCAATTACAGCCCTTGGATCTCCAATCATCCATCACATCCCTTGACCTCCAAACGATCTTGAGATAGTTTGGTCTCAAATGGTCTTGAGACCGTTTGAGCCATTCAACTTGGAAATCAACCCAATTAAATTAGGGTTTCAACCAATCAACTAAATTAGGGTTTGTAATCAATAGATCACCCATTTATGAGTTCATTATAATTAAATCAATTTGATCTATTGGATCTTCATCATTCACATTAACAATTAACCCCAAATGGTTTTGAAGTTAAATTTACTCATTCGATCATGAGATCAATTACCCATTCAGTTTTGAACTCAAACATCCATTCGTTCTTGCAGTCAATTACCCGTGCGGTCTTAGGTTCAATTACCCATTCGGTCTTAGGTTCAATTAACCATTCAATATTAGGTTCAATTACCCATTCGGTCTTAAAATAATTTACCCATTCAGTCTTGAAACCTAATCAACTCATTTGGTTTTGAAATCGAATCAACTCAATCGGTTTTGAAACCTAATAAGCTCAATCCGTTTTGAAAACTGTTTTCCCCTTCCTTTGTTAAGGTGTGTGCTTAAGATGACATCATCATCTTCAAGCTACAAACCATCGAATTTTTCTATGATTTTTGTGGTGATTTCATCAACTAATAGAAAGGAAGTTCAGGAATACAAAAGGAATCAACATATGATGAAGAAATGATATCAATAATAACATTTAAGGGTTCAATGTATATAACCCAGCTTCAAAAATGAATCCAAGCTTCAAGATTCACGTCCTCAATGGTGAATGAAGCTCTCTCAACTGTCCAAGGCCCGTTCTCAAGTCTTTGAGTGAAAAGAATGGCTAAGGTTGAAGATTGAATGAAGAAAAGAAGAAATTAAGCATTGAAATTCGATTTCCACCATGAAATAAAGGTTGAAGATGACTATGGACCTTACCTATAGGTTGGGGTCACGTCCTCCTGTTGCTCCTAAGCTCCCTTGTGCACGGCCAAAGCAAGGAAAGAAAAAGGAATCGAAAAAAAGCCTTTCATGTGGGTTGAAAATGGGATGTTTATAAGGGAATTTCAATGAGAGAGAAAGTGGTAAATAATTCCTTCAACTCCCAAAATTGGTGCCACATACTCCCCTCTAACCCTTGCATACGAAGCCATCTCCCCCACCTTGTAATTCCTCTTCATTATCTATGAATTAAAAGAAAACAAATTAAGCACCTTAACCATTATAATAATAATATCCAAAATTGAGTGGATATTACTTTTTAGTTAACTGATGTGAGTGGGCTCTCCACTCACTTTAGATATTTCGTTTCCTTTGCAAGGCACAAGGACGTACATACTTATGGAAATTCAACCATCCATTTTTGGTTGAAGAGCACTTCCATTAATATATTTATTTTTGCATTAAATTGAATTAGGGTTTCAATTATGCTTAAATCTTGATTATTTTAATATCAATATTCTCTCTCTTCCAAAGAGATTCAAATGAGATGCCCCTCTGATTTTCTTGTCTCTAAATGATACCAAGAAACATTAGGGACTCTTTAGAAGTGGTATTTTGCATATTGCACCCTAGGTTTTGAGTAAATTGCACATTACACCAAAACTAGGTTTTAATGCACAAACATTGCTTAACAAGCTCTCTCTTGGTGCTCAGGCTACCACAAGCCATACCTATGCATCATTCTCATTCTTATGATGCTTCAATACTTGAGGAACATTTATCATGTAACATTTACAAGTTAACCCCTCAACTTGGGTAATTTGCACTTTAGTCCAAAACAGATAAAACATTGTTTTCAACATTATTCAAAAAGGACTAAAATTGAAACATAAGTTCCACTTGGGCCTTAATTACTTTTCATGAGATAAGAGCAAGCATATAATTAACTTTTTTAAACAAAACATCTAGGGTTAAAGCATAACCCAGTCAGGGATGTTAGAAATTTTCCACCCCTAACAGGGATTTTGTCCCCGAAACCATCAAGAGAAAAGAGAAGGGTACTTCCTCCTCATCTCTTCCTCTAGATCCCACGTAGCTTCTTTAATGCCACGGTGATGCCAGAGAACTTTCACAAGACATATGTCTTTCTTTTTCAGCTTTATAATCCTTTTATCAAGAATCGTTACAGGTCCTTCAACATATGATATATCATCATTTAATTCTACCTCCACAGGTTGCAGAACTAACTCTATGTCAGGATGACACTTTCTCAGCATGGAGATATGGAACACTGGATGCAACTTATGCAACTCAGGTGGAAACTCCATCTTATAGGCTACCTTTCCAATTTGTTCAATGATTGGATAAGGCCCCATAAATCTAGGAGCTAACTTTCCCTTCTTTCCAAATATAAGGACACCTTTCTAAGGTGAGACCATGAGGTAAACTCTGTATCCAACTTGGAATTCTAAAGGTCTTCGCCGTTTGTCGGCGTACGCCTTATGTCTATCATGTGCAGTCTTTAATTGTTGTTGTATTATTTTAATCTTCTCAGTTGTCTGCTGCACAAGCTCAGGACCCAAAAGTTGATACTCTCCTGTTTCATACCAACATAAAGGAGATCTACAATGTCTACCATATAATGCTTCAAATGATTCCATATCAATACTGTGCTGATAGCTATTATTGTAAGAAAATTCTATTAAGCTCAGGTGTAGAACCCAACTTCCTACAAACTGAAGGACACATGCCCTAAGCAAATCCTCCAATGTTTGTATGGTTCTCTCAGACTGTCCATCTATTTGTGGGTGAAAGGCAGTACTAAACCTTAATTGCGTACCCAAAGCTTTATGTAGTCGTTCCCAAAAACAACTCATAAACTGGGGACCTCTATTAGAAACAATAGTAACTGGAACCCCGTGCAACCGCACTATCTCATCTATATATATCTGTGCAAGCTTCTCAACAATGTAGGTGGTTCTAATAGGAAGGAAATGTGTTGTCTTAGTCAACCTATCAACTATCACCCATATGGAATCATGACCTTTGGTTGTTCTAGGCAATCCAACCACAAAGTCCATGGTCACATGATCCCATTTCCACTGCGGTATAGGCAAAGGTTGCATTGTTCCTGTGGGCTTTTGATGTTCAACTTTAACCTACTGACACACCGGGCATCGCATAACAAACTCAGCTACATCCTTCTTTAATCCTGGCTACCAATACATATCCTTCAAGTTATGATACATTTTGGTGCTCCCTAGATGCATTGCATACATCGAAGAATGAACTTCCTCCAAGTCTAACTTCCTTAAGTCATTGGTATCAGGTACTACCATCCTACCATGATAACAAACTACTTAATCCTCTGACTCATGAAAGCCATCTCATTTCTCACTGCCATACTCTGACCTAATTTGTTGAACCACAACATCAGCTTGTTGTGCTTCTTTAATCTGTTGTCTCAGAGTAGGTTTCACTTGCATCTCAGCTAATAGCCCGGCTAACAATGATACCTTAAACTGTATATTGTTTTGCCTGAAGGAGATAAGCATATCTAATTTAAAGCACATGAAGGAGTTCAACTGTGCTTTATCTAAGAATGGTGATGATGATTTTCTACTTAGTGCATCAACCACTACATTAACCTTCCCTGGATGATAATCAATTGTACAATTGTAGTCCTTGATTAACTCCATCCAGCGACGTTGTCTCATGTTTAACTCATGTTGTGAGAAGATATATTTTATATTATTATGGTCTGTGAAAATCTGGAATGTTTCCCCATAGAGGTAATGTCTCCAGATCTTCAAAGCATGAACCAAACTAGCTAGCTCTAGATCATGTGTTGGATAATTCTCCTCGTGTTTCTTAAGCTGTCGAGAGTTAAAAGAAATTACTTGATTATCCTGCATCAACACACATCCTAGACCATTCTTAGATGCATCACAGAAAACTATGTACCCCTTCCCTTGCTCAAGTTATACCAGCACAGGTGCACTTGTTAACCTTTCTTTCAACAGATGGAAATAATATTGACACTTGTCATTCTAGACAAAAGGAACCTCCTTCCTAGTCAACTTGGTTAGGGGTAAAGCTATAGAACTGAAGTTCTTAATGAACCTCCTGTCATATCCTGCCAACCCTAGGAAATTGCATATCTCCGTCGGTGTCTTTGGCTGTTCCCATTGTAGGACATATTCTACCTTCTTAGGATCAACACAGATACCTGAGGCAGATATTATGTGTCCTAGAAAAGAAACTTCTGGTAACAACAACTCACATTTTCTAAACTTAGCATACAGCTTATGCTCTCTTAGTAAAGTTAAAGCCTGACGGAGGTGCTTCTCATGCTGTTGAGCATCTCTACTATATACCAAGATATCATCTATGAAGAATACTATGAACTGATCAAGAAAAGGTCGAAAGATTCTATTCATGAGTTCCATAAATGCAGCTGGTGCATTAGTTAGTCCAAATGACATAACTATGAACTCATAGTGACCATACCTTGTCCTAAAGGTAGACTTAGGTATGTCACTCTCCTTGATACGCAACTGATGATATCCCGACCTCATATCTATCTTAGAGAAGATAGTGGCACCACGCAACTGATCAAACATGTCATCGATCCTTGGCAGAGGATACTTGTTCTTTATGGTTACTTTATTCAACTGTCTGTAATCAATGCATAACCACATCGATCCATCCTTCTTCTTAAAAAAGAGAACCAGAGCTCCCCATGGTGAAGTACTCGGTCGGATAAAACCTTTCTCAAGCAACTCCTGCAGCTATTTCTTAAGCTCTACCATCTCAACAGGTGCCATTCTATACAATGTTTGTGCTATAGGTTGTGTGCCTAGGATTAGATTAATCTCAAAATCAATCTCTCGAGGTGGAGGAACACCTGGAAGTTCCTCAGGGAACACATCTTCAAACTCCCTAACTGTCGGAACTTCAAAAAGATTAGGGCTCTCCATTGTGGTGTCTACCACATGTGCCAAGAATGCAAAGCATCCTTGTCTCATAAGCTTCTCAGCTACCATAGCTGACACAAGATAGGTTGGGAGAATCTTTCTATCTCCCTGAAAGATCCATGTGTCACCATCATCAGTGAACACAGCTTGCTTCGAATCACAATCTAAGACAACCTTATACTTTTCTAGGGTGTCCATTCCAGGAATTATATCAAACCCATGCATTTCAAGTGGTATAAGATCCACCTGAATGCGATGTTTAGAAAAGGAAAGAATGCAGGGAGAACACACCTCCCACAACACTGTCGAGCCCATCAGAGGGGTTTCTAATAACAAACTATTTTCTCTATGACTGACAGTCATATTGTAGTCATGAATCACTCTTCGAGTGATAAAGGAATGTGTAGCACCCAGATCAATTAAAACAAATACGAAGTAGGATGAAGACAAATCAGAATGAAATAGTTCCATCTGACCTATCAGAACTTGAGGGTTGACTACTTCTTTGGGTTGATTCATCGCATAGAATCTTGCTTGTTGTTGACTCTGTGCTCGGTTGTTGGGTGTCGATGAACCAGCTTGGGATAGTTGTCCATGTCCTCTGGTGCCACTCAAAAACTGTCGCCTCTACGAGCCTTTCTGAGTCTGCCTCTGAGGTTGAGTCACACTTGCATCCATAGCTCGACAATCTTTCATCAAATGCCCCATATTTTCGCATATAAAACAACCTCTGGTCTCCTTCTGTGTCCTGGATGGTCCTGTTACTGACACTGATGCCAAACTATGGGCTCTCTCTGGTGGTAAACTATGACCTCTACCCCTACTCAACGTCCATTGTGTCTGGGTATTGAACCTTGGTGGTGCTGTTGGTGTCGAAAATCTTGGTTTCTTAAAACTTCTGGACTTCTGTCCTTGAAACTGAGTATACACCTTCTTACTCTTAGTCTATCACTTCTCAATCACCGACCTTTATATCCATCTCACGGACTCCACGAAGGTGGCGAACCTCTCTCTGTTCTCTAAGGCAGACACAGGAGTGGTCAAATCAACGTTCAACCCCTTCTCAAAACGCCGAATTCTGTCTTCATCAGCAGCCGCCATATGCGAACAGAACCACAAAAGCTCCATGAACTTAGCTTCATACTCGCTAATGTTCATCGGTCCTTGCCTTAACCTCTCAAACTGAGAGATATTCTTGTCTAGAAATGTCTTGGGAAAGTATCTACTAACGAATTGTCATCGGAATACTTCCCATCCGATCTCAACACTTGGCCTCTAGCCCTCTTCAATTGTCCACCAGTGGCTAGCACTCCCTTTTAGAAGGTACACTGCATGTCTAACCTTCTCAACTTTAGGGATATTGAGGATTCTAAAAGCCTTCTTGTAACATCCCTAACCTGGGTTATGAACTAACCCTGGGTGTTTTGTTTAAGACATGTGATTAAATGCTTGTGTTTATCTTTTGATATGTAATTAGAGATGCTGAGGAACTTATATTTCCATTTCTACCCTTTTTGAACAATGTGGTAATATTGTTTTGTTAATAGGGACCTATGTGCAAATTACCCAATTAGATGGGTTAACATGCAAATTGCACATTTTTAGGTATTCCTCTGACGATGAGACATCATGAGAATGAATATGATGTAGTATTATGGATTCTCCAAGCTTGGGCACCAAGATGCAGCTTGTGGAGCAATCCTTGTGCTTTAAAACCCTAGTTTTGGTGTAAAGTACAATTTACCCATAACATGGGGTGCAACATGTAAAATATACCTTCTAGAGTATCTTTCATGACTCTTGGTATCAATTAGAGTAAAAATGATGAAGAGGGTGCTTCATTTGAATAATCAAATAAGAAGGAAAACCCTTATAAGTAAATAACCAAGTTGTAAGAAAAATGACCCTTTTATATGTGCAACTTAGCAAGATGTTTGGCTTCCTTTCCTCTAGACTTTGGTTAAGAAAGGAGTTTTGCTTAATTATAGAAAGGAGGGGCGTGGCCAAAAAGGAGAGAAGGACCTATATGAGAAATAGAAGAAAAGATTGTCCTTATCTTGAAAATATGCCCAAAGTATATATAAGCCTTTCTTTTACAACCAAGGGATCATTTCCCTTTCTCTCTTTACTTATCTCTTGCTTGGACCGACTAAGGAAGGAGCTCAGGAGTATAGGAGGATGACCAAGTAGAGTTGGTTAAGCTTTGATCATCTTCTAGCTCGGATTCATGGGAAAATCATGATACAAGGTTGGTTTGCTAGTTTTTCTTACTTAGTTCTTCTTTCTAGCCATCCTTTCCAACCAATTCTTGGAGAAGAAACCTTGGACGACCTATGGAGCTCAAGCTACCATTAAATCTTTGAATCTTGGAGCTCTAGAACCGACTCTAATGTGGGTTTTATATCTCTAAACCTTAAAGCTTTGATTATGCATCTTCTTTTCTTGCAAACGTTGCTAGTTCTTCTTCCTTTCACACTTCTATGCATTCTTTCAAACAAAACGGTGAAGAACAGACCATGATCTTGAGGTATAAAAAGGGTGCATGAATCCCAATGTTACTTTTGCAAACGGTCCTCCACCTCTTGCCCAAACTGGAGGCAAACTGTTTCAAAACCGTTTGAGTGCAAACGGTTTCAACCAAACCACATGAAAGCAAATGGTTTCAAAACCGTTTGGGGTGCGTTGACCATGGTTGACCATTTGAGAAATATGTTGTAAACATTATGGACTAACCAATCACCAAGAATCATTAACTAATTCTAAGTAAATATCAAGTTGAAGGAACTTTAATCACCTAACCCTAAATCGGGTTCATTGCTAATTTCAATGGACCAATCATGTTGAAGTTTGGGTTGAGTGGTCCAAACGGTTTCAAAACCATTTGGAGATCACTCAAACGGTTTCAAGACCGTTTGGTGATCACCCAAGACCATATGGAGGTCTATGGTCAAGTAGGGTTGAGTAATTGAGGGTCCAATCACATCAAGTTGTTGAAACAATCAAAATGCTGATTTTATGACCTAATTAGGGTTTAACCCTTAAGTGATTGACTTAGTTTTTAATAAAATAATGGGAAAATGGTCTCAAGACCATTTGAAGGATGTCCAAACGATCCCAAGACCGTTTGGGGTCAGGTCATGACCCAATTGAGCGATGGATCAATGGGTTCAACTTCAATTAGACTTATGTTGAAGAATGTTGAAGGTTGATCGATTCTAAACCCTAATTCAATTGGTCCCTACCCTAATTGGTTATCAATTGAGGGTCAATTGAGTGTCCAACTAGTAAAGGATTAACCTAACTGACTTAATTGATAAGTGGTTAACAAGTATAAAAACAATTGAGGGGTTCAACATTGAAAACCCTAACTCAATTACATGTAATGATACACTTTTTGGTCCATGTGGTTTTGAGGTGTTTGGACCAAATGGTCTCAAGACCGTTTGAGTCCAAACGGTCTCAAGACCGTTTGGAACCAAATGGTTTCAAAACCATTTGATGGTCATGCGGTTTCAATGGTCATGAGGTTTCAAGGTCGATTTGCCCATGCGATTTCAAAAGTCAAAGTTGGCCAAACGGTCAACGAGACCAAACAGTCTTCACCTCAATTAGGGCAAACGGTCTTGATGGCCATACTGTTTTGAAAGTCAACAAACGGTCAACAACCCCAAACAGTTTCAAAACCATTTGGAGGTTGAAAGTGCAGGACCGTTTGGGGTTCAACTATGTTAAGAACGATTGATGGTTTGAAGGTTAAGATGGTTTAGTAGTTGTTTAATCTAAACCCTAAATGTACCTAAAGTCATTAAGGGGTTAAGTAATCTTTATATTAACACATGTTATGGGTAATAGAGAGGATTACCAAAGTACCCCTGAAGGGTTCAAGTAGACAATGCCTCTTGACTAAGTAAACCCTAATGACCACAATGGTGATGACATGACTTATGTTAATCAAAGTAAAGTTGACTTGACTTAACCTAATCTAGAGTGATGTAAACATCATATAATAGTATGAGGAGAGAGAATAATCCTAATATGGATGGGAATCAAGTAAAATACCTTCAATATGTATGAATACACATGATTAGGGTATGATTCTTCATAGGGAGATCATGGAAACCCTAATTATGATATTTAATGAATCTTAACCTAATGTGAAGGGATTAATGATAGTAATCTTAATACATGATGATGATATGAGCTCAATTCACTGTGAAGTGAATAGTAAACCCTAATTCTTGGGTAACACCACGTAATGTGAATAGTAAACCCTAATTTAGGATGATCTGATGAATGGAATAATTCTGGATTATACCTTTGAACATAAAACCCCATGAATGAATTGTAACATTAGGAACTCTTATGCCTTGTAGGCTTAAGGGGTTTGATAACCCTAATTGAAGTGATTAAACCCTAATGCTATAAACCAATCGTGGTATGTTGATAATAGCACGACCGTGCTAAGGAGCACGACCATGGTAGCTTTCCCTTGCACGACCGTGCAAGGAAGCACGACTATGGTGTTCTATGAAGAAATTGAAAAGTTTTGGTATTGTGCTAATAATGTTATATATGCATGTCCTCAATTATATTAGTCATGCAGGTTGATATCAAGAGGTGATCATAGCCAGGTAAGGGTTATGATATCATATTCATTGAAAGTAAGTTATAAGCTTTATGAATAGTAACATACTATGTTGCCTAGTTTAAGTGACAACATATGAGATTGACAGGCTGTAAGAGCCATGAGCAACATCACTACAATAGTCAAGGTCATGTTGATTAGATGACTTGTGATGAGATGGTTAAGAAATAATATCCATATGATAACTGATGTGAGTTAAACTTGATGCATTTAGTATTCTTCTTTCATAGTAGTTGTTTTAATAGTTAATGTTTGAAAACATGCTTGATGCTAAAAGAATACAAAAATGTACTTAAGTAATCCAGTATAATCATATCATGTAGAGCCCTGATCATAGATCCATCATTGTCAGTATTTTAATGATGGTGAAATAGGTTTTCCTAAGGGAACTCCTGGAAAACATACTTTTGAGTATGTTGGGGTTATGGATGCGAATATCCTTACGTCCTAATATAGGAATTAATGTAAGATCTACCTTAATCCATCAATCCTTCATTATGTGTTTATGTCAGGGTGATGTTCCATTAATCTCCTGAGGGAATCTTTAATGCCGCATCAGTGTGAGATAAATAAGAAATCCCTCGATGGCGAAGAGAGTATAGAATGCCACTGTGACTCTAATAGCGAAGTTGCCAGAATACCCCGGAAAGCTATTGTAGCAGAGACACGAGATGTCCTGCATGTTGATCCTCACACTGACTGAGGAAGATGAGGTCATAATAATCTAGTTCTTTTGATGACCTATGTATGATACCGATGCGATTTAGTAATGATCGGTTGGAGTATGAGCGGTATACCTCATCTCCGCAGGGCATAATAATGTTTGAAAAACATAATCATCCATGTAGCATAACTGCTTAGATTGAACTACGAGAAACAATGATTGTTGTTACATTGTTTATAATGTTCTAGTCAGGTAACTAGTATACATATTCTTCATATTCCTTATTGAAATGATTGTTTAAGTAAATGTTGCTTTACTTAAATCCTAAGCCTGCTGTTGAATGTTTTAAGTTATATTGCTTATGTTATTCCTTAATTGCTATAACAAAGCTTCTGGCGAAGAGTTATAACTCTTGCTAGGACAATTATTCAAATTGTCTCACCCCCATGGGATTCGACTTTTTAGGTGGTCGCTGAGGACGAAGGAACCCATCTGAGGGTGAACAGCAGCAGCAGCAGTATCAGGGATAGCAGTGAATCTTAGGTGGAGATACTGTCTGTCAAATCTTATAAATAGTATGTCTTATGTCGTCTCTGTACTCTCAGGTCCTAGGAGTCAGTATATCTGAGATTTTGGCATGATGTCTCAAGATTTTGTATCTTACCTGGTGCAGTTAACAAGGTTGTTGATGTTGTAATTCTCGAGATATATTGTTACAGAGATGTAACTATGGATCAGTTTGTAAATGACTTATCATGTTTGTTTATAAAAGAGTTTTTATTTCTTGATGGTCTTTTTACAAAAGTTTTAATTTTTAGTGATTTTTTTTTATAATTCCGCTGCTAATCGCTTCCGCATTCGATGATCTTGTTTTGGCGATTCAGTCTCCACAATTTAGTGGTATCAGAGCTATAGGTTTGCTGAGTCTATAGAGACATAGGACTTAGGATGTCGAGTCTATTCTTAGTGTCTTCCAGTATATCTAATAGTGTCTTCTGCTCCTCAGGAGAAGAAGATAAGTTAAGGATGTCTGGACCACACGAGGAATATGTGGTAGAGAGTAGTGTTGCTGCACCCCGAGAAGGTGCAAGGAACCCAGAGATAGAGCAACATGTACCTGAGCCACCCCAATTCAACCCAGTTGACATGGGGAACCCAGCCGTCCAAACCATGCTTGGGCAGTTTATGACTCCCATGACACATATAACTGATAGGTTACCTATGCCTGCACCTAGGGCACCTACCCAGCCAGAAGGACAAGGAATCGGCAAGACGTTTGAACGATTTTGCTGAGTCGGAGCAACTGAGTACTTTGGAACAGCTGATCCTGCAGATGCCGACCTGTGGTTGACCGAACTAGAGAAGGCCTTTAGAATCCTGAATATCCCTAAAGTTGAGAAGGTTAGACATGCTGTGTACCTTCTCAAGGGGAGTGTTGGTCATTGGTGGACCACGGAAGAGCAGAAGAGGCCTGGTGTGGAGGTTGCATGGGAAGTCTTTTGTCGGTAATTTATCAATAGATATTTCCCTAAGATGTTCCTAGATGAGAAAATCTCTCAGTTTGAGAGGTTAAGGCAAGGTCCAATGAACATTAGCGAGTATGAGGCTAAGTTCATGGAGTTGTTGTGGTTTTGTCTACACATGGAAACCACAGATGAAGAAAGGATTAGGTGCTTCGAGAAAGGGTTAAACACTGAGTTGACTACTCCTGTGTCTTCCCTAGAGAATAGGGAAAGGTTTGCTACCTTCGTAGAGTCCGTCAGAAGGATAGAGAGATTTGTAGCTGAGAAGAGGCAAGCCCATAACAAGAGGATGTATCCTCAGTTCCAGGAATCTTCATCCAGAGACTTTAAGAAACCTAGGTTTTCTGCGCCTACGCTGCCACCTAGACCCAGTACTCAGACACAGTGGACATCGAATAGAGGTAGAGGACGAAGCCTACCACTACAAGGAGCTCACAGTTCAACATCTATGTCAGTTACAGGACCACCCAGACCACAACAATAAGACATAAGTTGTTATATATGTAGGAAGATGGGGCATCTGATGAAAGACTGTAGAGCTAGACCAGTAAGTGTAACACAACCACAAAGGCAGAGTCAGCAAGGGTCACAAAGGTGACCGTTTCCTAGTAACGCTAGAGGACGTGGACAAGCGTCCCAAGCTGGATCGTCAACACCTAATCAACCACAGGCAACAATAAGATTTTATGCAATGAATCCACCTGATGCAGTGATCAACCCTCGGGTTGTGGTAGGTCAGATGGAATTGTTATATTCTCATATGTCTACATCCTACGTTGTATCTGTTTTGATTGATCTGGGTGCTACACACTCCTTTATCACTCGAAGGGTGATTCGTAACTGCAATATGACAGTTAGTCATAGAGTAGATAGCTTGTTGCTAGAGACTCCGTTGAGAGGGTCTGCTGTGCTGCAGGAGGTATGCTCTCATTGCATCCTCTTCTTTTCTGAGCATCACATTCAAGTGGATCTTATACCACTTGAGATGCAAGGATTTGATATAATCCTTGGGATGGATACCTTGGAAAGGTATAAGGTTGTTTTGGACTGTGAATCCAAGCAAGTTGTGTTTGCTGATGATAGTGACACATGGATCTTTCAAGGTGAGAGAAAGATTCTACCCACCTGTCTTGTGTCAGCTATGGTTGCTGAGAAGCTGATGAGGCAAGGATGTCATGCATTCTTGGCCCATGTGGTAGATACTACCATGGATGGTCCTAACCCTGCTGAAGTTCCTATAGTCAGGGAATCTGAAGACATATTTCTTGAAGAACTTCCAGGTGTGCCACTGCCTCGGGAAATTGATTTTGAGATCAATTTGGTCCCATATACACAACCTATAGCACAAACACCATATAGAATGGTGCCTGCTGAGATGACAGAACTCAAGAAACAGCTTCAAGAGTTGCTTGAGAAGGGTTTCATCCGACTGAGTACTTCACCTTGGGGTGCTCCGGTCCTTTTCGTTAAAAAGAAAGACAGATCAATGTGATTGTGCATTGATTACAGACAATTAAACAAAGTAACAATAAAGAACAAGTATCCTCTGCCGAGGATTGATGATCTTTTTGACCAGTTGCTTGGTGCAACCGTCTTTTCGAAGATATATTTGAGGTCAGGATATCATCAACTCCATATTAAGGACAGTGACATACCCAAATCTGCCTTTAGGACAAGGTATGGTCACTATGAGTTCACAATTATGTCATTTGGACTAAATAATGCACCAGCTGCATTCATGGAACTCATGAATAGAATCTTCCGACCTTTCCTCGATCAGTGTGTTGTTGTCTTCATAGACGACATTCTGATCTATAGTAGAGATGCTCAGCAGCATGAACAACATCTTCGACAAGCTCTAACTTTGCTAAGAAAACACAAGCTATATGCTAAGTTTAGCAAGTGTGAGTTCTGGTTACCGGAAGTATCTTTCCTTGGACACGTGATATCTGCCTCGGGTATTCGTGTTGATCCTAAAAAGGTAGAATCTGTTCTACAATGGGAGCAGCTAAAGACACCGATAGAGATCTGTAGTTTCTTAGGGTTGGCTGGCTATTACCAAAGGTTCATTAAGAACTTCAGCTCCATAGCCTTACCCTTGACTAAGTTGACCCAAAAGGATGTTCCTTTTGTTTGGAGTGATAAGTGTCAGCAATCCTTCCAACTGCTGAAGGAGAGGTTGACAAGTGCACCTGTACTTGTGTTACCTGAGAAAGGCAAGGGATACATAATTTTCTGTGATGCCTCCAAGAATGGACTCAGATGTGTGTTGATGCAGGATAAGCAAGTGATTTCTTTTGCTTCTCGACAGCTTAAGAAACACGAGGAGAATTATCCGACACACGATATGGAGCTAGCCGCTGTGGTTCATGCCTTGAAAATATGGAGACACTATCTCTACGGAGAGACATTCCAGATTTTCATTGATCATAAGAACCTTAAATATATCTTCTCTCAGCACGAACTTAACATGAGGCAACACCGTTGGATGGAGTTAATCAAGGACTACAATTGTACAATTGATTACCATCCAGGGAAGGCCAATGTGGTTGTAGATGCTCTAAGTAGGAAATCAGCAACACCAACCTTAGATAGAGCACAACTAAACTCTTTAGTGTACTCTAGGAGAGATATGCTTATCTCCTTAAGGCAAGACAATGTACAGTTCAAGGTGTCATTGTTAACCGGGTTGTTGTTTGAGATGCATATAAAACCTACCCTAAGAGAGAAGATTAAGGAGGCACATCAAGTTGATGCAATGGTTCAACAAATCAGATCGGAGTATGGTGACAAGAAACAAGATGGTTTCCATGATTCAGATGACCAAGTAGCCTGTTATCATGGGAGGATGATAGTGCTAGATGTGGATAACTTGAGGAAGTTAGTCCTGGAAGAAGCTCATTCTTCGATGTATGCCATGCATCTAGGAAGCACTAAGATGGATCGCAATCTAAAAGATATGTATTGGTGGCCTGGGATGAAGAAGGACATTGCTGAGTTTGTTATGCAGTGTCCTGTGTGTCATCAAGTTAAAGCTAAACACCAGAAGCCTGTAGGAACAATACAACAACAGATTAAGACTGCACATGATAGACATAAATCTTATGCTGATAGACGTCGTAGACCCTTAGAATTCTAGATTGGAGACAGAGTGTATCTCAAAGTCTCACCTTGGAAGGGGGTTCTAAGATTTGGAAGGAAAGGGAAGTTAGCTCCTAGGTTTATGGGGCCTTCTCCGATCATTGAATGGATTGGAAAGGTAGCCTATAAACTAGAGTTGCCACCAGAGTTACAGAGGTTACACCCTGAGTTTCACATTTCTATGTTGAGGAAATGTCACCCTGATACTGAGTCAGTTCTACAACCTATGGAGGTAGAATTGAATGATGATATATCTTATGAGGAAGGACTAGTGTCAATCCTTGATAAAAGAATAAAAAAGCTGAAAAAGAAAGATATCAGTCTTGTGAAAGTCCTATGGAATCATTGTGGTTTTGAAGAAGCCACATGGTAACTAGAGGAAGAGATGAGAAGGAAATACCCTGCTCTTTTCTCTTAATATGTTTTGTTGATTTCTGGGATGAAATCCTTGTAAGGGGTGGATAGTTTGTAACATCCCTGACCTGGGTTATGAACTAACCCTGGGTGTTTTGTTTAAGACATGTGATTAAATGCTTGTGATTATCTTTGATATGTAATTAGAGCTGCTGAGGAACTTATATTTCCATT
The DNA here is from genome assembly GCA_963693085.1 of Alisma plantago-aquatica. Taxonomy (NCBI): domain Eukaryota; kingdom Viridiplantae; phylum Streptophyta; class Magnoliopsida; order Alismatales; family Alismataceae; genus Alisma; species Alisma plantago-aquatica. The sequence continues at coordinate 789,796,310 of OY856410.1, read as the reverse complement.
TCTACCCTTTTTGAACAATGTTGTAATATTGTTTTGTTAATAGGGACCTATGTGCAAATTACCCAATTAGAGGGGTTAACTTGAAATTTGCACATGTTTAGGTGTTCCTCTAATGATGAGACATCATGAGAATGAATATGATGTAGTATTATGGATTCTCCAAGCTTGGGCACCAAGATGCAGCTTGTAGAGTAATCCTTGTGCTTTAAAACCCTAGTTTTGGTGTAAAGTACAATTTACCCATAACATGGGGTGCAGCATGTAAAATATACCTTCTAGAGTATCTTTCATGACTCTTGGTATCAATTAGAGTAAAAATTTGAAGAGGTCGCTTCATCTGAATAATCAAATAAGAAGGAAAACCCTTATAAGTAAATAACCAAGTTGTAAGCAAAATGACCCTTTTATATGTGCAACTTAGCAAGATGTTTGGCTTCCTTTCCTCTAGACTTTGGTTAAGAAAGGAGTTTTGCTTAATTATAGAAAGGAGGGGCATGTCCAAAAAGGAGAGAAGGACATATATTAGAAATAGAAGAAAAGATTGTCCTTATCTTGAAAACATGCCCAAAGTATATATACACCTTTCTTTTACAACCAAGGGATCGTTTCCCTTTCTCTGTTTACTTATCTCTTGCTTGGACCGACTAAGGAAGGAGTTCAGGAGTAGAGGAGGATGACCAAGTAGAGTTGGGTAAGCTTTGATCATCTTCTAGCTTGGATTCATGGGAAAATCATGATACAAGGTTGGTTTGCTAGTTTTTCTTACTTAGTTCTTTTTTCTAGCCATCCTTTCCAACCAATTCTTGGAGAAGAAACCTTGGATGACCTATGGAGCTCAAGCTACCATTAAATCTTTGAAGCTTGGAGCTCTAGAGCTGACTCTAAGGCGGGTTTTATAACTCTAAACCTTAAAGCTTTGATTATGCATCTTCTTTTCTTGCAGACGTTGCTAGTTCTTCTTCCTTTCACACTTCTATGCATTCTTGCAAACAAAACGGTGAAGAACAGACCATGATCTTGAGGTAGAAGAAGGGGGCGTGAATCCCAATGTTACTTTTGCAAACGGTCCTCCACCTCTTCCCCAAACGGTTTGCAAAACCGTTTGGAGGCAAACAGTTTCAAAACCGTTTGAGTGCAAACGGTTTCAACCAAACCACATGAAAGAAAACGGTTTCAAAACTATTTGGGGTGCGTTGACCATGGTTGACCGTTTGAGAAATCTGTTGTAAACATTATGGACTAACCAATCACAAAGAATCATTAACTAATTTTAAGTAAATATCAAGTTGAAGGCACTTTAATCACCAAACCCTAAATCTGGTTCATTGCTGATTTCAATGGACCAGTCATGTTGAAGTTTGGATTGAGTGGTCCAAACGGTTTCAAAACCATTTGGAGATCATTCAAACAGTTTCAAGACCGTTTGGTGATCACCCAAGACTGTTTGGAGGTCTAGGGTCAAGTAGGGTTGAGTAATTGAGGGTCCAATCACATCAAGTTGTTGAAATAATCAAAATGCTGATTTTATGACCTAATTAGGGTTCAACCCTTAAGTGATTGACTTAGTTTTTAATAAAATAATGGGAAAACGGTCTCAAGACCGTTTGGAGGATGTACAAACGATCCCAAGACCATTTGGGGTCAGGTCATGACCCAATTGAGTGATGGATCAATGGGTTCAACTTCAATTAGACTTATATTGATGAATGTTGAAGGTTGATCGATTCTAAACCCTAATTCAATTGGTCCCAACCCTAATTGGTTATCGATGGAGGGTCAATTGAGTGTCTGATAAATGTATATTTATCCCTTTTATTTATATATTTTTGATATTTGTTTAGGATTATTTTATTATTTATTCTCTTAGTTTCATAATTAATTGTTTTATTTTAGATTTTTATCTTTAATTGGAGTTTTAATTCTATTTTCTTGGGTTTTGTAGGAAAATTATACAATTTGCAGCAGTCCTGAAATTCATATATACCCTCCACCAAAAGTGACATAACTCTTGTATTCGAACTCCAAATTGAGTGCACAAGTATTCATTGGAAAGGGAATTTAATTTCCTAAAATAAAATCTGATTATTTGGACCGCTTTTGTGCTTTTAACGGGAGAGAAATACGTTCAAAATTGCTGCTGCCAGAATCTGCATTAAAGGGAGTTACATGGTCAAGATAATTAAAGACAATCAACTTTCAATTTGACCAGATCCAGAAAATTCAAAAATTGGTGTCCCTCTCTTTTTCCCCCTCTTTTGAGGGAAGCCTACCCCCTCCCCTCCTATAAAAGGAGGGACTGTTCACTTGTAAAATCATTCCATTCTTCATTCTATTTCATCCAATTTTTAGTTGTAGACCACATCTTGTATAATGTTAGATCTCATTTTAGTTTGCATTTCTTCTGGTCTTGTTATGTCTGAGTAAATCTCTCTGGAGAATGGAAGTAGCCTCTTATCCCGGTTCTATTCAATATAATCAATTATATTCCTCCATCGAACAAATGTCTTCTCTCTGTTTCTTTGTGGTTATTTGGATGATCTGATATATTCTTATGGAGAGATATGACCGTGGATCTCTGTAAGAATGAAACAATAGTCCCTTAATTGCGATTATCATCTTTTCGTATATTTAATATTATTCTTGTTATAATCCTTGGTGATGCGACCACCTGAGCCTTGGGTTTGAACGCCGGTTTGAATTCACATGCTTTTTGATATGACCGTGGATAATGGCATGTTGGACGGTTGGGCAATGATCCGTGAACGCCAGGACCAACGGGTTCACGGGAAGTCTGACCCTTGTGAGTTTGTTCGTAAGGACATGTAAACACAAGGTCCTGATTTGATCCTTGGAGTTTAGAATTTGATTAGTTGAATAGGAACGTGGTTTTGGTGGTGATCTTCCGGACCCCATATCTTTATTTTTTGATTAGTTAAACTTTATTTCAGCACTTTTATTTTTTGTTCTTAGTTTTAAACAACCTTCTCATCTGAATTTATTTCTTGTTCTTGCGATTGCATTTGGATTTCGACTTTTCTCTTCCGCCATCCCTTGGATCGATACCTATCTATACTAAGTTGACTTGTTGTTCACAACAAGTTGACAACCGGGTTAGAAGGTCAAACTCTAGGATTTTTCCTAGTGATTTTTGCATGTACAACGACGCGCATCAATTTAGTGCCGTTGTCGGGGATGACACAGTTGTTTTTCAGATATGGTTGTCTGTATATCTTGTATAATCCTTGTTCATATTTTCTAACTTTCATAACTTTAGTCTTTTTTATAATTTCTTTTAGATTTTTATAATTTCTTTTTGCCTTTCGAGCACAATTCCGGAAGTGTATCTCCTATTTCTGTTGAGTTTCCATTCCAGCAGTACTGCTTTCTAGTTACTTTTTTTTTGTAATTTTTGTTATTTCATAATTTCTTAGATTTATAATTTTTAGTTCTATTTGTAATTTTGACTAATTTTTTATCTCGCAATCTTTCTTCTCTCATTCGTTGATTGACTTATCTTTCAGGAACTTTTCTTTTCAAATGGAGTGGACATCCCAATATCCCCCACAATGTTATTATTGTGGTTTTTACCACCATCCATCTCTTGCCTGTCTGAATCTACCCCATGATTATAATAGCACCCCTTTTAATTGCGAGCCCTTTCATCCTGGTGGATACAATGTGAATCCACATTTTTTTGAGAACTATTATGGGGAACCTTGCTATCCATATTCTAATGGGGGATATGATCAACAAAATTTTGTGGGGTGTAACCAACAAAACCTTGGGGGTTATGAACATGTTTATGAAACCCAATGTAATCCTCAACAAGAAGAGAGACTTAGGGCCTTAGAGAAGATAGCAGTAGAAGTTGAAACAAAACTAAAAGCCAGCCAAGCCTTCTTAACTGCCCTACTAGAAGCCCAAAACCAATATATAGATTGTTCAAATATGTTTCCTCATGAATTGGGGACACCTTATAATATTGAATCTTCCTACCAAGATGGACGCAATGGAAATTACAATCCACCATCTTCTGGAGATTATTATGAGGAGCAATGCCACCCAAAACAATATGAGGAGTACTATGGCCAAGGACACTATGGGGAGTGTGGCGAGGATGACCAAAATTTTAGGGTGTATAAATCCTATGGTGAAATGCAAATTGATCTTGAACTGGAAGAGAGACTTAAGGCCCTAGAAAAGATGGTAGCAGAAGCACAAGAATAATTTGAATCCAGTCAAGCCATGTTAGCTACCTTTCTAGAGGATCAATCACAAACTCCCCCTATAGAGCTTGAGCAACTCAAGATGGTTCTTCCTGACGATGACGATGATGATCCTTATTTTTTGTCATATATGTCAGATCCTGAAGAAATAGAACAAACCATGGAGCTATATTTTGTGTGTGATGAGGACGTTGGTATCCCTATCTTTCCTTTAGAGACTCTATTACTTGAATATGAAATGTCAAAGCAGGAGAGTGATGCAGCCCTATTTTAGGGCTCCATCTTGTGCCATTTTGTATATAAGTTGCATCTCAACATGTTAGATTACAAGTATTTTCCCCCAATTTGATTATCATTGTAAATACGCTTATGGATGTTCGTTGCACTATTTTCAGGTATTTGGACCACAATGGATGGACGAGTGTGATGGAGGGGCCCAAAGAAGGCCCCAAAGCTCCCCCAACCTACCTTAGTGGCCAAAGAGTCATCACCAAGCAAGGACATCTGAATTTGACAAAGTTTGAAGTTCATCAGCCTGCTCAATCCCTCACCACGGCCGTGGCCACTGCCCACGGCCGTAATGTTTATTGCCAAGGAGCAGCAATTCCAACAGGATAAATGCCCAGAATCACCACGGGCATGGCCCTCGGCCACGGCCATGACAAGCCAGAGTCACCACGGCCGTGGCCACTGCCCATGGCCGTAATGTTTATTGCCAAGGAATCAACAGGGGAGTTGTGGGCTCTGATCTCCAAACCATGACATAAACACGATTAAAACTTAGCGGAAGCGAATCGGTAATCAACGGAAGACAAAAATCACGGAAAATTAAAACTTTTCGAGATAAGAACTTGGATCCATAAAACTTCTTTTATAAAGAGAGATAAACTGTTTACATCTCAGGATAATTACTTCTCGAGTAATTATATACATCAAGATACAAAATCTCAAGATCACTATACAAAAGACTCCAAGACCTGAGAGTACAGAGGACACATAGGACTGACTCTAACTACACCACATGACAGGATAATCTCCACCTGAGATTATTGCTGCCCCTGGTGCTGCTGCTGCTGAGACTGGTCACCTGTAGGCTGGTTCCTTCGTCTCCGACGTCCACCTAAAAAGTTGAAGTCTACGGGGTGAGACAATTATACATAATTGTCCCAGCGAGAGTTATAACTCTTCGCCAACAGCTTTATTATAACATCAAAGAATATCTTAAGCATTAAAGCCTTGAAAGTATTTTATAACAGTTGCAGGTATAACAAGATCTCTACAATTTAGGAGATATGGAGAATATAAACACTATTGCAATGTAACATCAATCAACTAACTTGGAATCATCTCTAACAAGTTATACTACATGGTTGATTATGTTTTACAAACAACATTATGCCCTGTGGAGATGAGGCATACCACTCATACTCTAACTGATCGCTGAGAAGTCACATCAGTATCATACATAGGTCATTAAGAGAGCCGGATTCTTATGACCTTCACCTTCCTTAGTCAGTAAGAGGATCACTTGTAGGACATCTCATGTCTCTACTACTATAGCTCACCAGGGTAAACTGGTCCTTCGCTATTCTAGAGTCACAGTGGCGTTCTGTACTCTCTTCGTCATCAGGAGGTTTCATATTTACCTATCACTGATACGGATATCTGTACTTTCTTCATCATCAGGAGGTTTCATGTTTACCTACCACTGATATGGTATGGAATTATAGTGAAGGATGGATGGATTACACATCTACATCACTTTCCTACACTAGGATGTAAGGTTCTACACATCCATGTACCCCACATACTCAAAAGTATGTGCTCCAGGAGTTCCCTGAGGAAAACCTATTTCACCATCACTTAATTTCTGACAATGATGGATCTATGATTAGGGCTCTTCATTATACTTGATTAGTTAGGTACATTCAGTATTCTTTAACAACATACATTGTTCTTTAAACAATAACAGTAGCATAACAGCTATAAAAGAAGAATACTAAATGTAACAGGCCTAACTCATGTCAATCATCATTTCTCATTATCCTCATCACAAGTCATCTCTAAAGCATGACCTTGATGGTATTCATGGCTCTCACAGCCCATTATCATCATAGGATGCTACTGACAAGGCATCAGATTAATTTACTTATTCATAAGGCTATCAACATGCCTTTAATGAAATAAACATCAACATCCATACCTGGATATGATTACCTTCATATCAGAACTTGCATGGTTAATACAACTGATAAAGGTAATAAAGAAATAAGGAATATACTTCCCACTCTTGTCATAAGAATCAAATCTCTAATTCTCATTAATTGGAGTTTAATACTCAAATGCATGCCATTACCCTTGAATTAGGGTTTACTATTCACATTACATGTCATCACCCTTGAATTAGGGTTTACTATTCACATTACATGTCATCACCCTTGAATTAGGGTTTTCTATTCATATTACATGTCATCACCCTTGAATTAGGGTTTTCTATTCATATTACATGTCATCACCCTTGAATTAGGGTTTACTATTCACATTAAGGTGAATTGAACTCATAACATCATAATGTATGAGTAACATCATCATCATGTTCTCAGGTTAGTTAAAGGTTCATCATTTATCATAATTAGGGTTT